>OX637466.1:11927738-12357992 GCA_951799995.1 Trifolium subterraneum | reverse complement strand
CTTTGCTTTTTCCTTGACATTTTTGGCAAAATTTGATTTTGAGGCTTTTGGTGAAGGGGTTTGTTCGGATGAAGAAGAAGGGTTTGGATTTGAGGTGGTTTTGGAAGAATCAGAGTTGGGGCTTGAGGATGAACTAACATGCATTTCATTTTCTTGTTCTTCATCAAAAGTTTCACAAGTGATGAAAATACGTTCATTACTTTGAGTTTTTTTTATTTTTAACTCCAACTAAGATTCTTTGAGAGCGGCGAGTAGGTAAAGAAGTTGATGGTTTCGTCTTTTTCGGTTTAGGTTTGAGGTGTGGAGGAGTTTGATTTAGGTTTGGAGTTTGTTGTTGGAAATTTGGAGGAAAAATGGTTCGGAGTGTTGGAATGTTGAGAGGTTCATCAGAGGGTGAGGTGTGTGGAAGGGTGAACGGAGAGGTGAGGGATTGTGGAATGGTGGAGCACGCCTAGCTGTTTGTTTGGTTCTAACCATGACTGAGATTTTTGAGAAAGAAGATGAAGGTTCGGAGAATGAAAAGAGAAGTGAGAGAGATGAAGTTGAGGGAAGAGAAATGGAGAGTTTGGTGTTGGTAACTGAGAAAATAGAGAGAGAGAGAGAGAGAGAGAGAGAGAGAGAGAGAGAGAGAAGAGAGAGAGAGAGAGAGAGAGAGAGAGAGAGAGAGAGAGAGAGAGAGAGAGAGAGAGAGAGAGAGAGAGAGAGAGGAGAGAGAGAGAGAGAGAGAGAGAGAGAGAGAGAGAGAGAGAGAGAGAGAGAGAGAGAGAGAGAGAGAGAGAGAGAGAGAGAGAGAGAGAGATTTGAAGTGTATCTTGGAAATAGATACTTACTCTTATAGGCAATGATAGTCTAGCAAAAGTAGTGTTAAAAGAAACTAAAAAGTTTTCTCTTCTTTTTGTTCTTACGTGGAGCTTTAGAGTGAATAGGAAAAAAATTCAATTATAACCACATAAGTAGATATCTAGGATAAGTTAACCTTGAGTAGGATTTGAGATAATGTTTAGCTTTTCTTTTAAAAGATTAAAACGATCTTCTACTAGAGGTTTAGTAAAGATATATGCTAATTGATTTTTTGTGTCAATTAAAATTAATTCAAAATCCTTTTTGTTTATGTGATCCCTAATAAAATGATGTTTTATCTTAATATGCTTTGATCTTGAGTGTTGAATAAGATTTTTTGACAAATTAATTGCACTAGTATTATCACAATAAATAGGTACATTTGTGTACCTTATTGAGTAATCTTCAAGCTGATTTTTGATCCATAAAATTTGAGAACAGCAGCTTGCAGCTTACACATATTCAGCTTCAGTAGTAGATAATGCTATCGTGTTTTGTTTTCTGCATGACCAGCTTATGAGTGGTTTTCCAAGAAATTGACATGCACCACTCGTACTTTTTCTTTCAATTTTGTCTCCAGCGTAGTCAGCGTCACAAAAAGCTATCAAGTCAAAAATAGAATCTTTGCTATACCAAAGACCAAGATTAGTAGTACCGACAAGATATCTGAATATTCTTTTTACTGCAGTCAAATGAGATTCCCTAGGGGAAACTTTAAAACGTGCACAGAGACCTACTGCAAAAACAATGTTTGGTCTACTAGCAGTTAAATACAACAGAGATCCAATCATACCTCTGTACTCCTTTTCAGAGACAATTTTACCCTTTTCATCCTTGTCTAAAAATGATGATGGATGCATGGGAGTTGCCATAATTTTGGCTTCATTCATTTTATGTTTTTTGAGAAGATCTTTAATATATTTTTCTTGACAAATAAAAATACCATTTGTGTTTTGTTTAATTTGTAAACCAAGAAAATATCTTAATTCTCCCATCATACTCATTTCAAATTCACTTTGCATGAGATGGGAAAAATCTTCACACATTTTTTCGTTTGTTGATCCAAAAATGATATCATCAACATAAACTTGTACAATTAATAAATCATTTTGGTCAAGCTTTCTAAAAAGAGTTGTATCAATTCTTCCTCTAGAAAAATTATATTTTATTAAGAAAGCACTTAATCTATCATACCAAGCTCGAGGAGCTTGTTTGAGACCATATAAAGCTTTTGAAAGTTTAAACACATGGTCTTGTTTTTGTTTGTTTTCAAAACCAGGAGGTTGATGAACATAAACCTCTTCATTAAGAAAACCATTTAAAAAAACACTTTTAACATCCATTTGAAATAGTTTGATATTTTTATGAGATGCATATGCTAAAAGAATTCTTATTGCTTCCAACCTTGCAACTGGAGCAAACGTTTCATCATAATCAATATCTTCTTGTTGATTGTAACCTTGAGCAACAAGTCTAGCTTTGTATCTAATAATTTTACCTTCTTCATTGAACTTGTTTCTGAACACCCATCTCGTTCCTATTATTGAATGATTTGTAGGAGATGGAACAAGTGACCATACTTGATTCATTTCAAACTGAAGAAGTTCTTCTTCCATTGCTTCTACCCATGATTTATCAATAATGGCTTCTCCAATGGATTTTGGCTCTATCTGAGAGATCAATGCCATGTTGCTTTCATTTTCTTTAAATGAAAATCTTGTTCTTACTTCATCAGTTGGTTTTCCAATGATTTGATCTGGAGGATGACTCCCAACAATTTTTAATGTTTTTGGAGGAAGTAATGAGTCTTCTTCTTCCTTTTGAGCTTGAGTATCTTGAGTAGTTTGAGTTTCTTATTCTTCTTCATTGGATGATATTATAAGATCATTAAATTCATCAGATACAATATGCATGCTTATCTCCTACATACAAAATCATTACAAAAAAAAAACAACAATGACACAAAAATTTGAAGCTTACCCATTTTAAATGTGTGATTGAAATAAAGAATTACTCATCCGATTGGTTAAGATAGCATAGTTGGTGGCTATTAAAAAAATTCCTCATCCTAAATTTAATTAATTCTCATAGAAAAAAAAAGTTGAAATAAAGAATAATTTAAATTGACACAAAAACATTGTATATTGAACCATTAAAAGTTGAGAGATAAAGTAATAAAACTGAATAATTTAAACTAGAATTTGAAAATATAAAAGAAAGACAAGTGTACCTTAAAATCTTCTATTAGCATCATCCATTTCTTCTAATTGGCTCCTAACCATCCCCACTTTCTTTAAAACACTCAATATCATTTTTCCTGCACAAAAATTAAAAAGATTAAATACAAAATAAAAATGAAAAAGATTAAAATTGGAATTATTGTGAACTAGATAGAAAAAGATTATGTACCAAAAAAAAAGAAATGAAAAAGATTAGTATTGGAATTATGTACCAAAATCATTTTTTGCAAATGATAGAAAAATTTGAAGCTTACCCATTTTGAATGTGTGAGAAGGTAGAGAAGAGAAAAAGGAATGTGAAGAGAAAGACAGAGAGATTGAAAATGAAAATTTAGAAATGTGAGATATTAATGTAACTGAGAAGGAGCGTTTTAATGAGTTTTAAGTTTAACAAGTTACAGATAGTTTTTGGGGAATGATAACCAACAGTTATGTTTTTAAGTTTAACAAGTTACAGATAGCATTTGAGCACTCCTTCGATTTTTATTATAATTTTTTTTACCTTTTAGGTTGTATTTAGTCTATATTTGTAGAGCTGTCAAAATAGGCTAGTCTGAATGGGTCGGTCCGTCAAGCCCGATTTTTTCCCGGACTTGGGCTTGAAAATTATTGTCCAAATTGTTTGTGGGCTTTTTTAGCCAGGTCCGATAAAATTCGTTTTAACTATGGGCTAGCCTGAATAGCCACGGCCCGCAAACTCGAATAAATTATAATAAAAAAATTTCAAAATAAATATAAGTAATGATTTGAACTTAGTTCTTTCTTTTGCTGCGCTACAAGTTTCTCAAATATAATCCGCGACTTTAGTAGCGGACGGTTTTTTTACTCAAATTTCTCATTTTTACTACTTAAGTATATGATGAGTAAAAATAGGGCGCGCGAGAAACTCGTAGGTAGCTGATGAATAAAATTAGGGCACGCGAGAAACTCATAAGTAGCAGATGAGTAAAAATAGGGCGCGCGAGAAACTCCTAGGTAGCTGATGAATAAAAATAGGGCGCGCGAGAAACTTATGACCAACGGATCAGTAAAAATTGGGCGCGCATAAATTATTGATCCTATATATATATATATATATATATATATATATATATATATATATATATATGTATGTATGTATGTATGTATGTTTTTTTAGTACATTTTTTTGCCAAAATATTTGCTAGACAACAAAATTTTAGGAAAAATAAAAACAAACATTTTTTTGGTAAAACGAAAAAAAACGGGCCGGCCCGAAAGCCCGACAACCTGTACTGGGCCGGGCTCGGGCACTAATTTTTGTAGCCCGTCTTTTATCCGAGCTTTTAGCCCGGCCCGAATCTCGATCGGGGCGGTCTGTAACACCCTACTTAATCTACCCAAAATATCGCGACCAAACAACAATAAAATCAAGTAGAAACAAGCAGAGCATTACATAGAAAAATTCAAATAAATACAATAGCATTAAATTCAATTGCAAATCATACTTATCACGACTATTGCAGCGGAATAACTAAAACAGCTTCATCCATAATATTATGATCAAAGTTTGAAATCATAAATAAATCACCATCCAAATAATCACCAACATAAGTCTCAACATCAAACATCAAGATAATTAAGTACTTGGCATAAAGCCTTACATCAACGAAAAAGAAAAAGTCTAAATACGACGCTAGGCAAAACCCCGAAATAACTAAACTCCAACATGGTGTTACAACCATCAGAGCAAATGAACAAGGTACAACAACAAGGAGTAAATAAGCTGACTCCTCACCCTGAATACTAGCACAAGTGCCGAGTACGCCTCCTAAAGCAAAAGCAAATCCTCAAGCCTGAGAATCTGAATCGCCCAACGATCCACAATCACATAAAACAGAGAGTTAGATATATATAACCGACATATAATAAATAAATGAAAGTAAGATACTAACATTTAACTCAACACATCATGCCAACAACGTGTATATATATATATAGCTAACTCTTAAATCAATTTTCTTCCACATACATAATGAATCAATATTAGTAACAAGATAAGGTCATTTCACAATTAAATATACATAATCCTATCCACATTCATCAACAATCAATAAGAATTATATATCAATTAATACACACTTATCCATTTACCAAATCATCAACACATAGCACAATTAAGTGTTCACCTTTCTAATGCAACTAATGTCACCTTAAATGTATGTCCCTAGACACAACTACATGTGGTACCAAATCACTATCTATATCGGATACAAGAATCATTTCACCATCTATTATGAATATAAAATTCAATCAACATCCATTAGACACAACATATGAATGAATGATGTATCACCAACAATTGTAATATAAATCCATATATATAATTCACCGACATTGCATGTAACTTCACATGACTTCACCAATTCACCCTATTCATTTCACATACATAAGTACATATCTACACACATACACTTATATTCAAGTCACTTCATCATCAATATCATCGTACATAACCAACAAGCATATGAAAATACTATCATTACTCATACGCATTCATAAGAAACTAACAACTTATGTATTAATCCATCATCATCACCATCATTAAAATCATCAAAGAATAAAACCAAGTCTGATTGTTCTCACTACCCCTCGCCTAGCGAGTACAAGTCAGAAGTCTGCACTTCATCTGGTGAGCTCTGGCGAGCTCTCGCCATCTCTCGCTAGCCTCGCCATCCGCAAGCCAAAACCAAGGTTGTCAGAACCGGACCGGTCATCGAACCGGCGAGCTCACTGGTTCAAGGTTCAACTGGTCGGACCGGGTTCAACCGGGGTTGGACCGTTTTTAATTAATTATATATTTTTTATAATATATATAAAACATATTAAACAAAAAATTACAGAATATTCAGAGTTTTATACTATTAAAATGATATTAATTTCACATTATTAAGTATTTTGTACTTTTTAATTTGTTATTTGGTATTTTTAATATTTATACAATAATATTACATGTTATTCTTGTAAAAAAAAAAAATCATGTAATCAAGTAACTAGTAATCCTAAAAAAAATACTAAAGTTTTGCTTGGGCCAATAAAAAAAGAAAAAACATTCTTAACCCAAGTCCACTTTCTTATATCTCATAACCCTAATATTAATACCAAGGAAAACAAAGCATAACCAGCCGTCACTCATAGTGCATTGTTTTGTTTTCTTCCTCTGATTCTCAATCTAGCAGTTAATGTCTTCCTCTTCCTATTTTTTTCTTAAAAATTATTTCTTTTCTAAATCTTTAATGGTTTGTTTAGTTTATAAAACTTCACTTGTCTCTTCTTCTTCTACTCTTTTAATAGTTAACTTGTGAATATAGATTGGTTTAAATATACTGTGTTTGCAGAGAAACATAGAAAAACAAAGAGGTGAAATAAATTACAATACAAAACTAATTTTGTTTCTTTTTCTTTCCTCCTGTATGTTTCTTATTTTTTTTTCTTTTAAACATATGTTTTTATTTTTTTAAAAAAAAACAAAAACGAAAAAAAAAAAAAATCCAGTCTACCAAACCGCCCAGACCGGCCGGTTCACCGGTTTTTTTCGGTTCCGCACCGGTTCCACCGTTTTATTACCGGTTCGCTTGCTGCCCGTTTTTCAGGCCTGACCGGACCGCTTGCATGGCCGGTTCCCGGTCCAATCGGTCCAACCGACCGGTCCGGTCTGGTTCTGACAACCTTGGCCAAAATAGAGACACAGGGTTTTGTTGGCGAGCCTCAGCGAGCTCCCTCGCCGACTCTCGCTAGTTCTAGCCTGGCGACAAACACGCAGAATGCCCTGCTCTGTTTTCGCGTCTGTTCGGATTCCACCTTCAATCCACCCAAAACGTATTCCAGTTCTAAAAAGGTGCTTCCTTTAGGTTATAATCATATTAACATGCATAGAAGTACAACTTACAACACTTAAAAACATCAAAATCATCATCAATCAGAGATTATTCATGGTTTTCATCAAAAACTCTATGAACATACAATTTCATATAGATATCTTTAGATTCTCAAATTTAAAACCATCAACATGTACTTTTAGCATCATAAAGCATAGATAACACGAAATCAACATGAAAGGTAGCATTTTGATCCATGAAAATTCATAAAGTTACTAACTTTCCTAACACAAATGAGTGAGAGGGTTTAGGCAAAGAGAAATGAGATTTCTCCCCCCTCTTAATCACTCATTGATCATATATATCTACTCTCTTACCTTGATATATATCTTCAAGAATCTTCAATCTCTATCCCTTCTCTAACTTGCTCTTCTATGTTCTTCTCCTATTCTCCTCTTCTAAGCTTCTCTCTCTTTCTCCTCAAGAGTTCATGAGAAAAATGAACACTCTCTCTCTAATCTTAATTTTTATATCTAGGTTAAGTCCTCCTCCTTAATTTACCAAACTACCCTCCCTCATAGTAAGTCCAACTCTACTTTCTAACTACACCTCATAAAAACACTATTTTATTAAATACACCTCCACGTATAATGCCACATTATTTAATTAAATAAAACAAACATGATAATTAATAAATAAACCCAAATAAATAAATAAAAAATGGGGCGTGACACGGTCCAAAATGGGTCGGGCCGCCCATTTTGACAGCTCTATACATATTTGGTATCAAATTCGCCAAACACCCTATGAAGCTATAAAAAGGATCAGAGGGAGTCTAGTTAAAGATATAAAAAGATAAGAGTTTAAATGACATCTACTGTCAGTGTAAATTAATTTTACACCGACAATTATAAGAATGTTCAGCCTTCCCTCCTGTAATATCAAGAAAGTTGGGTTAAGCGGGGATGACGTGACAAAAAACGTAATTGTTATTTGTTGACAATGTAAAATTATTTTATATTGTCAGTGCATATTCTTTTTTCTCAAAAGATAAATTTTTCATTGAAAATAATATATTTTATATTATATACAAATATTAACTACACAAATTTTAATGTAACTTTGCCATATTTGATTTGTTTAACTAATGTTTCGGGGTACTAGTTAGAGAGTATCTTTTTATCATTAAAAAATATTTAATTAAATAATTATGTTCAAATGGTTAATAAACTCTAATTAGGATGAATCGTTCGGGAGAATTCAAAATCAATTTTATTATGAAAACAAATCCTAGTCAAACTTTACTTATATTTTAGTCAAACATTACTTATCTCACGGTCAAACTTTAATTATCAACCAATTTCCTTAAAAATTAAAGTTGAAGAGTTAATATATAAAAAAATACTAATGGGTGTCCTTACAATATTGGTCAGAGAACTCATAAAACAACCTATCACTAGTGCAGAAAGGGAGCAAAATATTAACTTTGATGGGGGACGAGGTTGATCAACAATGGCAAACTGTGACAGGTCGAATTCAAAAAGGGAGAGGAACTCATCATCTCAAATCTGATATAGCCACAACAAAGAGATCAAACAGGGAGCACAACAATAACCTTACGACATATTTTTTCACGAACTTTCCGACGACCTTTGGAGCAAAAGCGATGTTCAATGCTTTTCAGTACTACGGGGACATTATAGAGGTTATTATCCCAGCCAAGCTTGACAAACAAGGGAGAAGGTTTGGTTTCGCTCGATCTGACAGAGTTGTCGACGGTCGCCGCTTTGAATATGAATTGGATAATATCATTATAGGGAGAGACAAAATTGACGTTAATTTGGCCCGTTTTCAGCGTCAAGAAGGAATACAGGGGTTTGAAGGAGGCAGCATTGAGAAGTGTCGCGGTGATTTTCGGACGCCAAGCTATTGGTTAGCTTTGGTTCTCAAAAATTATGATTCACCACCGAACTTTAATTTATCCAAGGGAAGGGGAAAAGATCGAATAAACCCATAATAAAAATTTAGAGATTTAAGGTTCGGGGGTTAGTTATACAAAGGGAAGGTATTAGCATCCTATGTATCCGTAGTACTCTACGGGAACCTCTTGTAAAATATGTATTTTTTGTACTAAAAACGTTTTGCTTGTAAAATTTGCTTATAAATTTGCTTTTATTATTTTAAGAAAAATTTGTATTTTTAGAACGTCGGTTATTCGGACCGCAAGCCATCCGGCAGGAAACCCGAAGTCACCGGAGAGTGAAAAGTCATCCGCCAAACCACTCATTTTTTCATTCTTTTTTATTTGAACAAAAATGATTTTTTATTCCAAGGTCAAAAAAAAGGTGAACAAGCAAATGCGCAAAAATAATCGCAATACGAGGTTAACGAATAAATCCCCTTTTCCCTTTGGACTTGAACAAAATAAACCACACAATAACATTTTTTTTGCATTTTTGATATTTAAGCAATAATAAACGAAACAAATAACATGACATATTTTTTTTGACATTTTTGATATTTGAACATAGCATATAACACATAAATAATGTACAAAAATAAATAAATTAAATGACATTTGAATATAATAGAACACATAAATAAAATAAAAAAATATAGCAGAGGTGTTAATAGCAAAACAGGGGGTGGGGATAGCCAAACCTGAGTAGGCCCAGTCCATAAGGCCCAAGGCGTGTAAACAAGCAAACAAAAAAAACAGGACCAATCCTGGCCGTCTGATAGATCAGACGGCTCAGATCTGATCACGAGAGAAAGGAATCAGGAATGCCTGATTAACATCAGATGGTTAATGGCGCGCGGTTGCATCATAATGCCATGGACAGGCGCACATGGGATTGGACCAGGGTATAAATACCCTCCAACCCTAAAAATCTCATTTTTCATTTTTCTTCTCTCTTTCTCACTGCCGCCGCCGGCCAAACCTCTCTCTCCCACGTTTTTTTTCTTTCTCCCGGCGGCGGTTTCATCTTTCTTTCTCACTCTCGGCCGCTGCTCGCCATTTCTCACCCTCTCTGGTTTTTTCCTTCGTTTTCGTTCAAATCTCTCCTCTTTTCTCTCGTTCTGTTTTCTCTCGGTTTCAATTGTTTAGGTATTCCTCCGCCGCCGCCGTGACGGCTTCTCCCTCTCTCGGCCAATCCCTCAAACCCCAAACAGATCAGGAAACAAAAGAAACGAAACACACTTGGGATTTTTTTCTAGTTTAGTTTCGATTTCGATTTCTATTTGTTTTATTTTTTTTGGGTTCAGTTTTGATTTTGAATGTGGATGATGATGAATAGAGGAATGAATTCTGATTTCAGTTTATTGTGATGAGTTATGGATTTTTTGATGTTTTTCTGATGAGAAAAGAACTAGGGTTTGGTGGTTTGACCTGTGGATTATTCTATTTCTGGTTTTTTACTATGAATGATGGTGATGAACAGGTGCTATGCTTGAATTAATTTCTGGGTTTTTTTTTTGGGCTGTTAAATTTTCTGCGGCTGCCCCCCCTTGTCTCTGATTTTTCATCTGCTTTATAACCCAAACTTTTTAGGGTTTTGGATCATTGAGGAAATGCAGAGAAATCCTTTTGCTAGTTGAAATGGAATCTCCCCCTTTGGGGAAGAAGACACTGACCGTGACCCAAAAAACAAACAAGACTTTGACTTTTGACTTATTTAAAAAAACAGAAAAAAATGGACTAAAGGAATAAATAAAAAACAAATAAATAAATATTAATAATAATAAAAATGAATAATAAAATAAAAATAAAAATTGAAAAAAAGCAAACTAATAATAATAATAAATATATAAATAATAAATGAACACAAAATGAGGTATTTTAAAATACCTCTCTGCCGAAATTTCGTTTGAAGAAAAAACGAAGTAAAATCCCGGACAAAAATGCATGACACATGGACATGAGGTGGGATCTTAGGTCAAAAATTGGGGTATGACAGATGCCCCTATTTAAGTTTCTTCATCCGGAGAGATGAAGATTGAAATCTTCATCTTGACGAGATTGAAGAGACTTAAATACAGAATACACAATTTTGGACCTAAGATGCCGGGAATGCTTATGATGCAAATGCAAATGCAAATACAAGACCTTGAACTTTGGGAGAAAGTGGAATCACAAGAGACAAACTTTTATTACTGGGGACAGAGACATTTATAGGTGAGCCAAAAAAAGTGACCCGACTGAGGGAGAAAAACAATGATAGGGAGAAGAAAATGATCCAACTCCACCGGTGAAGCAATGTAGTTTTACTTGGGATAAGTTGCCTTCTATCATATGGATAGTTTAACAAAGGGTAGATGGAAAAAGATGAGACACTGTCTACTATCGCCTGGATAGCTTAAAAAAGACGAGTGACGAATGAATGAGACACTGTCTACTATCGCATGGATAGCTTAAAAAAGACGAGCGACGAATGAATGAGACACTGTCTACTATCGTATAGATAGCTTAAAAAAGACGAGTGACGAATGAAGAGACACTGTCTACTATCGCATGGATAGCTTAAAAAAAGACGAGTGACGAATGATGAGACACTGTCTACTATCGTATAGATAGCTTAATAAAAGACGAGTGACGAATGATGAGACACTGTCTACTATCGCAGGGATAGCTTAAAAAAAGACAAGTGACAAACGATGAGACACTGTCTACTATCGTATAGATAGCTTAATAAAAGACGAGTGACGAATGATGAGACACTGTCTACTATCGCATGGATAGCTTAAAAAAGACGAGTGACAAATGATGAGACACTGTCTACTATCGTATAGATAGCTTAAAAAAGACAAGTGACGAATGAAAGGACACTGTCTACTATCGCCTGGATAGCTTAATAAAAGACGAGTGACGAATGATGAGACACTGTCTACTATCGCATGGATAGCTTAAAAAAAGACAAGTGACAAATGATGAGACACTGTCTACTATCGTATAGATAGCTTAAAAAAGACAAGTGACGAATGAAAGGACACTGTCTACTATCGCCTGGATAGCTTAATAAAAGACGAGTGACGAATGATGAGACACTGTCTACTATCGCATGGATAGCTTAAAAAAGACGAGTGACAAATGATGAGACACTGTCTACTATCGTATAGATAGCTTAAAAAAGACAAGTGACGAATGAAAGGACACTGTCTACTATCGCCTGGATAGCTTAATAAAAGACGAGTGACGAATGATGAGACACTGTCTACTATCGTATAGATAGCTTAAAAAAGACAAGTGACGAATGAAAGGACACTGTCTACTATCGCCTGGATAGCTTAATAAAAGACGAGTGACGAATGAATGAGACACTGTCTACTGTCGCCTGGACAGCTTAATAAAAGACGAGTGACGAATGAAGAGACACTGTCTACTATCGTATAGATAGCTTAAAAAAGACGAGTGACGAATGAAGAGACACTGTCTACTATCGCATGGATAGCTTAAAAAAGACGAGTGACAAACATTGCTAACTAACATATGGATAGTCTAGCAGAAATAGATGACAAAAATTGTCTACCAACATATGGATGGTTTTGACATGTATATTACCTACTACCATATGGATAGCTTATAAAAGGTAATAACAAAAAAGAAGAGGGACTTCCACGAAGGGAATATATAACTCTGCCAGGAACTCCAAAGGAGATATAGGAAGGTTAGATTGAAAATACAGATTTCTCATAACGAGAAGACATTTGAAAAGTTCTTGATTAACATCTCTTGACCAGATATACTGGGAATGACATCATACGGGGAAGTTGAGAATATATGTGTTGGTACACAAGCTACTCAAAATGAAGAGATTGTCGCTTGCTGATTGAAATTAGAACTCGATCCAGGAAAAAACTGGAGAGAAATAGTCAAAAAGACTCTATGCCCAATGAGAAATGAGCTCGACTGGGGATCTTCCTATCCGCGTATTCGGAAAGGGATACAACTGAAGCAACTCGGAATATGTTTGATGGAGACATCTCTAGATTAGACTCAATGGGGATGACTCTTTTTGTGATGTATGAGTGATGGAGACATCTCTGAACCAGACTCACTGGGGATGACTCTTTTTGTATGAATGATAGAGACATCTCTGGACCAGACTCACTGGGGATGACTCTTTTTGTATGAATGATAGAGACATCTCTGGACCAGATACACTGTGGATGACTCTTTTTGTGATTTATTGAAACAAGACACATGATGGTCAATGCAGTATGTATGAATGATTCTATTTGCATGTTGCACATGGGTACGAACCTATGTATGGACATGTGAATGACTGTATGTATGTATGTATATGTGAATGATTATATGTATGTATGTATGTATGTATGTATGTATGAATGGTTGTATGTATATGTGTATTTGCTGATGCATGATATGCATTTGGTTGTAGGCGTAGCATTAACGAATACTATATGAAATGCATGATGGATGCATGAAATGAAATGTTGGTAAATACCATGCTTTGGATGCCAATAATTTTTTGGACTTAATCGAATGTTGAATGCCAATAAAGACTGGGCTTTGAATGTTGAGCTTTTCAGGATGCCAATGAAAATTGGGCTTTGGAAGAGGCCAATGGTATATTGGGCTTTTGACATGCCAATGGATTTTGGGCTTTCTGGTTGTGAAAGTGGTGCCACTTTTATTAGAAAATTTGGAAATCTTGAAATGCATGCGTGATGCTATATGTGTGAATCATATGTTAAGAAATGCCTTAACGAATGCGATTTGATGCATGGTTTAATGCTAGAAAGATGCAAGTGTGAGCGACGCAAGATGCATGATTATGATTTGTATGAAATGTGATGATTGATTGATGTATGCAAAGTATTGACCTTGGGCTGCTCCGTTGGAGGATGGGCTTTTTTGTTGTAGGTATTGGGTTCCAAGCAGTGTTGGTTTTTTTGAAGATGTCAATGAATATTGGAATTTTTTGGATGCTATGAGGTGATGGGCGAAACGCTAAAGCAAAGCGCCGTGATCAATGCATGATGCATGGTTATGATTTAAATGTTTGAAAAGTTTCCTCGCGTTGGGAAATGGAGAGGGGTTAAGAAGATTTTTGCTAGCATGGTCTCCCGACACCCGAGTTGAACTCAATGGTTGTATGACAGCAGCTTGCTTGAGTAGCTTTGAAAGGATGGAGGGGACTTGCCCCTAGTGTAGCCCATTTTGCCCTTTTTCTTTTTCTTTGAAAATCCCTAACTTTTGCCTGGACCGCTCTTTCGAGTTTTCAATCCACCGGGAGTATATTTCTTTTTATGTCCCTAATTTTTGCCTAAACCGCCTTTTCAGGTTTTCGATCCACCGGGACGCTCTCTATTGCCTAAGCCGCCCTTTCGGGTTTTCGACTTAGCGAGCTTTTTGATTTTTTTTTTTGTATCTCTTTTCTTTGGGCAATATATCTTTGGTTGCATCAAACTGGGAGCGAAAGATCCTCTCCATCTATGGGGTGATAAATACAGGTTGCCCCAGTATTTGGATCTTTGAAAGGTATGCCCCAAATTGAACCCTTGACTTGAACTGCCTCAACACTTGAATTTTGAAAAGCATGCCCCTGGTTGATCGGCGCTTTGAAGGTTTGACCGTAATCACCAAGATCTCCGGATGATTTGCCCTTTGATTGGTAGGAATTTGCTCTTGATTGACAGGAATTTGCTCTTGATTGACAGGACCCCTAGGTGATTTGCCCCTTGTTAGGAGTGTCTTGAAATGATTCACCTTTTGATCAGACTCTTGTCGAAATTTCCTCAATGTCAAGTATTGATTTACAGGTGAAATTGTTTATTTTGAAAAGTGATTTTGATGCAATGCACATGCAAGTTTTGAAATCGAAATTTATTTTTTGAGTGTATAATGGATGATATTTGGCCAGGAGATCGGCGCAATTGAAAGCGTGAAGAAATGATAAAAAATTGTTATTGATGATTCACAAACATAAGGAGTCAGTTTAACAATTTTGCTGAATGTGCTTTCGTAGTAAACCTAACTTCAATTAGGTCTTTTGAGGGTTATGACGTGATTTGGCCCACGGTTTTTTTGAAAAAGATTATAAGGCTCAAAATTTGATTTTAACCCAACCAATCTTCATTGATGTTCTCCATTCCTAAGTTCAATTAACTTGATAGATGTCTCTGGTAGGCAAGAGAATTTTGTTAGTTATGATAATGGAGGTAGACACAGTGGTCGAAGCACTGATGAGATTCTTGAAGTGACAGTCACTTCTTCTTGTTTACAAGTTTATTTCCCTTTTGATTTTATTCCCTTATATTTGCATAGACCGATTCTTTTGAATTTGCGGTCCATCGGGATGCCCTTATTTTTTTTATTTTTTTTTTTTGCCTAAGTTTTCACTTGGCGGGCACTCCTTTTTTGGAAAAAACTATTGTGAGATTTTGCTCTTGATTTAGAAAAGTTATGACTGCCATGTGAGTTTTCTCTTTTCATCGCTTTCCTCCACGTGTGAATGGAAGATGGTGTGCCTAAACCTTTTGTTGGGGTGATTTGATGGATTGATTCTCTTGTATTGAGATGCATTGTCAAGTTGATTGAAAAACTACCCTGCCCCGAGTTAAGATTAAGGGTTTATAAAATGTAGAAAGAAACACCGACTTCAAGCTTGAAGGGGTCGACTACGGATTATCTCCTTATATCTCCAGTGTTTGGGAATTGAAACAATGCCTTACATCATCAGCTATGTTTTACTAAAAGCATATGTCAGCAAATTCAATTATTTGTTTACATCATCCTCCCCTCAAATTTGAAAAGTGAAATAGAAAAACATTGCCGTTTATGATGGCACAAGAAAAGAGTGAATACGAATGGATGGATTCCAAAATATGCATGCTCATTTCATTAAAAATATTTAGTCAACCAGTACAATTTCAAAAGCAAACCATACTTAGCAAGAAAGAAATCGCAACTGAGAATGAACAGTCTGACGATCTTAGGAATATGTATTCCTTGTTGATCCACCGACCTTAAGAGGTGCGGGTGCCCCATTAATGTTCTTGTATGTGTAATGGATGACCAATCATGAATGAGATTCCTCCTTGAAAGACAATAGTTTGTCGCTGATCAGGTCTCGGACCTCCTTTTTATTTTGACAGACCTTGGCCTCTCTCAAGTCCATGTTTTAAGTTCGCTCGTGAGTATCAGGAAACTTGCTAGCTGGATTGCGGTTGAAGGAGGGTGAAGGTGGAAAAGATATGATGCAAATGTATGAAGATGCGTGTATGCAAATGTGTGAAAATGCATGCGTATGCAAAAGAATTTTCCTCATGCTAGAGGACATGCTAAAAAATGATGACATGATATGATGAGATTGAATAAGGTCGGGGTATGACCCCAACGAAATGCTTGTAGGGTCATTGGAAGTTGACATAACCTAAATGGAAGGCTCCCTACGAGAGGCTAGTTCTAGATATTTACTACCCGCCCTCTCACATGTTGGTTTTAGGTTTTGTGTTTGTTTGAGGGCGACAACCAAGGTCGCAACCCTCGCTCAAAACTTCCTCCCAAAATTGGACTAGCCAATTCAAAGGGTCTCCTCTAGGTGGAGTCATATGGGTTCTAGACAAAGTAAAAAGGTCCCTAGAGTCATGGATCCAACGAGAAAATATCATCGTCATTGCAAATCCTCGCAAGACAACAATATTCTCAAGAGGGTCTACTCTAGGCGTGGTTTTCATGTCAACCCTACGAGGTATCCACCAAGAAGGCCAACACTCAACCACTAACTTATCTTAAGTGTTTGCTCAAGTCCGGGTAGAGGACTTTTCTCTCACAAATATTAAACCCACACATATAAGCATATAAAGCAGTATGAAATATACAAGAAAAATAATAGCACAAATATAACATATATACAAGTTAGGCTCAACCCTCTTGGGGGGTCCCCAGTGAAGTCGCCATTTCTGTCGCGGTGATTTTCGGACGCCAAGCTATTGGTTAGCTTTGGTTCTCAAAAATTATGATTCACCACCGAACTTTAATTTATCCAAGGGAAGGGGAAAAGATCGAATAAACCCATAATAAAAATTTAGAGATTTAAGGTTCGGGGGTTAGTTATACAAAGGGAAGGTATTAGCATCCTATGTATCCGTAGTACTCTACGGGAACCTCTTGTAAAATATGTATTTTTTGTGCTAAAAACGTTTTGCTTGTAAAATTTGCTTATAAATGACTGGGTAACGATGAGAGATTTTTTTATTAATTTTGGGATATTCAAAAGAAAAGGAGAAAAAAAGTTTTATTAATTTTGAATTGGGAAGACACAAGGTCTTTTGCACTACGTACCCGCGAGGGATCAAAATCTCGTAGTTCGGGGTAAAATTTGTAAAGAGTGATTTGTTTGATTGATTTTAGGAGAAAAGACGAGTCGTCATCTTAAGTTTAAACTCCTTTTAAATCCACCACGAACATACTGAAAAGTTTATATCTTTTCCTGCCATATGTCGTGGGAAAATGAATTTCAACTAGAGATGACTCACGTCTAAACTCTCTTGAGAAAAGGTTTGAATTTGAAAAGCCAAGCGGCAAAAGATTTGAATTGTTTTTGTATTTTTTAGTCTTTGTGAAAATATTTAAATATGCTTAAGTGTGTTAGAGCATTTATTGAAAAAAGGTTTGAAAGAGGTTTCTCGACGAAAGTCGAAGTTTATTATAAAAAGGATTTATTTTTTTGAAAAAAATATTTGAATGTTTTTTTGCTTTTATTATTTTAAGAAAAATTTGTATTTTTAGAACGTCGGTTATTCGGACCGCAAGCCATCCGGCAGGAAACCCGAAGTCACCGGAGAGTGAAAAGTCATCCGCCAAACCACTCATTTTTTCATTCTTTTTTATTTGAACAAAAATGATTTTTTATTCCAAGGTCAAAAAAAAGGTGAACAAGCAAATGCGCAAAAATAATCGCAATACGAGGTTAACGAATAAATCCCCTTTTCCCTTTGGACTTGAACAAAATAAACCACACAATAACATTTTTTTTGCATTTTTGATATTTAAGCAATAATAAACGAAACAAATAACATGACATATTTTTTTTGACATTTTTGATATTTGAACATAGCATATAACACATAAATAATGTACAAAAATAAATAAATTAAATGACATTTGAATATAATAGAACACATAAATAAAATAAAAAAATATAGCAGAGGTGTTAATAGCAAAACAGGGGGGTGGGGATAGCCAAACCTGAGTAGGCCCAGTCCATAAGGCCCAAGGCGTGTAAACAAGCAAACAAAAAAAACAGGACCAATCCTGGCCGTCTGATAGATCAGACGGCTCAGATCTGATCACGAGAGAAAGGAATCAGGAATGCCTGATTAACATCAGATGGTTAATGGCGCGCGGTTGCATCATAATGCCATGGACAGGCGCACATGGGATTGGACCAGGGTATAAATACCCTCCAACCCTAAAAATCTCATTTTTCATTTTTCTTCTCTCTTTCTCACTGCCGCCGCCGGCCAAACCTCTCTCTCCCACGTTTTTTTTCTTTCTCCCGGCGGCGGTTTCATCTTTCTTTCTCACTCTCGGCCGCTGCTCGCCATTTCTCACCCTCTCTGGTTTTTTCCTTCGTTTTCGTTCAAATCTCTCCTCTTTTCTCTCGTTCTGTTTTCTCTCGGTTTCAATTGTTTAGGTATTCCTCCGCCGCCGCCGTGACGGCTTCTCCCTCTCTCGGCCAATCCCTCAAACCCCAAACAGATCAGGAAACAAAAGAAACGAAACACACTTGGGATTTTTTTCTAGTTTAGTTTCGATTTCGATTTCTATTTGTTTTATTTTTTTTGGGTTCAGTTTTGATTTTGAATGTGGATGATGATGAATAGAGGAATGGATTCTGATTTCAGTTTATTGTGATGAGTTATGGATTTTTTGATGTTTTTCTGATGAGAAAAGAACTAGGGTTTGGTGGTTTGACCTGTGGATTATTCTATTTCTGGTTTTTTACTATGAATGATGGTGATGAACAGGTGCTATGCTTGAATTAATTTCTGGGTTTTTTTTTTGGGCTGTTAAATTTTCTGCGGCTGCCCCCCCTTGTCTCTGATTTTTCATCTGCTTTATAACCCAAACTTTTTAGGGTTTTGGATCATTGAGGAAATGCAGAGAAATCCTTTTGCTAGTTGAAATGGAATCTCCCCCTTTGGGGAAGAAGACACTGACCGTGACCCAAAAAAAAACAAGACTTTGACTTTTGACTTATTTAAAAAAACAAAAAAAAATGGACTAAAGGAATAAATAAAAAACAAATAAATAAATAATAATAATAATAAAAATGAATAATAAAATAAAAATAAAAATTGAAAAAAAGCAAACTAATAATAATAATAAATATATAAATAATAAATGAACACAAAATGAGGTATTTTAAAATACCTCTCTGCCGAAATTTCGTTTGAAGAAAAAACGAAGTAAAATCCCGGACAAAAATGCATGACACATGGACATGAGGTGGGATCTTAGGTCAAAAATTGGGGTATGACAAGAAGCAGATGGAAGGAGGAGATCTTAGACAAACCACTGGCAATTATGATAAAGAGTTTAGAAATCGACCACAATTCAGTGATTCTCAGCAGCCATTGCAGACTCGTGAGAAGGGTACTAAATCATATGCGAATGCGGTGATGAATGAGTATAAACCATCGGGAAAGAGAGTTTTGTTTTCCTATGAAGCAGACAATGATGATTTGGTGAGGTTGCAGAAAGCCTTTGTCGGCGAAGTTTTACACCCCGGAATGTCCTACAATATTCAAAATGCTTTTCATAGTCAGGGTTATTTCGGTGTTAAGGCCACTCCGTGAGGTTCAAATTTAACTTTGTTAGAGGGGCAAGAGGAAGGAGAAGTGCAAGCTCTGTTGGAAGAAGCAAAAGATTGGATGGACCAATGGTTTAAAAATGTTCGTCCATGGAGTCATAAGGAAATTGATCATGAGAGATTGGTTTGGTTAAGAGTTTATGGTATCCCGGCCCATGCGTGGAATGAACTTTTCTTCGCTCAGATTGCAAAGCCTTGGGGTTTTTTTATCAATGCTGATGATGCAACGTCAAAGAAAATATCCATGGACGTTGCGCGGCTATTGATTCGCACCTCTTGTCAACGAGTTGTGGATGAATTTTTTGATGTGAAGGTAAAGGGAGAATTTTTTCATCTTCGGGTGATCGAAGATTCGTACGGTCCTATGAGAATCATAGTACCTCAACCCGCAGGGTCGAATGGCAGAGATATTGATAATTCTAATTCTGAGGAGGAGGAAGAGGAGGATGAAGAGCGGGGGCGGCTGTTGGTGGAGGAGGAATTGGAGAGAGATTCAATCGGTGATGACGATCAATTAATGGCATTTAATTCCCATTTGAATGGTAGTAATGACATTGATTTGGTTTCTGAAACTGATTTGGAAGGTAATAACAATACGGAGGAAAAGGTGGAAAATTCAAATTCTAGTAATTTAAATTTGAATTTATCTCAAAGCGAGGTGAATACAGAAGGGGGTGTAGAAGTTGGGGAGAATATGATAGTAAAGGATGGAATTTTTTTGGGCCACGAAGGCAGTGAAGGTGGGCTAGAAAATTCTACTAATTTACTTCATATTGCTACAGGGGGTGTAAATAGAAGAATGACTCAATCTGAGGATATGGGCCGTGTTAGAAAGTCCAGTAATCTCAATGGTAGAGTTAGAGGGGGTTTGGTAGAAGCGAACGGTGGTGTTTATAGTGATGGGCCTAGGTCTGTCTACAACAAACTAAATTTAAGCCCAATTTCACAAAATTTGGCTACAGCTGCTCCAGATAACACGAAGAAACAGCAGAAAAAGCGAATTCATGTTCTCTCATCTGCTTCATTAAGACGACAGCATCATCTTGCGATGAGCATGAAATCGCGAAACGAAACCAAAATTTCCTCACATACGGCCGTACAAACTGCTTCATCGGATCAAAAGGTTGATTCTCAAAGGTTAGATTTCAATTTTGAGAGGGTCACGCGAAACCCCCCTTCACGCCACAAACCTAGGAAGAATAATTCGACTTCATTGTCTTCGGCTGGTTCTATCTTGTGTTGCAGCTCACTCAAATCTTCCGATATTCGCAATTGTAACAAGAAAATCCTTGAGAAACATGAATTTGAAGCTGCTTCAAAAATTTGGCAGGGAGCTATTGAACTGGGAGTTGAAGGAGAAGAAGAGGTTGAGAGGTATGTGGAAAGGATCATCATTAACGAAAATAACGAACAAACAGCCAGACGGTTGAGGGAGCAACGATACAAACCTCATCCATGAAGATCCTTTCTCTTAATATGCGAGGATGGGGCAATACGGCAAAACGGCGCAGGTTGAAGTCGTTAATTAATTCAGGTTCGTTTGACATGTGCTTATTACAAGAAACTAAGAGAGCTTCTTTTGATGATTTTATGATTCATAATTTATGGGGACATGATGATGTTGCTTGGGTTGCCAAAGAATCTACTGGTCTTTCGGGTGGGTTGTTGTCTGTTTGGAATACTAGTATTTTTTCTTTTCGATATAGTTTCTCAGGAGATGGATTCCTAGGGGTGTGTGTTGAATGGAAGTCTGGCCTTTTGTATATCGTTAATATTTACTCCCCTTGTAGTTTGTCTGGTAAACGAAAACTTTGGAAGGACCTGTTAGATTTTAAATTACAGAATGATCATGGTGAATGGTGCTTGGGCGGTGATTTTAATGTTGTTTTGAAGACGGGTGAAAGGAGAGGATGTAGTGGTGGAGGGACTCGGATAGAGAGGGATACCTTTGCGCAATTTATTGAAGATATGGAGGTGTATGATATCCCAGTCTCGGGTAAAAAGTTCTCTTGGTTTAATGCAGATGGTTCGGCTATGAGTAGATTGGATCGCTTTCTGTTATCCGAAGGCTTTATTGAAAAAGGAGGCATTTCAAATCAGTGGATTGGTGACCGAGACATCTCTGATCATTGTCCCATTTGGCTCATTTGTTCTAATCTCGATTGGGGCCCCAAACCATTCAAATTTAATAATTGTTGGCTAGAGCACCCGAATTTTATTCCTTTTGTGACTGAAACTTGGAAGAAGTTGGAGGTAAAAGGTAAAAAAGCATACGTTTTGAAGGAAAAGTTGAAAAGATTAAAAGACAGCTTGAAAGTGTGGAACAGGGAAGCTTTTGGTATTATTGATCTCAATATCAATAAAACTGTTAAGGATTTGAATGAAGCATAGGATCTGATTGCAAATGGAAACGGAGATCCAACTCTATTTAAAACCAAGGAGTTGGTAAAGAGCTTTTGGGATCAGATTTTATACAAAGAGAGTCTCCTCCATCAAAAGGCTCGAACAAAATGGATTCAAGAAGGGGATTCAAATTCTCGGTTTTTTCATGCTAGCATCAAAAGCAGAAGGCGTAGAAACCAACTAGTGATGTTAAAGAAAGGGGAAGGTTGGATACAAGGGGTTACCAATATCAAGAAAGGAGTGAAAGACCATTTTGCGCAGCATTTCACAGAGGAATGGAATAACAGACCATTCTTACAAGGTATTACTTTTAATACGCTTTCATCTGAAGAAAATAGTTTTTTGTTAGAACCTTTTACGGAAGAAGAAGTAAAAGATTCAATTTGGAGTTGTGATGGTAACAAGAGCCCGGGTCCGGATGGTTTCAATTTTAATTTTCTAAAATCTTGCTGGTGCATTGTGAAGTATGATGTGATGGCGTTTCTTAGTGAATTTCATGATAAAGCTATTTTGCCTAAAGCGGTGACTGCGTCTTTCCTAACTCTCATTCCAAAAAAGGACCATCCTCAAGATCTTTTTTATTACCGTCCGATTTGTTTGATTAGGAGCTTATACAAAATTGTTTCAAAGATTCTGGCTAATCGGTTGAAAAGAGTGTTGGGAAAACTGATTTCCAATTGTCAGTCGGCTTTTCTACCTAGCAGACAGATCTTGGATGGAGTGGTGGTACTCAATGAGATTATTGATCTAGCAAAGAGAAGAAAAGATAATTGCTTGCTTTTCAAGGTTGATTTTGAAAGAGCTTATGATACCGTAAATTGGAACTTTTTGGAGCGTATGATGACTAAAATGGGGTTCTCAGAGGGTTGGTTAAAATGGATGAGAACTTGCGTATTTCAAAGTTCAATGTCTATTCTTGTTAATGGTAGCCCAACAGAAGATTTTAATGTCGGTAGAGGATTACGTCAAGGTGATCCTCTCTCACCCTTCTTGTTTCTTATTGTAGCTGAAGGCCTTGCAGGAATGATGAAAAGAGCAATTGAGATAAATAGATTTAAAGGGTTTTATGTAAACGACAATATTCAGTTTCAGATTCTACAGTTTGCAGATGACACTATCCTGATGGGGGAAGGTACATGGGACAATATACGGACTATAAAAGTATTGTTACGAAGTTTTGAATTAGTATCAGGATTGAAAATCAACTTTGTGAAGAGTAAATTGTACGGGATTAATGTTGATAATAGTCTTTTAGAAGCTGGTTCTGCCTATTTGTCGTGTCGGTCGGATACAATTCCTTTCAAATTCTTAGGAATTCCAGTTGGGGCTAATCCACGTAGAAGAGAGACCTGGAAACCCGTGGTGGAAGCTATGACTAAGAGGTTAAGTTCCTGGAACAGTCGTCAACTTTCTTTTGGGGGACGTATTACTTTGATCAACTCTGTTTTGACTAGCATCCCTCTTTATTTCTTTTCTTTTTTTAAGGCTCCTAGTTGTATTCTCAAACAGTTAGTGCGGATCCAAAGGAATTTTCT
Source organism: Trifolium subterraneum (assembly GCA_951799995.1). Lineage (NCBI taxonomy): Eukaryota > Viridiplantae > Streptophyta > Magnoliopsida > Fabales > Fabaceae > Trifolium > Trifolium subterraneum. The sequence continues at coordinate 12,334,296 of OX637466.1, read as the reverse complement.
TTGGGGAGGAGGTATCGATGATAAGAAACTGTGTTGGGTTAAATGGGATCAAATTTGTTTGCCCAAGGATCAAGGAGGATTAGGGGTAAAAAACTTGGAATTGTTTAATGCATCCTTGCTCAGCAAATGGAAATGGAGAATGTTGGTTGATGGGGAAGCGGTATGGACTAACTTGTTGAAATTCAGATACGGGCATTTACCTTCGAGATTGTTGAATGGGGTATCGAATGTGATTGGCATAAAAGAATCCCTTTGGTGGAAGGATGTTTTGAGTATCGGAAGAATGGGTGAGACCGATTGGTTCAAATCGTACGTAAGGTGTAGTGTTGGCAATGGTGATAATATTAGCTTTTGGAAATTCCAATGGATTGGAGATCAACCTTTTCAATCTTTGTATCCTAATCTCTTTGCAAAGGAAACTTTCCAAGACGCTATGATCTCTGATAAGCTGAATTGGAGAGGTGCGACTAATTTGTGGAATTGGCAGTGGCGGGAAAATTTGTCCGTTAGTGAACATGCTCAGTTGCAAGATCTACAGAATTTACTAACAGGTATTTCGTTTCAACCGGATGGTGTCGACAAGTGGAGATGGCTGCCAGGCTTGAACCGGATTTTTTCGGTAAATTCTTGTTATACAATGTTGATTAAATCTCGGAATTATGTTACTTTGGACACTAATATTCTGGGAGCAATACAGCAGCTTTGGAAATCCGATGTCCCCACTAAGGTAATCTTCTTTGGCTGGCGATTATTACAATATAAGTTACCTACACGGGCAGCTTTAAATCATAGAGGTATTTTGATTAATCAGGATGATCTTACTTGTATTTTCTGTAAAACAATTATTGAGGATTGTTCCCATCTCTTCTTTCATTGTTCTTTTGCCAAAGGTGTGTGGGAAGAGGTTTTTAGATGGTTGGGCTGTTCTCAAGTAACAGAGTTGGATGGATGGAATCACTTCTCTTGCTTTGGAAATTTAGTTAAATCAAAGAACGGTAACCGAATTCGTTATTTGATTTGGTTAGCTACCACTTGGTGTATTTGGAAACTAAGAAATAATGTGATCTTCAAAGGGACTTTGCCTAATGCCTCTTCTTTACTAGACGACATTAGAGCCATTTCTTGGGTTTGGTTTAGTGGTCGTGCAGGACGCCACTCTTTTTTGTCCTTTTCCAATTGGTGTAGAGACCCATTTGTTTGTTTCGAAAGCATATTATAATTTGCTTTGTATTGTAAGGGATTGAGTACCCTTTGTACGCCCTTATAATAATATTTTGCTTATCAAAAAAAAAAAAAGTATCTTAAAAATACAATGTTATATCTGTCAATGTAAATAACATTCTACTATACCAAATTTCCAAATATATAGGAGACTTTTGGCCCATTTATTTTTACTCATTTACGAAATTGGCGCTTCATTTTAAAATCACTCAATTTTGGTTCTTTCATCACAATTTTATATTTTAAAATTACGATTTAATATATTTTAAATGATATAACATAAATTTGATAAAAATATATTTATTCAATTGGACTAAATAATTATATTTTATTAATTAAATTACAAAAATGAATAATTTTTTAAATTAAAAGAGAAGTTTTTAATGAACTTTCTTGTAATTTCATAACTTTTGGTCATTCAATATCGTCAGATTATATGCCACTGAATTTAAAATGATAAAAAATAATATGCACCGACAATACATAATAATTTTACACTATCAACCAAACACAACCATGTTTTCCGCCACATCATCCTACTTAATCCTACTTTCTTGATATGACATGGAAGATTGAATTATTCTTATTGGTTGTTAGTGTAAAATTAATTTACACCGACATTATTTGTCCTTTAAACTCATTTAAAACATGTTAAATCACAATTTTTAAGTAAATAGATTTAATGAATGATCAAAACTAGGTCATATTAAAATATGGGACCAATTTCACAAGTGATTGAAAATAAGGGAACAAAAAATTAATTAAGCCTAAATATTAAAAGAAAAGTATTAAAGAGTGTGTTTATTGTACTCATGTGGAGTTTTTGTGTGTGCGTAAATCAGGTATTTGCGCGCAACTGTAAAAGCTAATCTCTTGAGTCTTGTGGAACCTAAATGAACAACAAATTCTCCATAAGATTTTTAACGCTGCTGCATGCTTAAGTTAGACATAGAACACAATACCTTAGTTAAACTAGAAAAAAGTGGATTTTTTATTAACAGTACCAAACTACCAATACAAATTTACATTATGTTTGGTTGGATTAAAATGGAGAAGGACTATGAGTACGTTTGTTTTGGATTTTTTTGAAAATAGATTTTGAAGTGTTAGAAAATTTTGTATAAAAAAGTTTTCAAAGAATTTTTTTATAAAAGCTTCAAATGAAAAATTTGTTTGAATAGTTATTCTTAAAATGTTATTTTAGGTATTTCATCATTTTATTGAAAAAAATTTTGGATATCAAAATTTCAAAAAATCACTTAATTTTAAAGCTATTTTAAATAGATTTTCATAAAAATCATTTTTGAAAAAATTGCGATTTTGACTATGTTTTGAACTTCAATAATGTACATTTATGTTATATGACTAGTCGGAGTACCTGTGCTAACGCACGGGAAGCAATAAATTTTAGTGATTTCATACATCATTATGAATTTGCAAATCATATATAAAATTGTTATAGCATTAAATGGATAATTAAATATTATGAAAACACATCATGTCAAAATGATATAGGTAACAAATTTGGTTTTCAATAATCAACTTGATGTAGCAATAAGACGTTAGCATATGTGAAATTTGATTTAATATTACACAATTCAAAAAGATATGCATTCTTTCTATGTAGGACCAAAATATAATGCATAATCTTACTACATTCTAACATAGGGTGTCCAAATGACATACAATATAATAGAAAATTAAATTAAATTAAAGGTTATCAAAAACTTCCGGATAAACAACATTAACAGTTGAAGTGCATGTATTTCCCTCTTCATCCAAAATGCACATCTTCAAACCCTTCTTAGTTGTTACCCTAGATACAGCAACGTATAATTGACCGTGTGTAAAGACAGGTCGAGGTAGATACAGACCTACCTTAGACAATGATTGCCCTTGACTTTTGTTAACTGTCATAGCAAAACACAATGAAATAGGAAACTGTCTTCTTTGGAATTTGAATGGAAATCCAGAATCCGAAGGAACCAAATCCATCCTTGGTATTAATACCTTCTCACCAATACTTTTTCCAGCAATAACAGTTGCAGTAATAATATTTTTACCAAGATTATTCACTTGCAATCTTGTTCCATTACACAAACCACTGGCTTGATCAATGTTTCTTAAAAGCATGATAGGAACTCCTTCCTTCAAATTCAAACGATGATTTGGTATACCTGAACATTTAATATCATTCAAAAATTCAGACGTAAACCAATCACCCTAAACATCAAAATTTTCATCAGATTTGCAAGGAGTATCAGCACTTAGATATTCTTTTGCTTCACCTTGTATAAGAGACAAAACATAGTCATTGACTTGTTCAACGCAATCAAGAGTCGGGGCAAGAATAGCCTTTTCTTCAAACATCTTTTGGGTGCAAAGGTTATTCACAACATTAGGATAGACAAAGTCAATTAGTGCTTGCAAAGGATTATCACATGGAGGAATGCACAACTCCTCGGAAATGTCTATATTACATGATCCATCTTCATCAAGATCCATGTCACCATCTCCAATCTTCAAAATCCAGTTTGCGAAATCTTTGAGTTCAGTTGCACTTTCTTTTGTACCATCACCTATCAACCTCATGTTTTTTGTTAGCTTTAAAACCTTGCAATGTTTCCACAACAGTGAAGAATTGAAGCTTGCTTTCATGATATCACGTCTAGAACCTTTTCTAATGACAGGTAAGATTTGCCTAAAATCACCCCCCAAAATAACAACTTTTCCACCAAAAGGTTTGTTGAAGTTTTCTTCGTCTACCTTCCTCATCAAATCACGCATAGTACGGTCAAAAGCTTCAAAACAAAAATTTATGCATCATTGGAGCCTCATCCCATATAAATAAACTTGCCTCTCTGAGCAATTGAGCTCTTAGGTCTTGTCCTTTGATGCTGCAGATAGATTTATCATTGATAACCAAAGGAATGCAAAAAGTAGAATGAGCTGTTTTGCCACCAGGTAATAATAAAGATGCAATGCCGCTTGAAGCTACATTTATCACAATTTTGCCTTGTGATCTAATAGCTGCTGACAGTGTTCTCCACAAAAAAGTCTTTCCTGTTCCACCGTACCCATATAAAAAATAAAACTGACCATCTTGAGCACCAACAGATTTCATTATAGTAGAGTACACATCGTGTTTTTCATCAGTTAGCTTTTGCAATAAGTCTTCATGCAGCTGACGCAATTCATCTCTATCATAGTTCAACTCATCGGATATGAACTTATTCTCTCTAGCAAACAATGATTCAAAAGTTGGGTATGGTAGACACTTAAAATTTGTCAAAGATTTACCATTGCACATTAGAAGTTTTTCTATCTCTATTAGGCAAAGGTTTTTCAACTCATCATCAGGAATTTGTAAATCTGCCAAAATAAGTAAATGAATAAATTTGAGGACAACTATAAACTTGAATTTGGAATGCATAGTATACCTAATATACGTACATTTGCAAATAAAGCATAGTATATTATCCTAGTTAATGAATAGGGTAGTAATTATATGCCTAATGTAGATTTATCAAAAAAAATAACAATGAAGTAATTGTTGAGTATATTTAATAGTTTCATCAAATATGTATACGACTAAATAACAAAGAGAATATTTACCTGGAATTTTAAGTGTTATCCGTCTGTTGTAAAGAATCCCATCAGCTAATAATTTCCAAGTATCATTAAATACAAAATCAGGCTTTGTCATTGTGTTCATGTTCAACAATCTAACAAACAAACATCTGAGCATGTGACCACTTTCAGTTTGATGAGCTTCTTTAATACCATCAATAAATTCTTTATCATCTCTTAACAAATTGAGTTCATAGCAAGCTTCTTGAAAACTGTTGCAAACCTTTCCTTTGACGGTTCTTATATCTTCATAACTCTTGCAACCTTTCTGAACGGTTAAAAGAATTCTCATGTAATACAACTCGCCGGAATCCACGGGAATGTAAGAAAGTCTCCCTATAGAATATCCATTCCTTCTTGGCTCCCAATGCTTTCCTTTTTCATGGTATGTAAATTTAGATGGAAACTCTACATAAGTCAAATTCCTACCTTCAATGTATGTTTGATTTGCAACAAACCAAGCTTGAAACATTGTTGTAATAGATTCATGGTAAATAATAACACTTTCAAGATGTTGATGTTCCTTGTATGTAACCGGTTGCTACCCTTCAAGATGCAAACCTAATCTCACAACAGAAGGAAAATGTTCATGAATATCAAAAGCATATACTCTCCAAGCCGCCTCAGCCGGCGACACGTATCTACAATCATAGTAGCGCTTGATTTCATCAATCGGTGGTGTTTGTTGGCCATCTTTAATTTGGAGATTTGCTCTATCAGGTCCTTTGTTCACATACTTGAATAAGTACTTAATTGCATTTGATTTGTTGCAATAATCAACATTGACATGACCTTGGTACCTCATCAATAGTGATGGATTGTAAGGAACTACATATCTGTTGTCCAAACATGCTCCATTCTTGTTCACGGTGACACCAGTATCTTGCCTTTTGTAACATGGATATCCATCTTGATCTATAATTGTTTCCGTTAAAAATTTCTTAGGAAAGAATTTGGAACATCTGTTCGCCTTCATGTAAGGTGAATCGGTGTAACCATATCCACACGGACCGTGTATCATATAGGATGCAACAGCAGAATGCAACTTTGGATATAAATCAGGATGCGGGATTTCAGCTGATATTACCTTATCTATATCCTTAGTATTGTTCAATTTGTTTGTACCTTCCAACCACAAAAGAATATGTGCATGTGGAAGTCCTCTTTTTTGAAACTCTATTGTGTACATCCCTGTCATGTGATAATTTATTAATTTTCTAAATGCACATGTTATAGTGTTGGACATAAATTATAAAATAAATGACTTAAACAAATTTACAAACCTGCAATGACCTTGCCAAATATTTCTCTTTTTTTGAAATCTGCCATCATTTCATCAAGTTTCATTTTGAAAACGCGAGATATAATGTCTGGTCTGTCAGAAGCAGTAACACCTCTTTTTGTCACAAAATCTTTGATTTCACTCCAATTGGAGTTGCAGGTGGTTGTAATGAAAAGATCTGGATACCCGAATCTCTTGCAGATAGCCATTGCATCTTGACAGTTGTTGAACATGTACCTCGGTGAACCTGTAAATGAATCGGGAAGTATGAGTCTTTGTCCAACAAAGCGAGCATCAGTATCACCACACTCTACTGCTTCTTGCAATCCATTTAACAGTTCACATTGAATTGTTTCTTGGTTGTTTCTTATGAAAGACAACCTTTGAGCCTCTATCATGGTGTAAGTATCGACTATGAACTGCTGAAACAATCTTTTTCCACATACAATGTTACCAAATTCACATTTCCTCTCTTGGATCCTAAAAGCAATGAACTCTCTAATAGAAACTCTTTTACGTGCACGACGGTTGTTTTCAAAGTACCCGGGAATTGTTTCTCTAAATGGAATATCTTCTTCAAAACCATTTTCACCCCGAGGAAAAACCAATGGATATTGGAGTGGCATGTACAAAACATGTGTCTCATGTATCCTTCTGAGACCAATTCTCACATCATCAACGATGATATCTCTTCCTTCTTCAGTTTGATCATAGTCTCCAACTATCAAACCTGCAACTTCATCTACAGTTGGTATGTTATGCATTCTTGAATCTTTGTCCCTCTTACGGAACAATCGTAACGCTAACTTGGGACGTTCTCCTTGATCAACAATATCACGGATTTTTCTAAACCATATGCATAGTGGATTTGAATCGTCCAACATATTTTTTAGATCTTCTACCAATGAAAGATCAAAACCATCATCATCACCACCATCACGAATTGATCTGCATCCGTAAGATATGCACATGTCATGATGAAATGCAAAATTGAAGTTGATATGAGTAAAAATAGTAATAAAATATATGTGGAAATATTTATGACATCAGTTGATTATGTAAACATAAAATTAAAATTGTAATAATTATATTGAAAAGATATAAAATTGTGTGCTTACTTGAAAACTTTTGTTCTATTGTGGATTTCATTTTGGGTGTCGTAGATATACAACTGTGCAAATTTTGGAGTATTTCCATCCCAAGGTAGCAAACTCCCAATTCTATGATAATTTTGACCATGCAATATAAATTGGGGAGGTCCACTTCCATTAAATGCAAACATGCTATTGTATGCTCTAGCATTCTTTAAGTAGTGCTTACTCTTAGGTTCAGTTCCATTCAACAATGATACCAAAAGGGCTTGTGGTTTTTTCAATAATGGAAGGTTAACAAATCCTTTTTGACAGCATATAGAAAACTCTGAATCAGCATTACCGGGCCTAGACTTCTCGGCTCTTTCTTCCAACCAAAGTTGTGTCTTGCACCACTTACATGTGACATTGGCTTTACCAAAATCAACACAAACTGAATGTAGAGAAAAAAAATATATTAAGACTTATATCATCAATCAATGTAGATGGTTTTGATTTGTAAATGATTTAGTACAAACCTTCTCTCTCAGCAATAGCATATAGATCATTATTAAATTCCATTAGGTTGTCATGGTCAGAAGTAGTTCCTAAATATGCATGATAATTAGTAATTAAGTAAAGCTTTTTAATAAATTATAATAAGAACATATGAACAACTATAAAAATAAATTATACCAATGTTTGATGAACCAACAATTGCATTCGGAGATTCAGAATCAACATCGAAATTCAATCGTGTACCATAAAATGATTGAATATGCTTGTACTTCCTTTTTCTTCGATTTGGGGAACCATGTGAGATATTTGACGGATTTATGACATCGGACTTGCCAGTAGAAATAGAATTCGAATTCTCTATACATTTAAAATAAAATGGATTGTGTCATTATAAAATATAATTAACTTTAAAATTTTTTAACTACTGTATAGTAGTTAAAGGAAAGTACTTCAACCTATATTGGGACCAATTGAAGCTGGAGACTCAGAATTCATATCATGAGTTGAATTGATAGATACATTAATTAGTTTGGTTGGATTCTGCAAAAGTCAAGATATTAGATTCACGTACATAGAGTTAATTATACTAAATGTTGTGTTTAAGAAATTCAACATGGCAGGATCTATAACTACATAAAAAGTTATACTGCATTTTATAAATTAATTGTTACCATTTATCAATTGTGATAGAGGTAATCTTTTTGAAGCATGGTACTCCTTCATTCTTTGTGATCTTGTTGAAATACCTTTTTTTTGATTTTGTGATTTAGATGAACTTGTTCCTTCATGACTTTCTGCAAAAATCAACATATTAGTATGATAGTTTTGTATACTTAGTGTTGTGTTTAATTTGATAAACATGACAGTATATAAAATTAAATTAATATAAAAGGTATATTTCAAAGCTAAATCAATTGTTACCATTTATCAATGGTGATAGAGGTGCTCTTTTTGCAGCATGGTACTCCTTGCATCTTTGTGACCTTGTTGAAATGAATCTAATTTGATTCTCTGCAAAAAAAAAAAAAAAAAAACAGAGAGAGAGAGAGAAGGATGTATATGACCATTAAATTGGTTTTCTGTAAAGACTACTTTCTAAAGGCTTCTTAACCCTTCAAAAGCATCATCAGAAATTTCACCATAGAATAAGAATTTAGTCAAAAACAATGCCCTTAATATGAAAGTTTATCAAATGCAGTAAATGGACCTGAAAAACAATACACTAACCTTTGTTGGTATTGTTTGATGGTTGCATATTTTGATTCCTAACTTGCTTTCTCTTAAACCTTGAAATAGTTGTATCATTTGGTTCCATTTTGGAGCAATTTTTTTGAGTATTAGATGGATAGTTCATGTAGATTGAAATACCAAAACATTTTTGTTATGAGGATTGTTTTCATGGTTACATTGAGGTCTCGAATTTGTTTTCATAAGATAAAGAGGATATTCATATTACACAAAACTGATTTTTTAGGGAAGAAAATGGAAAGAAACAAAAATCGGGAAAGACAAAAAAAATTATGAAAAGTTATGCATATGGACAAACATACTATGACAATAGTTCTAGCCAAGAGACAATGACATAACAATGACCACACAAAAGTAGTATATTTAGAGTCAAACTTGTGTTCATTTTGCCTCAAATTTAATTATTTCTAATTACATGAAAACACCTATTAAAATTTCATGTTAGATAGAATGAACAAAGTCTCGAAACGATAATATATTAAAATTTGTGTTTTTTTTTTCACTTTTTATTGTTATTGAAATGTTAGTAATACTTGAAAATGACATATCAACTAAGTCATATAAGATGTGTCATCAAAAGTTAAAAATTGAAAATGACATACCAACAAAGTGAGAAATTGAAGAAAAAGAAAAAGTGGTTGATTTGTTCATATTTATAGGTTAGCCAAAAAAGTAGAGGAGGAACAAAAAATAAATGGTGCAAAAAGAATATACTATAGTAATTATTTAAAAAAAAAAAAAAATCAGAGGATAAAATACAAAAAACATACTATAGTAATACAAAAAAATATTAATTATTTAAAAAACATACTATAGTAATTAACATTAAGCAGTACTGTATCACAAAATTAATATTACTTCAGATCTGATAATTATATAAAATATTCTTTTGGTATCAAATAAATAAATGGTTGATTATCTAGTTTTCAATACATTCACCAAAAAAAATGGTGTAAACTTACAACCTACTAAACCTTGTGTGGTTTAGATATGAAAAGACAGTGAAAGAGTGAAAAAGATTGAGAGGTTGGTGTGAGATCCATTTATGTATATTTAGGGAATTTCATCCACCCATGATTGTGAAAGGTAGTAATTAAATAGTAATTACTAAATACTAATTACTAATCATCATGCACATAGTAAATAATCAATTAATTCATTAAGAGCATGCTAATATATATTTGGTGTCACCAAGCTTTTGTTAGAGTAGTTTTTATTTTTTGTTTTTGTGAAGTTTGTTGGCAAAGTGTGAGAAAGAGAGTGTGTGACGGACTATCTCTATATATTATGTCCACTCTGCCACACTCTCCATATTTGGTCACTCTGCCACACTAAATTTTTTTCTAATTTTTCCTTTTCCTCACTTAATTATCTATAATTAAACACTTGTTCTATATTCACAAAACTGTATTGGGTGGCTTTTGACTCCTTTAACCCAACTTAAATTTTATCCCTTAATTTATTATTTATTATTACTAATCTCTCTCCTCACAACAAAGTGCTCCATTAATTCCCAAAATAATAAAACACTAAGTCTATGTTTGGCTTAGCTTCTAAAAGTATATAAGTTGACTGTTTTTATTTTTTCCATTGAAAAATTAGTATGAAATTTATTAAAATGTTGCAGAGGGGGAGGGAACATGGGGTTATGAAAATAAATCCAAAGAAGTAGATATCTTAATTTAGTCAAGATAAATAAATAGATTTTCTTGAAAAGTAATTTTAAGTTTAGATTTAAACGTAATTTTACCTAATAGGTTAATGATTCAGTGTAAGTAATATGTGGTAGTTGAAGTAAGAGTAGTATAAACTATGTCATTATTAGTCCAATGATGAAGACATTGCAAATAACTTATTGAATGATCTAATTTTGTGGTGCCAAATGAATTAACTTTTATGTGCATATGTAGAGATTAACTATATGCATGTGAAAGGACATTCCGATATTCAAATAACTATATTCAATTTTTCTATCTCATCATGTACTCCCATTTGTGGCGCTGGGGTATAAAAGTCATGTGATAAGTTAATATCTTGGTAAGTTGCTCATTGATAAAATATAAATAGTACATAACATAAATTCATGCAGAACATTCCATAAAAATATTACATATTCATGCCCATTCATATTAGCCGGCTAATACTTCAATAATGTCAAATAAACTCATACAACTTGCTGATCATGAAAATTAATACTAAAAGTCACTATATCTAATTTGAAGAGTTTCACAACATAATCAATTTGCAATATCATGTTTGACGATGGTGACATCGATGAAGTCAGTGTTGGAACAAAATGAGTTTTAATTATAAAACACCCTAAGTTTTGATGATAACAAGGTATTAAATGGACAATTGGTATTACTAATGAATGATCTAGTGTGCAGGAACAAAGTAAAAATGTCATCCACGTAGATCATCATTTGAGCATCTGAAGGACACAGTCTGAAGTGTTAAGGCTCTGAAAAGCTAGAAGCATCAGAGCCTCTGAAGAAGTCCTCAGAGGCCAAAGAAAGAAACACAGTCTGAAGCTTGCGTACATCTTCAGAAGATCAAAGAAATGATATCATCAGATCCTGAAGAACTCTCTCTGAAGGAAGACAGCTCATAACTAATGCAATAGTACAACGGTCCTGTCAAAGAGTACAACCGTCTTGTCAACAAAAAGGAGAGTGTACAACCAACGGTTCTTTTCTCAACGTCTTTATACCTAGAGTATAAATAGAAGACATCTTGATAGAGAGAAGATTACTGGAAGATCATCTGAACTCAAAAGATTCAAATCATATTCAAGCTGTGAACTGTTGTTATTCTTTCTAGTGTGTAACATTCTAAGTAAAATATCTTTTGATATTATAGACTCTGAGCTTAGTGTTTAGAGAGTCTTGCTTAGAACTTCCAGTCCTACTTAATCTGTGTATTAAGTTAGTTTGTAAAGTCTCTCTGTCTTGTGTGACTTAGAGCAGAAAGTCTTAAGTCTTGTGTGACTTGAGCAAGGAAGTCTTAAGCTTGTGTGCTTAAGCAAGGAAGTCTCTGATCTTGTGTGATTAGAGCAAGGAAGTCTCTCTGTCTTGTGTGACCTAGAGAAAGGAAGTCTCTTGCTTGTGTGCTTGAGCAGTAGTTGTGTAATCTTTGTGATTATAGTAAAATCCCTTGGAAGTGCAAGGGGACTGGACTACTCTCGTTTTGTGAGAGGAACCAGTATAAAATTTCTGTGTGTGTTTTTTCTCTCTCTCTCTCTCTCTCTCTCTCTCTCACTGTTTTATTTGTGTTTTGTGTTTAGTCTAGTTTCTTATATCCGCTGTATTTCAATATTCCTTAAAGCAAAAGAATCAATTTTTCAAAACACAATTCAACCCCCCCTTCTTGTGTTTTTCACCTTCAATTGGTATCAAGAGCTCCGGTTCTATTTTTTAATCACTTCACAGTGAGACAGTAAAAGATCTTTGAAAAACACTGTATGTCTGGGGAAGCCACATCTACACCTATACCTATGTCTACTGCTTCAGATCTATCTCAAGTTCAATACACCTACGACAACATGACTTCTACCTCTTCTGCATCTAATCATGATTCCAGCAATAAAAAGGTTCCAATCTTTAGTGGTGATGCTCTAAGATTTGAATGGTGGAAAGATAGCATTTACCACTATGTCAATGGAATTGATGATGAGCTTTGGGACCTGATAGAAGAAGGAGTACCTATTGTTGGAATATGCTCTGATGGTAAGATTACTATAGCTCAGAAAAGAGCTCTATCTGCTGAGAACAAGAAGATTTTTTCTAAACACAACAAGGTCAAACAAATCATGATGTCAGCAATATCTCATGATGAATATACCAAAATAATGGATAGATCTACAGGTAAAGCTATGTATGACTCTCTATGCTCAAACTATGATGGTAATAGGCAAGTTCAGAATGCCAAAGCAAGACTACTGGTTCAGCAGTATGAGCTTTTTACCATGAAACCTGATGAAGACATTGAGACCATGTTTTCTAGATTTCAGACTCTGGTGTCTAACCTCAGGATTCTGAAGAAAAGTTATACAACCTCTGATCATGTGTGGAAGATCCTGAATGGCTTGACTGACAAATGGAGACCTAAGGTCACAGCTATTGAGGAAGCTAAGGATCTTGAGACAATCAGTAGCTTTAACTTCAACCAAGAAATCTTCAAAAGCTGTCAAAGCTAAAACTCTGGAGGTTGAGGAGGATTCTTCCTCAGATGATCAAGAAGAAGAAGAAGATGAAGAACTTGCCATGTTCACTAGAAACTTTCAAAAATGGGCAAGGATGAGTAAGAGTCGTAAAGGAAATAGCTCAAGGAACACTCCCAGCAGAGAAGAGAAGAATTGCTTCAAGTGTAACAAACCAGGACATTTCATTGCTGAATGTCCTGAAGCTTCATCAAAGGACAAGAACAAGAAGTTCAGTAGCTACAAGAGGAGAGTTCAGAAGAGCTTAATGGCAACCTTTGAAAACCTGGAAGCATCCTCAGATAGTGATGATGAAGAAACAAATATGGCTCTGATGGCTACAACTGATGAAGACTCTGATGAATCTAAACAGGTATTTTTAAACTATTCTAAAGAACAACTCTTAACCTACCTTGGTATGTCTTTAAGCAAGTTTTCTGAATCATCCTCTAAACTAAAACTTTTAAAAACACAAAAGGATGAGTTAGCAAAGAAAGCTGAACATTTTCAAGCTCTATATAAAAATTCTTTAATCAAAATTGAAGAACTTGAAAATGGGTGCACAAGATGTAACAAACCTACTGATGAGCATGAGGTTGCTCTTCAGGAATTTGTTCATCAGAACGTCAACAAAAGTAAAATGACGTCTATGATTTATAACGTTTGTAAAAATGTAGGTGAAGGAATTGGTTACTCATATGGTAAATCATATGGGAAACAAAATCCTTATATTTGTTTAAATAATATTCCTGATAACCTTTATTAACCCTTTGTGCCTGAGAAAAACAAAGGCAAAGCTATGATTGTTTCAGACTCTGAAGGTATCTCTGGGGTCTGCAAAACAAGCTCTGAAGTTACATCAGAGGCTGTTTCTCAGAACCTCAAAGAGAGCAACTCAGGACCTAAGTATTCAGAACCTGAGATTATCAAGTCTAAGACTCTGAAAACTTTGGGACTCAGAAGCTCATCCAATCAGACTCTAAAACAAACCAAGCTGAAGATAAATAATCAACATAAGACTCTGGTAAGCAAAACTAATCCTAGATTAGAAAAGCAACCTAGGTCCTATAGTGATTATCAATCAAATCCTAGATTTCAAAATCAATGGACTAAGAGGGTCAACTTTCAAAGACCAAATTTTCAAAGGAATTTTTTTAATAGTCCACAAAACTTTTCACAGAGGCAAGGAAGAACTAAAGGTTATAGAACTAACCAAACTGGACCCAGAAAATAATGGGTACCAAAATGTAAAATTGTCTACTATTCAAATTTTCATTGTAGGAAAAATCATTTCAAATCAGATGAATGGAAGCAAGTGATCAGCTGTGGAAGAAAAGCTTATGTTCTAAAACATTACTTTACTTCCAGAGCTGCTGAAGTGGACAAAGCAAATGATTATTGGAGAGAACTTCACAATGAATGTAGAGGATATTATTACAATGATTGACCTTGTTTATTCTACAGCTATCCAGACTGAAAGAAAATGGTAATCAATCATGGTATCTGGATAGTGGATGTTCAAGGCACATGACTGGTAATAAGAAATTGTTCACATTAATTAAACTTGAAGAGGGTGGAACAGTCGGCTTTGGAGGAAACCAAAAAGGCAAGATCAAAGGTACAGGTATTGTAGGTAACTCCTCCCTTTTAATTAATAATGTTTGGTTTGTGGATGGACTTAAACACAACCTATTCAGCATCAGTCAATTTTGTGACAATGGGTTTGTGGTTAACTTTGATAAAGGGTTATGTACTGTAATTAGAGAATCTGACAAGTCCATAGTGTTCAAAGGCAAGAGAATAGGCAATGTCTTTAAAGTAAACCTTTATGATTTGGCAGACCAAGAAGTAAAATGCTTGCTAACTCTGAGTGAAGAGAAGTGGGTATGGCATAAGAGGTTAGGTCATGCTAACTGGAGGTTAATCTCTAAGCTTAGCAAACTTGACCTTGTCAGAGGCCTACCTAAGCTACACTATCACTCAGATGCTCTTTGTGGATCCTACCAAATAGGAAAGAGTGTGAAAACTTCTTTTAAACCGAAACATGTTGTCTCTACCTCTAGGCCCTTAGAGCTGCTTCACATTGATTTGTTTGGTCCTGTGAGTACAGCCTCAATTAATGGAAGAAATATGGATTAGTCATTGTTGATGATTACAGTAGATGAACTTGGGTTAAATTCCTCAAAAATAAGGATGATGCATATGATGTCTTTAGCAGTTTCTGCACACAGATACAAAAAGCAAAAGGTTTACACATTT
The DNA here is from genome assembly GCA_951799995.1 of Trifolium subterraneum. NCBI lineage: Eukaryota > Viridiplantae > Streptophyta > Magnoliopsida > Fabales > Fabaceae > Trifolium > Trifolium subterraneum. The sequence goes on along the minus strand of OX637466.1, from coordinate 12,318,869 downwards.
TGAAAGTTAGAAGTGATCATGGTGGTGAATTTGAAAATGAAATGTTTGAAAATTTTTGTGAAAAATATGGCATCTTACATGAGTTCTCTTCTCCTAGAACTCCACAGCAAAATGGAGTTGTAGAAAGAAAGAATAGAACTCTACAAGAAATGGCCAGAACCATGATGCATGAGACTAACATTGCTATGTATCTGTGGGCAGAGGCTGTAAACACATCGTGTTATGTTCAAAATAGAATCTATATTAGACCTATTTTGAATAAGACAGCATATGAACTATTTAAGGGAAAGAAACCCAGTGTATCCTATTTTCATCAATTTGGGTGTACATGTTACATTCTAAATACAAAAGTTCATCTGAAGAAATTTGATGCTAAAGCTTATAAGGGTATCTTTATTGGATACTCTGAACGCTCAAAAGCATACAGAGTGTATAATTCTGAAACTCATACAGTGGAAGAAAGTATGCACATAAAATTTGATGACAAGCAGCCTGACAGAGTGTCAGAGCTAGTTGAGAACTTTGCAGATATACAACTATCAGATGATGAAGAATCAGAACCTGAAGAGACATCAGGACCAACTCAACCAACCTCTGAAGAAACAAATTCAGCTCCTGAAACCTTGGACTCTGAAGATCACCCAGCATCAGAACTTATCAGAAGCAGTCCAAGCAGAACTGAACAATCAAAACAATCTTTCAAATACAAATCCTCTCATCCAGAAGAGCTAATCTTGGGAAACAAGGACAGTCCAAGGAAAACCAGATCAAGCTTCAGAAATGAAGACTCATTAATTGGATTAATCTCCTTAGTTGAACCAAGTTCAACTGATGAAGCACTAGCTGATGATGCATGGATTGTTGCAATGCAAGAAGAGCTCAACCAGTTTGAAAGAAATGAAGTATGGAGCTTAGTACCCAAACCTTCCAAGAAGAATATAATTGGAACAAAATGGGTCTACAGAAACAAGTTAAATGAACAAGGAGAGGTTGTTCGTAATAAGGCAAGACTAGTAGCTCAAGGGTATAGTCAACAAGAGGGGATTGACTACACTGAAACATTTGCTCCTGTTGCTAGACTTGAGGCTATCAGACTACTTCTTTCCTATGCTACTTATCATAGTATTATTTTGTATCAAATGGATGTTAAAAGTGCATTCTTAAATGGCTACATTTCTGAAGAAGTATATGTCAGACAACCCCCTGGTTTTGAGGATGCTTCACATCCTGACCATGTTTTTAAGTTAAAGAAATCTCTTTATGGTCTGAAACAAGCTCCCAGAGCTTGGTATGAAATACTGAGCAATTTCTTAGTTGAAAAAGGTTTTCAAAAAGGTCAAGTTGACAATACTTTCTTCAGTAAAACATTTAAGAATGATATTCTAATTATTCAAATTTATGTTGATGATATTATTTTTGGATCTGCTAATCCATCTTTGTGCAAGGAATTTTCTAAGTTTATGCAGGAAGAATTTGAAATGAGCATGATGGGAGAGCTAAAATTCTTTCTGGGAATACAAATCAACCAAGACAAAGATGGCACCTACATTCATCAAACCAAGTATACAAAGGAGCTACTGAAGAAATTCAACATGGATGACTGTAAACCAATGACAACACCAATGCATCCAACAAGCAGTCTCAACAAGGAGGATTCAGAAGGCAAAGTGGATCAGAAGCTGTCCAATAAGGTTAGTCATCTGAATGATCGTGAAAAGGTTCTTGCTAAGATTGTATTCTCATCTTTTCTCTCAAGGGATACTGGCAGTGACTCTCTGAATTGGGATCAGAGACACTTTATCTACTTCCTCTCCACAAAAAGGAAAATGAATCTACCTGCTTACATCTTTCAACATCTATGTGAGACAATCTGTGAGGCTCAGAAGTTTGACAATCCTTCCAAGTTGATCTCTCATCCAAGGCTCTTAAGCTCCATCTTTGAGCAACTTGGGCTTCTTGATAGATTCATGCTTGTTGGGGTGTCTGACGACCTTGAACAAGTTAGAGCTCCCATTCTTGATGCTAAAGTCTTGGTAAGTCTGCGTTAGAGGAAATCAGACATGCTTATTTATCCTCAAAAGCCTCTTCTGATAAACAAGACAAAATTTCAGCCTACAAGTGACGCCTTCATATTTGATAATGAACCCCCTGAAGTCATTTTGGAATACATGAGATTAATGAAGGAAAGAGGAACCACAGTCACTCATAAGGACATTGGAAGAGGTGATGGTCCAACCTTTGCCCAAATCATGAGAGCAGTTAAGGAAGAGGTGTTCAGTGACTATGAAGAAGATATAATGGTTGAGGAACCATCCATGGAAGAAACTTCAGTTAAAAGGTCAGAGGATGATCATCTAGAGGTTGAAGAAGAGCCGGTGGCTGCAGAACCTACTGTGAAAGACCTGCTAAGTGCAAAAATTCTCAAAAGATCTCGCACAAAGCGTTGCACCACTAGGGGACAGAAGAGACAAAGATCAGATACATGTAATACTCATTCTTTTAATTATTGCAATCAAATATCTAAAGCATCTATCCTAGAACATGTCCAACCCCTAAATACCATCTATCCAACATCCTCTGAACCTGAATATGTCCAAATTTCAGACTCTGAGTCAGAGTCTTCTGACTCCTCGTTTGATGACCTTATGGCTAGCTTTGCACAATTTTCTTCCAGAGCTAAGCATATTCATGAGAAGGAAATAGCTGAGCCATCCAATATTGCCATCCCTCAGTCATCACCCAAAATTCTTACTGAGGAAGAGATTCTGAAAGAGACATCTTTTAGAGTTTCTCCAATCCATGAAACATCTGAACCACCAAATGACATATCATCTGAACAACCCAAATCAATTCCATCAAACTCTCAACAATCTTCTTCACCTGAGATGCTTTTAGATACTGTAATTGCAATAAATGATAGAATTGATGTACCAAATGATCATGTGACTCGTTCACCTAATGGTCCAAGTCAATCAGTATCTGCACCACCTGTGGCACAGCCAGAAGAAGACAATTCAGACTTCACAGCAACGGCTCTACACATAATAAGACATACGCTTGCTGAACAAGAAGATAATCTTCTAGAGTTGATAGCATACTCAGGGGCATCTGCAAGAAAGGCTCAACAACTTCTCACTCTCTACTTGTCCAAACACCCTTAGGATTCTTGTTTTTCACCTTTTGTTTTTCGCCTATTGTTTTTCACTATTTGTTTAAAATTTTTTGCTGATGACAAAAGGGGGAGTATTATTTAGTTGTACAATTGTCAGTAGTTTTTATATCTATTCACATAATAATCTGAAACTGTCTGAAATAAGAATCTGATTTTTTTTTTATCTTGCTAAATGTTAATAAACTTAAGTGATAAGGAGAACAAATTAATAAATATAATTGTGTTTGCATAGATGAAGGTAGTTAAGATTGTGCTCTTAATTATTTTTATCAGACTCAGGAGTTGAGCTTGCAAACCTCACACTCTGAGAGTTAAGTATGTAGATACAATCAAGTTTATCAAATTGTTCCTATACTGATTCAACTTAATTATGGATAAAACTTAGGGGGAGCTTGCAAACCTAACCCTAATGGTTTATCAAACTCAGGGGGAGCTTACAAACCTCAACAACCTGATGTTGACATAATTAAATTAATCAACAAACAATTGTATTTAATACTTATGTTTGTCATCATCAAAAAGGGGGAGATTGTTGGAACAAAATGAGTTTTAATTATAAAACACCCTAATTTTTGATGATAACAAGATATTAAATGGACAATTGGTATTATTAATGACTGATCTAGTGTGCAGGAACAAAGTAAAAATGTCATCCACGTAGATCATCATTTGAGCATCTGAAGGACACAGTCTAAAGTGTTAAGGCTCTGAAAAGCTAGAAGCATCAGAGCCTCTGAAGAAGTCCTCAGAGGCCAAAGAAAGAAACACAGTCTGAAGCTTGCGTACATCTTCAGAAGATCAAGGAAATGATATCATCAGATCCTGAAGAACTCTCTCTGAAGGAAGACAACTCATAACCAATGCAATAGTACAACGGTTCTGTCAAAGAGTACAACCGTCTTGTCAACAAAAAGGAGAGTGTACAACCAACGGTTCTTTTCTCAACGTCTTTATACCTAGAGTATAAATAGAAGACATCCTGATAGAGAGAAGATTACTGGAAGATCATCTGAACTCAGAAAGATTCAAATCATATTCAAGCTGTGAACTGTTGTTATTCTTTCTAGTGTGTAACATTCTAAGTAAAATATCTTTTGATATTATAGACTCTGAGCTTAGTGTTTAGAGAGTCTTGCTTAGAACTTTCAGTCCTACTTAATCTGTGTATTAAGTTAGTTTGTAAAGTCTCTCTGTCTTGTGTGACTTAGAGCAGGAAGTCTTAAGTCTTGTGTGACTTGAGCAAGGAAGTCTTAAGCTTGTGTGCTTAAGCAAGGAAGTCTCTGATCTTGTGTGATTAGAGCAAGGAAGTCTTTCTGTCTTGTGTGACCTAGAGCAAGGAAGTCTCTTGCTTGTGTGCTTGAGCATTAGTTGTGTAATCTTTGTGATTATAGTAAAATCCCTTGGAAGTGCAAGGGGACTGGACTACTCTCGTTTTGTGAGAGGAACCAGTATAAAATTTCTGTGTGTATTTTCTCTCTCTCTGTCTCACGGTTTTATTTGTGTTTTGTGTTTAGTCTAGTTTCTTATATCCGCTGCATTTCAATATTCCTTAAAGCAAAAGAATCAATTTTTCAAAACACAATTCAACCCCCCCTTCTTGTGTTTTTCACCTTCAGTCAGGAGGAACTGACACAGTGAAACAAAGCTTGTCTCCTATATTGAGCTGCGCATCCTTAACAAAATCATAAAATCCTTTTTCGATATATGCCTGTCTCATATCATGGCGATTATAGTAAGAAATTTGGCAAGGATAAAGCATATCTTTTATTTCATCGACCAAAGTAATTTGTTGTTTGTCATACCCCATTTTTTTACCGATTGATTTTGTTCGGCGTTTAAAAAAAAACCTTCTTGCCTGTTTGTCATTTCTGACGAAATTTCGGCAGAGAGGTATTTTAAAATACCTCATTTGTTGTTTCTTTTATATTTATTCTTTTTTTACTATTATTATTTATTATTTTTTACCATTATTATTATCTTCTTTCTTTTAAAATTTATTTAATTATTTTATTTACTGTTTTTATTTAATTTTCGTATTTTTATTAATTTAATTTAATTATTTTGTTTTTATTTTTTACTTTGTCCTTTTGTCCTTTTTTTTCCTGATTAAAAAAATCAGGAAAATTTGAAAGTCAACTTCTCCAAAACAGCAAGGGACATTTCTCTGCAGAAAGCAGAAAGGGAGTGTACCAGTTTGTCCAAAATCAGATTTTTGTTCCCCATCTTAGAACCCAATTGGTGTATATAGTGAACAGCAAAAAATCAGATCTGGACAAGAAAAATTTCCAGCCGCAGCTTATTTCAATTCACAGATCAAAATCCCAAAAAAAATCAAAAATACAGAATCAAATAAAAAAGTCAGAAACCATTAAACATCATTCATCATCATCAACAACAAAAATTCGTCATCCTCATTCACTGTTCACCTTCATCATCCTCGCTCAAAAATAACCCAGAACCGATTCAAACCACCATTTTAATCCAGAAACAAAAACCAACCAAAATCGAAACTCAAAACGCGAATCAAAACGAAAAAACCGAAACCAATACCCATTTTTTTTTCAGATCAAAAAAACCGAATAGAAGAAGAGGAAAAAAGAAACTCGAAGCTCAAGGTTGTTCTTCATTTTTTCCCATTTCCGTTTTTTCGATCTAATCTTGTTTGTGTTTTGTTTGATTATTTGGATCTGATTTGTGGTTAGGAATAGGTTGTGTTTGTGTTAAATGTTAATCTGTTTAAAAAAAACCGAGAGGGAGGGATGAAATCGTGAGAGAGGAAGAAGAAGAAGGAGGTTTAAGGTTATCAATGGAGTTTTTGTTTGTTTTGTTTGTTTTAAAAAAACTGAAAAAAAATGAGAGAGAAGAGAGGAAGAAGAAGATTGAGCCGCGGCGGCCAAGGGAGAGGAAGAGAAAGTTTGTGAAATTTTTTTTAGGGTTTTCTATTTATACCCACTCTTAATCCAGTGCGCGCAGGTGCACAGCCTTACGGTGCACCTGCGCGCCTATGGCTTCCTGATCTCAATCTAACGCCACAGATCTACTTTCTCTTTATTTAGATCAGGGCCGTCTGATCCATCAGACGGCCAGATTTGATCCTGACTTTTTTTGTTTGTTTTTTTTACAGATGGGCCTATGTGGGTTTGGGCCTTACAGTTTTGCTGCTATCAGCACCCCCTTTTATTTTCGTTTTTCTATCCACACCACCCCCCTGTTTTAATTTTATTTTTATTTTTTTAGCTTATGAGATAAGTGCTTTTGGCATAAGTTATTTTAGCTTTTATTTTTAGCCAATCAAGCATGATATCGAGGCTTATTTTATTTTCCGATTTATTTGATATTTAAAAATTGTTAATATTACTTTATGTCTTTATTTATTTTTAGCTAATTTTATTTTTTAAGCTTATGAGATAAGTGCTTTTGGCATAAGCTATTTTAGCTTTGTTTAGCCTTGTAAAACATGATGTCGAGGTTTATTTTCATTGTCTTGGTTTTGTATTTATTTAGTTATGCTATTTATCCATTACATATCATATTTACTATTACATCGATTTATTCATCATTTTTTTTTTTTTTACCGTTATTTTATTATCGTAACATTGAGTATTTATCGCTTATTAATTGCTATTTACTTCTGCTTTTGAATTTAGGATGTAAATAGGCCAAATGTAAACTCTAAATAAAAGTGCATAGCATACCCCGTCTCTTGCATCATTTCATATTTATTTTCTTGCAAATATTTTAGAGTGTGATTAGGCCAATGTACTCATAAATGAAAAATTGCATCTCATGCATATTTATTTTTTATTGCTTTCCGCCAATATGCGTAACGTTTAATTCCGAGGGAAAAGGCGTCGCTTTGATCAAAATATCATTGCGAATTGTCTTCGCGTTTAATTTTTTTGTTATGACGTTTTAGGTTAGTGTCATTTTGCGCGCGTAACCATTACCTATTTTCTTCTCAAAAAAATGAGGTCAAAACCTCTTTCAAAAAATACATAATTATTTTCTTTTCTTTTCGAAATATCATGGAAACACAAAATTTTTCATCAAACATTTCTATCAAAAAACCTTGGAATTCAAACCAAGTGTTCTTTTTCTTACAAAAACCTTGGAATTCAAACCAAGTGTCTTTTATCACTCAAAACATTTTCTCAACAAACCTTGGATTTTAAACCAAGTGTCCGCGTCTTATTTTCATAATCAAATCTCAATCAATTTAACCATATAGACTTTCTTCATAAATTAACATCAATCGAACTCACATTTTGCCACTTTTGGCTTTTGGTCTTTTAAAACCATTTTTAAAACCTTAAAAACAAACAAACAAATTTACTCGTCTTTTTACTCCGAACTACGGTGGTTTGATCCCTCGGGTACGTAGGCATGAGACTTGTCTCTCCAATCAATAAAATCAACAAAACATTTTTCTTTTCCCATCACTTTAAACTTCTTTTTTTTATCGTCACTTTAATTTCCCACTTATACATTTTTTACAAGGAATTAAAATAAAGCGCATAGATAGAATAAAAACAAGAGGTTCCTATAGAGTACTATAGATACTTAGGGTGCTAATACCTTCCCTTCGTATAACCAACCCCCGAACCTTGTTCTCTAAAAAATAGGGTTTTTTTTCGAACTTTTTCCCTTTCCCTCGGATAAATTAAAGATCGGTGGTGGAATATTAAATTGTGATTCGAAGTTAATTAATAACTCGATATCCAAAAATCACCGCGACATTGTTGATCTTCATTCAAACAATTCTGGGCAATTTGTCTTGGGATATGCTATAAATAAAGATAAGTAATATAGTTAGTTGTACCTAGGTGACTTGTTAAGAACTCATTCAATTTTTTGATGGGATGTTTTACAAATATAGATAATCAACTCTAGTTATTTGTACGTAAGTAATTGGTGGTTTGCAATGTATTTAAGATTGGACTAAGAATGCCATAAATTATATTACCATTAGATCAACTACCACATATAACTTCAAATTAATCAATAACATATTAGGCAAAACAACTAAGAAACCTCTATGTCCATTCTTGAACTCACTACATTATATATAAGGATTTACTTTTTGAACTCAATAACACTGATATCTATCTAATTTATAATAAAAACACTGATATGAATTAAGGTTTTAGTCATTACCAAAACGTTTTTGCCGATTGAAATAGCTCTCGACACTACTATCTACCAGCCAATGTTCCCTTCATTGTTGTCATCTTGCAGATCTGGATAGTCATCATAGACTTCATCAAGTATTGGATCCTTTTGGTCCTCTATATTGTTGGCATCAACATCCATGACAACTTGGCTAATACAATCATAACATTTTAAAAGGTCATTATTATACGATTTTAATAATATAAATAAATAAAAAAGTGACATTGAAGATTTAAAAAGTTTTAGAATATTGAAAAAAGATCTATTCTATAACATACACTACTACATGTATGGTATGGTTATGTTTGTTAGTTGAGGACATGTATTAATTTATGTTGATGGAGTAGAAAACATGTAGGGTATAGTTTTGTTTTTTAGTAGAGGACCACATGCATTAATTTTTAAAAAATAGACCAACATATAGTATATAATGAGTCACTTACCCATTAACTTGTTCCAAAATTTCCGGAAATAGAATCCAAGGAGAAAGAGTCATGTTTGAAATCAATACCTTTTCCTAAATCAAAAAAACAGGTTGCATTGTAAATAAAAAAACAGGTTGACGGCATAAATTATAAGGAGGGAACACAATATGTCTAAAACAGGAACACATAGTATTTTGGAGTGTGGTTAGTGTGGTCCCAAAGAGATAACTTTACATGGAAAAATTTGATAACAACATCAACAAATGAAAGTGATATAGGGATGTACACTATATAAAGAACCAAAATCACATTCTTTATAAGAGTTAAAGGGTATTTTTTTTTAGATTTACAAAAGTTATAACAACACATATTTTCTTTGTGTTGAAAGTACAATTCAAACCTTTTAATCTTGTAGTAAGATTTTCATGTTAAATTGCAAATTGTTTGAATAAATCAAGAGCTAGAATTATATATGAAAAGAGAAGTTTCAATAAAAGCTCCTTGTATATCAAACGAATTTAATAAAAAAAATTATAAGATTCATGATTTGGAACTTACAAATGTTTGCTTGATGTCATGGGAATGGAGGAATTGGTTGCTCCTCTATGAAAACAAACGTTCCTGGTGTGTGTTGGCTGCAAATGATAACAAAACCCTAAGCTGATCAAAAACAAAACCTTATTGGTCCGGGTCAGGAAAGGAATAATGGGCCTGAAGTTGCTGGAAATAAAGTTCTCATTATTCTTATTTGACACCAATAAAATATGTACACCCCATTAATTTTTTGTGCTAAAAATATTATGTTGATTATTTTTGTGCTATTAATTTTGTACTAATAAAAGTAAGAATAAATTTTACTTTTAGTATATATCATATTTGATACTAAAAACTGTACGACATTTTAAACCTTACATGAGTATTGATATGTCCCAAAAGTTTTAACTGTTCCAATTTTATATTTATCATCCAAAAGTATAAGCATGAGTGATGACCTCACATGAGTAATGAATTTAAAGGTATTTTATTCTCTACTCTCCATGTTTAGGTTTTTATTTGTGTTTTTGCATGATTTCTAAAAGGAATAGTGAAAGTGCATTCATGAAGAACATAACAACAGAATAATTTTGGTGTGAGTGTTATGTAATTGGAATTCATTGCATTTTTATATTTATCATTTTATTTTTTTGCTACTAATAATATGATAAATATTTTTAGTGATTTCAGAGAGAAAAAATATTAAACAAATTCAAAGCAAAGTACAAAGATGAAATAATTAAACAAAACGAAAAATGAACTATTGTATTGAAATTTCATTGAGATATTTAATATACATAAAAGTGAATAATTACATTGAAAATCACTTAAGGATTTCATAGAGGAAACTACAATGATTTATAAAGTATATTGTACTACATAAGGTATGACTTGTTCTTTCCACAAAATTTCTTAGCTATGCTATGACTTGGGCCTTCCATCAAAGTTGATAGCTATGAATAGACTTGGGCCTTCACCACCAAAAATTCTGAAACAAAAAAAAATTAAGAAAAAAAGAAAAAGAAAACAAAGTTAGTATCAAGTGATAAAATAAAAGTATATTGAGTAATTTATTAAAGTGTCAGAAATCACCTTATGATGTAGAAAAAAATATTAGTCAATCTCAATGATGAAAAAAAGTTAGTAACAAAATGCATAAATATCAAAGAAAACTCATCCAACAAAAACAATCACAAATAAAAATAGTTCAAAGTTATAACTAATTAGATATTACAGACCAAGTTCAAGAGGCCAAAATAAAAGTATGAGATCATTCTCATCATTAGCTATTACAGACCAAATTCAATATGCCAAAATAAAAGTATGAGATCATTCTCATCATTAGCTATTACAGATCAAGTTCTATTATGCAAAATAGAGTATAGATCCATCAAGAGAGATCTCAAATGAACATACTACAACAATTGTTCAAGCACCATAATGATGATACAAAACATAAGTTAAAATAAATCCAAAACATGAGTCAAACTTGTATCCAAAGATTCAGAAAAACCCTAGAGTTTTTCAATCTTATACTTCTTTTTAGCAATTTCAATGGCAAATCCATATCATCATCATCTAGGTTAACCGGGGAAGTCCTCCTAGCTTGAGAATCACATGGTGATTTTTCATCACAACTTACAACAGCCTCACCAAATTTTGGCATCAAATCCTATAAAGTAATTAATAAAAAAAATAATTAACAATTATTACATATGAACAATAAAAATGAAGAATGATATACATGTTGAAGTGAAAAACAAAATTAAATATGTACCTCTTTAATAACTGCAGCATGCTCACCAACTTTGTCTTTAAGCTTAAGATTTGGTGAAGAGAAACAAACAATATCTTTTGATATGCCAACAGAAGATCCTTCCAACAAAAGTGTTTTCCCTTTGTCCATCAAAGTACTCAAAGAAGCATTCTCCTTTTGGCAAAAATAAAATAACACACAAACATTTAAAAGTGGGAAGATGTTGTGAAAATAAAAATATACTTAAACTAAATAATATAAGGTAAAACAAAAAAGAATAGGACATACATTTTTAGATTTAGAGAATGAAGCATCTTCTTTGTCCCACTTCATTTTAAACTGACTGATAACATTAGCATCTGCGCAGATTTTTCTAACACGGAATGATTGTTCAAACTTTGTATTAAACTTGGCTTTGGTCTCTACTTTGAAGAGCAAGGTCTGACCAACCAAACTAGCAATTTCATTTGGTAGAAAGCCATCAGCAACACCCTATAATAATGTATATCTGTTAGTAAAATTCAAAGTAAAAAGATTTTCCAAATAATTTTGATAAGAAATAATTGTATTACTCTAGGAATGGAATCCAGGACAGCTTGGCAAGACTTGTGAATGAGAAGAGACGCATCATTGTCAAATATAACCATAGTCCCACAATCGGTATTGTCTAACACCCTCACTTTGATGCAAAACCTAAGTTAAATGTTTTGGATGAAATGCAAAGAGTTGGAAAATAAGTCAAAAAGTTGTCTTATTTATTATATAAAGCATAAGTGTAAAACAATATTGATTATATAAGATTGAACTAAGTTATATAATTACCTAGGGGTAACCCTCATGACATGTTTATCACACTTTTCACAAAACCACATTTGTGAATTAGGGATTACAGCTTTGGAGCATGAGCAAGAAGTGTAAGAATAACTATCAGGGTTCAAGATCTTTTTTATAGTTCCAAGAACTACAAACAATGAATCCTACATAGTAGTTTTGTATTAAAATCATTAGAGATGTTCCTATAAAAAATTGATAAGTTACAGATTTTGCTTAATATTAAAACTCACAGTGGTAGCATCCTTAAGCCCTTGAATAGTTGACCTTGGAGTATTGTATAGGAACTCATCTAAAGGGCTGACCCTAACCTCAGAAGTAAGTTGGGTTAAGGTCATTGGAGATGGTGTATTCTCATCGTCAGCAAACCTGAGTAAATAAATAAAAGGTAAAAAGTTAGTGACAACAAATTAATGCATATTAGAGGTGAAAAAAAGCAAAATATGTTAAGTAGATTACCTGCTCTTCAAAGCCCTAGCTTCTTCACATTCAGGATTAAACACCAAGCGGGTGCAGTTCATGCAATTCTGCAAGTGCACCTTATCTACACATACCATATCAATCACTTCAGCAAAAAAAGAAGGAAAAATAAGCCTTAATCAGCACTATAAATAAGAAATTATTATTTAAAATAAGAAATAATAAAGTCTACTACCTTAAAAAGTTTTTGCTTTCGCAAGTTGAATAATGACAACTGCATTATGGACATCTCTAGTAGCAATGAAACTATTGAGGTCATCACAAAACAATGTACACTGGATTTTGTAGCTGAAAAATATGATATGACACATATCAGCCTTTAAACAAATAAGGTAAAAAATAATGAAAGTAAAAAACAAAACTGTAAGCTAATGATCTTACCCATCAGCCTCAAGAGCAATAACATTGAGCCTAGTAGTTCCACCATTCTTCTCAATCTCTCTTTCACTCCCAACACCAGTTAAGACACCAATAACATCTAATACATGAAAGTAAATATACATTAAAACATTGGAAAAAACAGGATTTATGAAAGATATTATTTGATATATTGAAAAATATATAATTTATGTCTAACAAAAATAACTAACCGGGCAAATAATCGGTGTCATAACCCCCACCAACAATGTCAGAGATCAGAACAAATTTGTAAGGTGATGTTGTGATTCTCAAGTTAGGCAAATGTTGAACAACAGAAGAGTATTGAAAGTTCAGTTTGAAAAGGTGTGTAGTGGTTCTATAACCACCACCATTAGAAGCAACACCCATTTTTTCAAAAGCATAAGTCTTACCTTCTAAAACATCGTTTTTAAATTTATAAAGCAAAGTTTTTCTGATGGTGGCATGGATTCTTCCGCCATCGGAATCCATCAAAATCATTTCAACAGAAAAAGGAACTCTAGGGTTATTGAAATCAGTTACTTGCCATAGTCTAATAATTTTGGCCTTAATGTTCCAAAATGTTTTGTCAGTGTTAATTTCTTGTATCTGATTGAACTCAGTAACAATAGTCATAGCCATTCTTTTTAAAACTTAAAAAAATTAAACTAAAAGGAAGAAAAGAAATAATTTAAAGAAGAAAAGAAGATTCAGAACATAATGAGAAGGAAAGAAAGCAAGCAATGAGCGCTTTGCTGGGGTGAGTTGCAATGAACACAAACCTACCCTTTTATAGCCAAAAAATCAGGGTTTCATAGAATATAATAATAATAAAAATTTAGGGTTTCAAAGGATATTGGGGGGAAATTTCAAAGCCAAGAGGATAAGGATGAATTGTTTACCTGAATTTTTCACCTTCTGCAGCGAATTGACCAAAACTCAGATCCTTTGGCAGCATATGGATTGATTAAAGCAAAAACATTTGAAAATACATTCACTGATTTGGAAAAAATTGGGAGATGAGGATTTGAGATAGTGACTTGATGAAAAATTGATGGTTTATTTTGGTTGATGGGTGCAGAAGATAGGTTTTGGCTTCATCTATAGGTTGAGAGACTTGCATCAATTGAGGTTAAGCTTTTTCTTACTTGCTTGAGGGAGAGAAAAAAATTTCCAGATACGGTGAAGGAGAAAACGTGAATGCGTTTTGGCTTATTTTTAGCTTGCGATGCCTTATTATCTCACGCGTATCACATCCCTTTTAATTTGCATTTTTTTTATTTTTTTTTGTTTGTCTACAAATGGGCCTTATGGTTTATCTATTTCCTTAAATAAGAATCAAATGAAGACAAATTAAGAGGGAAATTCAAACTTTTGAATTATACTTCCTACTCAAGAAAATAAGATCAACTCATAAGTTTAGAATGGAAAAAAAATTCAAAATTTGGATTTCTAAAGAAAAAGTAACTCAATTATTTACTTTAAAAGAGTGAATCATCATCCAAGTCATGTATCCAACATGGCAACCAAAGCTAATTTTGGTATGAAAATAATAATAAAAAATGATGATTTGGCATTGATATAGTTAGGTGAAGACAAATAGGATTTCTTTCCCTAACATTGGTTTGGGTTTGTATATTATTAAGATGTCAAAATTAGTGTTTCAATTTAGAAAAAACGAATAAAAAAAACTTGTAATATTTTAAAAAACGGTTTTTTAAAATCTATTTTAAAAAATACAAAGAAAAAATCTATTTTTTTAAAGGTGAAACAAACATGCCCTATATAAATACTTATATAGACACAACCTTAGGCAGATTCTAACATGCAAGACTTGATGAAATCTTCTAGAGTCCGTTTGGTGCGCAGGATAGAGAGACAGGATATGATAATACTATCATATCATATGCAAATCCCTTGTTTGGTGCACCAATTGGAAACGATAAAATAAACATATTGCTTATCCTATCCTATTGAGCCTTTGTTATTTTAATCCTTACTTTAAGCTGGGTTAGCAACATGATAGGAATGTCCCCCCTTCGAATCCGGCTGGTGAATGCATTTTGATGATTTTTTTATTCTTTTTTTCACCATATTTTTCTATTAAGTTATGCATATATATTTTTTTTATTATTTTATTTTATAAAACCATACGTATACTACTTTACTTGTGTGTGTTATTTTAATTTGATATTTATCTCCACCATACGTATACTACTTTACATACGTATACCAATTTGATATAAAACCATACATATACTATTTTACATACGTATTTACCATATTTTAATTTGATATAAAACCATACTTATACTACTTTACATATGTATACTAATTTTTTTATAAATATAACATGTATCCACTTTACTTGTGTGTTATTTTAATTTGATATTTATCTTAGTGCTATAATTTAAATTTTAGTAGTATCAATGAATAAATATTGACAATATTATAAAGTTTGTCACTATCCTATCCTGTGTGCACCAAACACATGACAGGATATGTGTTTATCCTGTCACTATCATATCCTTTCCTTATCCAGCTTATTATACTATCTTGTCTCTATGCTATCATGCGCGCCAAACGGACCCTAGTGTAGAAGTTGTAAAAAATAAGGAATACCAATTTTACAAAATTCAAACAAATCTAATTTCAGCCGGGGACCATAATTTTTCTGTTTTTGGCATTTTGTTGTTTATCGTGTAACATCCTAAGATAGTGTATACTACATCATCGTCATTATCTTATTACCACATATTCCGAAACTGCTTTAAATTATTAGTCATCATGTTTTTTTAATCTTGTTGACAAAATATGAATGATTATGTTATTCACACATGATCCAAAGTCAAAACCAAAACCAAAATTAAAAATTCATAAAGAAACTTTGTTGATTTGATATTGAAGAAAAAGAGAGATCTAAATCAAAAGATGGTGAATGCAATAATAGCAGCAATTGGTGATTTAGTATTAACTTTCATATGGATGTTCATTACTTCTACCCTTGGATTAGTTACATCAGAAATTATCAATTTTTTTGATCTTCAATTTATCTCTTATAATGGTGTTAATTACCCTTTTATTATAATCACAACTGTTCTAATTTTCATTATTATATTTACTTTTACTGCCATTGGTAATGCTATGGGTGGTGCCAGTTTTAACCCTACAGGCAATGCTTCTTTCTATGCTGCTGGTCTTGGTTCTGATACCCTTTTCTCTATGGCTATTCGTTTCCCTGCTCAGGTTTTTCTTTATTCCAAAAGTGCTTTTTTTTTTTGGATTTAGGGTTATGATTTTGTGGAATAAAAATTGTTGCTTTTTTGTTCACTTTTTTGTTTTCTGTCATGATTATTATTGGGCTTTTTTTTTTGGAATTTAGGGTTATAATTTTAAGATTAATAAAAGTGTTTTGATTATTTTAATAGATTAATAAAGGATTCTATGAACAGCATAAAGATGGAACTTTTGCAACATGGGTAGGATAGCATATGTTTGTAATTTTAAGAATCTTAGGACATGTTTGGTATTATGTAACATGGACGCTTCATTTTGAAGGTTTGTTTGGTGTTTGGCATATTTGTGTATCCGACATTGACACATGCGATTACAGAATACCAGACATGTACTAAGATTCTTAATGATGGAACTTTAGCAACATGTGGTAGTATATGTTTGTAATTTTGAGAATCTTAGTACATGTTTGGTACTCTGTAACATAGACGCTTCGTATTGAAGGCGTGTTTGGTATTCTGTAACACTGAGGTTTGTTTGGTGTTTGACATTGACATAGTGTGTATCCGATCCATACACGTGTGGTTACATAATACCAGACATGTACTATGATTCTTAATGATGGAACTTTAGCAACATATGGGTAGTATATGTTTGTAATTTTGAGAATCTTAGTACATGTTTGGTATTCTGTAACACTGACGCGTATTGAAGGCGTGTTTGGTGTTTGACATGTGTGTGTATTCAACACAGACAACGTGGTTAGGAGGCACCCCTTTTAAGATTCTCAATGTTTTGATTATTATGAACCGCATAAAGATGTAACTTTAGCAACATGGGTAGTATAGTATTTGTTTGTAATTAATTTTAAGAATCATAGTACATGTTTGGTATCATGTAGAACAGATACTTCATATTGAAGGTGTGTTCTTTGTCCGACATGTGTATGTATTTGACACTAATACATGTGATTACATCCAGACATTCATTTTCTGAAATTACTACCGGTGTCGACATGTCAGTGTCGTTTCAGGTGTCTGTGTCAGTCTCGTGCCAGGTGTCTGTGTCGTGTTAGTGCTTCGTGGGTGATAATAAGTTTGATGGAATGATGATAACACCGTGGTTTTGTTGAAACTCCAAACTGTAGCTTTTGTGAACATCATGGTGGCACATCATGGTTTCACCAAACTCAGTGTTATAGCCTTATAGTTATAGGTATGTTGACAAACCCAATGGATTGGCCTAGCGAAATCACGATGTTAGGTCTGCGAGTGAGAAGAACTTGTGTCCTGATACTCTTTAGCAGAGATCCTTGTATAAAAAATAAATCATTTGGAGAGATGTCATATAGCTATTGCTCTCTGGGTCTCGGTATAGATTGCATCTGATAGGAAGATCCATGTAGATAACATCGAAAACAAAACCTATGTTGACTGGAATTTATGCAGTATTAAGCGTTTTAAGAGATTTCTTCAATTATATGACAATTGTAGTTGCAGGACTTGCAAACTGAAGAATCATAATGTAACAATGTGGTGCGACCACAATTTTGAAAACCATGCACGACCCTATTTCGTTAACATGTGACTTGTGTTGATTTTATTTTTTGTGGTATTTGAGCATTTTATTAAAGAAAATTGTGTAAATTGAAGTGAATTAAGGAGTGATGTTACACAGGCATTAGGTGCAGTGGGTGGTGCTATGGCAATTAAAGAAGTAATGCCACCAAAATATAGCCACATGATCGGAGGACCTGCTTTGAAGGTTGATTTGCATACCGGAGCTATTGCAGAAGGAGTGTTGACATTTGTAATCACTTTTCTCGTTCTCTTCATCTTGCTCAGAGGTCCTCGTAGTGAATTCATGAAGACTTTGTTGATGGCTATATCGACCGTGGCTATGATCCTCATCGGTTCTACATACACCGGACCATCCATGAACCCTATCCTTGTGAGTGATTAATTTTTTTTCATTCTATGCTTTTTAAGTTAATCGTTGTTTTCCTTGTGTTTCGTGTACCGGTTTTAGTGTGTTATGCATAATCTTATCATGAGGGTGATTTTAATTCTCTTTTATTTCTTTTTCACTAGATCTTGATATGTGCCTCAAGTTTAAAACTTTTAAGTTGTTAATCTGTTTGAACAACCTTTATTCTGGAATTCAACCATTACATTTTGCTTTCTAGATTATCTGAGAATATTGTATCCATTGACATTGACTTTAGATAGATAGATGAAGTAGTTGTATCTGAAGAAAAACATTATCACTTGACATCCCATTTGTTAGTTCTTTTTTTTTTCTTGTAAGATAGCTATATTTTTTCGACATTAATGTGGCAGAGCCTTTGGATCTAATGGAAATTCCTCCTCGAGTATAAGTTGACTTCAATTTCACTTTCTCAACAACTTGAGTTAGTTTTTTGGTATATATAGCACTGACATTTCAGATGGAAGGTGTGTAGTTGCTAGTTGGTGTCTCTCCCTACTTCAATTTCACTTTCTTAAATTATTATTATCACTGTCTACATATTAGTGTTGGTGTCGTGTTGGTGTCCGTATTTGTGTCGGTGTGATTTTGGTTCGGATAGTACAGATCTGACAGTTTAAATTCTAGCAATCATTTCCCAGCAAAATAGTTCCAAAGTGATATAGTGTACTGTCAATGATAGCATTATCAAGTGAAAACTGTAAAATATCATGTTTCGTTTTTCTTTTCTTTTTCTTCCATTTACTGCCTTCACATTAGGATTTTCTATCCTAAATGACAGTCTCTAATCATTTCGTTCATTGTCATTGTTGCTGTGGTTGATCACATTCCTGAAAATGGAGTACATTATATGCCTCCACTTGAGTTGTTAAACTGCCAAATTTTTCGATGATGCATTCACCTGTTTTTATTCTTTATGTTATAAAATTGTTCAATCTCCTCATGGTTGTTCCGAGATGTCTATCAACGATAGTGTAGGCTGCTTTATTAAATTTGTACTAAGCTGACACAAACATTACTGTTGCTTCTTTTTCCTACACCTACACAAGGTTGTTGGCCGTGTATGCGTACCTATGTAGCATCGATGCTTCCTATTGAAGGTGTGTCATGTGTCCAGCGTGTGTTTGTGTCCGAAACGAGACCGGTATATGTGATTACATATTCAATCGTTCTATTTTGTCGACGTGTCCAGTCACTCTAGTGGCCGTGTTTGTGTCAGTGCTTAATATATGCTTGCGTACTATATACTAGTCACTAGAATATATCGATGTATGAAACACAAATAATTCAGACTCATGTACTTTCAAGTAGTGACAGATTCAGAATTAAGTTCTGAAGGCAAAAGTTATATACATAAAGCCGTGAGATCATTAACATTGGATGATAATGTAAGCCCGCTCCTTTAGCGGTGTACATAGATGTACGAGGAATCATAGTTCTCAATATCTTAGGATAGATGCGAGTAATATTTTGATTCGATATACAATTGAATCTAATCAATACAAATCTCTAGTGTGTATCTATTCAGTGCAGCCAACCAATTTGTTTCTGTCAATTTTGTACAACCATCAACTTTTCTTTTGTCATTTGATTTATGACTTTAATTATTTGGGGGTTAGCAGATGAAGGATAAGCTACCAAAGAGCGCTTAAATAAGATATCATGAGTCTCTTCTAGCTTAACCAAGGTTCCGTGTTTAAACCGAGTTTGGGCATGCACCAGCGGTAAAACTTTTAAAGAGTTTACTGCCCATTTGTATCTGACATGGTTTGAGAGATTAGTCTCCGCAATTGCACGCAGAGAATGCTCAATTTACTCAAAAAGATGAAATATAAGCATAAAAATTCGTCATGTCCATGATTTATGACTTGAAATATTTAGTCCTGTGTTCGAACTGAGTTTGGGCATGCACCAACAATAAAACATTTTGAGAGAGTTTACCGCCCATTTGGATCCCACATGGCTTGAGAGATTAGTCTCCACAGTTGCACACGAAGGATACTCAGTTTACACAAAAAAAGATGAAAATAAGCTTGAAAATTCTCTATGTCCATTATTTTTACGTAAAAGTATAATTTTTTTTATTAATAATATATCTTATGATTTATAATAGGACTCGATTCACAGTTCAAAAAATGGTCTTCTGATTCACAATTTGAATCTCGATTTGATAACCATGTTAAGAAAATTTAATGACGGATATACTTTATTTTGCAGGCATATGGTTGGGCATACTTAGATAACTGGCACAACACATGGGACCAATTCTATGTTTACTGGATTTGTCCATTCATTGGATCAATACTTGCTGCTTGGCTGTTTCGTGCTGTTTTCCCTCCAAAAGTAGCCAAACAAAAGAAAGCATGAAGAAGAAAAAGCATTATGCAAGCTGTTATTAATAATCTTTTCTTTTTTTTTTCTTCCCATTTTTGAGTATAATCTTCATTAAATCATCTCTTGTTCATTCCCATGTATTATGTTGCTTTCTTTTTTTCTTTTTGTCTAGTTGTCTGGTGGCTAGACTCACATTTTAAATGCGGAGAAGTGTGGAATCCTGGATTTGAACCCGGACCACTGCATATCAGCGTCCCTGTATCTTCCAACTGAGTTGTACTTACGGGAGTTGTACTTACGGGAATTTTGATTTCTAGTTCGACTAGGACTCTAGCTGATAATTGAACCTTTTTATTTTCCTTTTCTTATTCATTTGCACTTGTTTTTGTTTATTGAAGAGTATATGGTAAACAATTTGACATTTGTTATCATAAAAGTAATATTTGTATTGTATTTTAGTTTATTCTCTGTTATTTTGTGTGTATATCTATTATTAGGTCCCATTCATGTAATAGAAAGATTCAATATTTGAAACATGTAATTCAAATCTCTGTTTCTTTTTGATGGAGTTTTGTTCAATATTTTTCTAATTCATAGTCGATGTGAGACTAAACCATTTACACTTGAAAGTCATCAAGTTCTAACATGAGTACCGAATAAGACCCGAATTCCAGCCAAAACACCTAACCACACACCTAAATTGTCCCTAAAAACTTTGCCACATGCAACACTGTGATTATTAGCAATGACAACCCCATCCGCACTATATTTAACACCATCTCTATCGGCTACTTTCCACTCCACCTGAAATGTTGAATATTGGCCTGGCAAAATTGAGCCTAGGATAAATATCACTTAAACTAAATTACACACTTGTATACAAAACTGAGCCTAAGATTTGAACTTGAATCCAAATTAAAATGTTCCACTTAATAATATCGGCATTTACCGACAAACTAGAACTTTTGGACAAAAATATTTTACTTTTATCCTTTAATTTTTTTTTAAATCAAGATTTAAATATTTTTATTTGAATATTTTAATTTAGAAAATATTTTCTTTTAAAACTTTTTGTTCTTCCTTTTAAAACATCTAAAACCACTGTAACTCCCAATAACATAAAACTGAGTCACTCACTTCAATTGTCTCAGAATCAGTTAAATCCTCCTAACCGTCGCCGGCACCGGCAAAATCCGTTACCGGTCGCCGTCATCCTCCAAACAGCACAATCACCAAATCACCGCAAATATGGACCTCGAATCCACCAAAATGTTGAAACACTCCGGCCGCCATTCACCACCGCCGGAGTCGTTCGCCGACAAGATCTACCAATTCCGAGGTGCTTTTCTGATGGTGGCACTTCCTCTCCTCCTCGTCACACTCATACTTTACGTTATGCCTTCCACCTCTTCCAATGAATCCATCGAAGATTACGCCCTTACACACCGTAAGGTTTCTCCCGATCGTATACCGTCGGATTCTTTTGCCGTAATTTTCGACGCTGGTAGCTCCGGTAGCCGCGTTCACGTATTTCGATTCAATCGGAACCTTGATCTCGTTCACATTGGTAAAGATCTTGAGGTTTTCATGCAGGTTAGTTAACAGTTAACACCTTCAATGTGCGTTTTGCATTCGTCATGAAAATTTGCATTGAATTCCATTGATTTTGATGTAACTCAATGATTTAGATTTATGTGAAAACTTTATAGAAATTATTTATATGATATAACTATAAGGTCTCAATCAACGGTGAATTGTGTAAAATATGTATTTGGATTAGGTGTCCCTGTGTCGGGCATGCATCTGTGTCCGACACAACTACGACACATATAATAATTACATTGAATATGTGCTTGTTTCATAGGTATATGATAATCAGGTATTAGCATCTCCAATGCAAGGAAATTAAGAACAATGTTCAATGTTTGATTTTCTTAACTTTCTTTTAGTGGACCCAAGTTGTCACATTTGATTTAAGAACACTCATTTGTGAAAAAGGAATCTTAGTTGAGAGTTATCAGCCGATACTTTGGCTAACTTTCAAGTTCGACAACAACTTTAATGCAGGAACCATAGTTGTGTTATTAACTTAATTTAATCAGTTCATCACTTTTTGACCTTAGAACTGTCTCATTATAAGAACTCTAATGATAGAAATGTGCAGGTTAGTTAACACTTAACACCTTGAATGTGCGTTTTGCATTCATCATTAGAATTTGTATTGAATTCCATTGATTTTGATG
This sequence comes from Trifolium subterraneum, assembly GCA_951799995.1. Taxonomy (NCBI): domain Eukaryota; kingdom Viridiplantae; phylum Streptophyta; class Magnoliopsida; order Fabales; family Fabaceae; genus Trifolium; species Trifolium subterraneum. The sequence continues at coordinate 12,296,327 of OX637466.1, read as the reverse complement.
TAACTCAATGATTTAGATTTGTGTAGAAACTTTATAGAAATGATTTATATGATATAATGTTTCAATTCAACTCTGAATTTTGTAAAATATGTATCTGGATCGGGCGTGTCCCTCGGGCATGCGTCGGTGTCCGACACGACCCCGACACATATAATTATATTGAATTATGTCATTTTCTCAATGTTCAATGTTTGATATGTATACGATAATGAGGTACTAGCATCTCCAATGCAAGGAGATTAAGAACAATGTTCAATGTTTGATGTTCTTAACTTGCTTTTAGTGGACCCACGTTGTGACATTTGATTTAAGAACACTCGTTTATGAAAAAGGAATCATAGTTGAGAGTTATTAGCCGATACTTTGGCTAACTTTCAAGTTCGACAGTGTTATTAATTTACTTTAATGGGGTCCTTATAATTCAACACTTTTTGACCTTAGAACTGTCCCAACATAGATGATTGTCACGTCATTTAACTCCAGTGCTGGAAAAATTGTGTTGTCAAATATTGGCTATAGTAGCACTATAGTGTAGCAGAATTTGAATAGATTGCTCTTCTTTGGCGATATGCTATTTTATACAAAGTGTTTTTAAATAACGGCTATAGCTGCGCTATAACATTGTTGAGTAGTAGAATTTAAACAAACTGCTATTTTATTTGATCTGCGGTTGACAACATTACTTAAAATTTTAGAACACTGCATTTTATTTGATCTGCGGTTGACAACATTACTTAAAATTTTAGAACACTGCACTACTTAACGGCTATAGCTGTGTAATTTGGTCCCTCCTTTAATGTGTTTCAATGTTCGTGTGTTGTGTCTAGACATGCATACGTTTGAATTTTGAGTACCGTCCATTAATCAAACATAGTATTCATCGTTAATCAATTAAATCACCTGCGTTTGACTATATTGCTTGCCAGAAACTATTGGTTAAGCAAACTTTGATATATTTAATTGATGAAAATGTAATATATGTGTTTGGCATTTCTCGATTTTTAGTGTTAGTTTTTCTCTAAGAAAGATTTGAAGGATTAAATTGTAAATCAAATGTATTTTTATGCAAGAAAATTTTGGTTTTCTGTTTTCAAATGTAAATCATGATTCTATTATAAATGCGGTGTTAACATTTTTTATGGTGTTACAGCTTAAACCTGGTTTGAGTGCTTATGCACAGGATCCACAACAGGCAGCGGAATCTCTTATTTCTCTTTTGGATAAAGCGGAAAGTGTTGTTCCTTTGGAGTTTCGCTCCATGACACCAGTTAGAGTTGGGGTGTGTGTAATTTTTATTTATTTGTTCTTTATACATATTTTTTTTTTCATTTAAATGTATCCTAATGATGCTAATGCAGGCAACTGCAGGATTGAGGGCTTTGGAAGGGGATGCTTCTGATAGGATCTTGCAAGCGGTAAATATTGCTTGGTGCATACTCAGCCATTCTAATGTTGCTTTCTAATACAGAATTCATAATTTGTTAATATAAGGTCCGAGATTTGCTTAAGCAAAGAAGTACTCTAAAATCTGAGCCTAATGCGGTTGCTGTGCTGGATGGAAACCAAGAAGGTGCTTTTCAATGGGTATGTTTCATTAACTTATTATTAATCCTATAACTTTTGAATGCATTTAGAAAATAGACTAGAGGAGAATTGGCAACTATCATTTTGGATTGTCAAATAACCGATTATCCCAAAAGCTTAAGCTGTTAGGGAAGGCTACATCAATGGTTTTATATTATTTCTAACACGCACCCTCACGCAAGAGCCCACTTGGGCTTGAAGTGTGGATAATGCATAGGCCCACCTACCATATGCTTAAATTTCACTTTTAAATTAGAAAGTGAGGGGAGCAGGGATCGAACTCTAGACCACTTAGTGGTAGAGGCTCTGATACCATGTCAAATAACCGATTATCCCAAAAACTTAAGCTGTTAGGGAAGGCTACATTAATGGTTTTATATTATTTCTAACATGGATCATCTCAACTATATTTTAAATTGTTACTGTAATCCTTCATGAGAATGGTTTCTGCATCCTGTTGTTTTAATATGATACACACTCTTGGGATACCTATTTGAAAATGCTTTTTGGTGTCATATGGTACATGGAATTAGTTATGGAATTGCGTGTACATGAGAATTTCTTAGTCCAATTACTTGTTTGGACCTTAAGAATTGTAATTCCCAATATTCAATTCAGAGTCTAGCTCTTATCATAGCCATTTGCCATCAACACTTGTTGACAGTGAAATTTATCTCTCCAAAAATTCCATATAACACAGCTCACCACCACACAATAATCACCGATAGTGATGTCGTTTGACTATCGTCACCATGAAGGCCATTTGACCACCATAACCATTGATATCCGTCAATAAAATTTAAATTAGGTTTAGCATTCTAACTTGATTCTTTATTTGTCCCAATTCCCAGTAACTAAGTCTTGTCCTATTAGTTGGAGTAGGCTACATGGTTAAAATGGTGTCAAAATACCCTATTAGTATTTCATTCAAAGATCATTTACTTGTAAGCCTCTCTTAGAACATTAATATCCTCTGGTCACCCTCTACCTATAATTAGTAACTGTCGTCAAGCTGGTCCACCCTCATTACCAAAGCTTCTACGAGTCTTTTCTACACATGTTTAAACCACCTCAGACGATACTCTACCATCTTTTTTACAATGGAAATTACCTCAATGTTAGCTAATGATTGCATTCTTAATCCTATCTTCTCTTGTACGATCATTTATCCATCGTAACAATCTCTTCTTTGTGACAGTGAGCTCACTTTCTTGTTAGTACTTTATTGTCCAACATTCAATCCCAAATAAAATTGTTCGTTATGCATTTTCTTTATCCTTGAGTGGTACTTTTCTATTGCAGATCATGCCAAATGCATTCCTCCATTTCATCCACACTACTTCCTTTGCCCTGTCATTCATTATTTTTGAATGTTGGACCGGAACTACTTAAATGTGAGACTTCATTTCAAATACAAGCACGAAAAAAAAGGAAATAAAATATCTTCATAATTACATGCTATCCTATATATATGTACAAAAAGGAAAACAAAAATCCGAGAGAATGAAATATTCTGTCCTAAAATATGAATCTCAGATACTTGATATGACACGGATACGGAGATACAGAAAATTTTAAAATTTAAGGGGATGTATTGGATTGAGATTTTTAAAGATTGTTTTGGCATAAAAAATCTTGAAGATTTTAAAAGATTTTATGAGATTGTATTGACTTGTGAAATTTTAAAAGACTTGTTTTAGTATGTATGTTAAAGAATAAATTGCCATCACACACGTGTATATGGCTTCATAAAATTCTTCATCTGTTTTCTCATCTTATATATCTTCATCATTTGTATCTTCATTATATACATCTTCATCCATTTCTTCTTTCTTTATGTCATGGTGATGGTTATAAGTCAATATCAGAAGTAATATCAGAGTTAATAGAAAGATAAATAACTCATTGGTTTCCTCCATTGTCCAAGATACATAACTATCTTTGTCTCTGCTTTTTCCTCTGTTATTTCCTCCATGGTCCAAGGACCTAGTTATTTGATAGTTTGTTTCCTCATTGTCAAAAGTATAACGACTATATAACGAATAATATATAATTCAATAAAAAAACCAATATAGAAAAAACCTAATAATAAAATAACACTGTAATAAAAGCACAAGAAAATAATAATAATAATAATAATAATTTTTGAATCAAAATAATAATAACAAAATAACAATTAACGTTTTAGCAAAAAAATTGGAGAAAAAAACAACAATATGCGTCAATCATATATACATAAAAAATTACAATGAACCGTAACAAAAAACAAATGCAGAAACGTGTTGTTGCATATAATATTATTTTTAATCCTATATAGTATTGTTGCATATAGTATTGTTTTGATTTGCGTGGACAATGGACATATAGTATGCACAATGAATACTTCAGACAGATTATGCATAAAAATTGATTCAAGTTGTAAGAAAGTCCTGATGATGGTGGTCCTGTCGGCTGAAAGAAAGTCTTGGAAGATTATGAAAAGTCTCAGGAGTTTGAGTGGGATTATTGGATGAGTGTTTATACTTTAATGTGTATTTTGAACTACAAAGTCTCTCAAAATCCATTCCACAAAAAACAAATCATCAAAATCTGTAGACTTTTGAATACCAATAGACACGTTAAAAAGGGTGAGAAATCTCAATTGAATACCAACAAATTTTGTTGCCCTAAAAAAAATCTTGATTGTCTTAATTGAATACCACAAGATTTATTTAACTTTTGTAATTGGATTGGGATTTCAAAGGATTTTAAAATATATTTTTTATCATAAAATAAATCTTTCTGGTATTCAATCAAGAGTTTTACAAAAGTTAGATAACTTTGTGGTATTCAATTAAGACAATCAAGATTTTTTGTTCAAGGCAATAAAATATGTTGGTATTCAATTGAGATTGCTCACCACTTTTAAAATGTCTATTAGTATTCAAAATTCTACAGATTTTTATGGATTTTTTTTGGAGAATGGATTTTGAGAGACTTTTTAGTTGAAAATACACATAAAACACTCATCCAACAATCTCACTTAAACCCTTGAGACTTTTCATAAACTTTCAACACTTTTTTCTTCTACCGGCGGAACTGCTCTCATGTTCTTTCTTACAACTTGAATTGATTTCTTTTATGCATAATATTGTTCATTGTTCATGCTATATGGCCACGCCAATCAAAACAAAAATAGGATATGTAACCGCAATACGATTCATACATGATATTGTGATTTATTTTTTATTTGAATCACATATGTAGGACTGAAAAATATACTATATGCAACAACAACACGATTCTGCAATTTTTTTTACAAAACGATTCATTGTAATTTTTTTATGTATATATGATTGATTCATATTGCTTTTATTTTTTGATTAATAAATCGATTCATATTGTTTTTTCTTCATTTTTTTTTCAAAACGTTAATTGTTATTGTGTTATTATTAGTCTAATATGTTTCACTACTTAAGAGTTAACACTAATTGTTTCAGTCTCCTCTCCCCCATTCGCATCATCAAGGAACAACGTAGCTTCCAACTCTAGTTCATCTAAAGATAACTCTGCTGATTCAATTCCAAACCGTCAAGCGGGTCATGTGCATCTCCACTAATGTCCCACAACCTTGTCTCTGTTCCTATATCCTTTATCTTTCCTTGACAAGAGTCGAAGATCTCTATGAACCTAAACCAAATGGTCAGCCCATTTTGGATACATTTTATTTCTTTGTATAGAATGAATAAAACTGAAAGTACTCCAATTTCTCTCACAGCATGAGAAAGAACAAGGCTGCACAAAAAGCTTTAAAACAAGCTTTTGGAGAAAAGGTGTAGAAGATCCATGCATAACCCACCAAGATTTTGTATTTATATTATATCTATCTTCAATTGAGTCAAAAGAAGCAAAATAATCACTACATGATGAGAACTCAAGTGTTGAATATATTTTTCTAAGCACCTGTTCTTATTTTGTGGCAGTACCGGTGGCGGTGGCATTTGAATTGAGACGGTTTAGCAGTAGGCGCTGGAATAAACATTTCTTCAGCATTTAGTTTGTCTTATCTTTGCTTTTTGTTTTATTCTAGGTGACTATTAACTATCTATTGGGAAAGTTGGGAAGAGATTATTCAGACACTGTTGGAGTAGTTGATCTTGGAGGTGGATCTGTTCAAATGGCATATGCAATCTCAGAGACAAGTGCTGCCAAGGCTCCCAAAGTACCGGATGGAGAAGATCCTTATGTCAAGGAGATGTTCCTAAGGGGAAGGAAATATTACCTCTATGTTCACAGGTTTTTCTTCTTAAGCTCTAGACATAGCAGTTTGAGATGTTATGTTTTTCAGGACCTGGGATCAAGTTACTTCTGTAATGTTGTTTACCATGATTTTCAGAGAGATAGATGTTCTGTAATATAATCCATCTTCCATGGCCACTAATTTTTAACATTTTGCTTTCAGTTACTTGCGCTATGGTTTACTAGCAGCTCGTGCAGAGATCTTAAAGCATTCTGATGATTCTAGAAACCCTTGCATCTTAGCTGGCTATGATGGTAAATAATATAGCTTCTTCTTTCTGCATGCCTGGTTCTGATTTTATGTCAATAACACATGATATTTTTCTTAAATGTACACATTTTTTTCCTATAGGATCTTACAAGTATGGAGGAAAATCATTTAATGCCTCGTCCTCCCCTTTTGGCTCAAGCATGAATGAATGCAAAAGTGTAGCTCGTAAGGCTCTCAAGGTTAATGAGTCAACATGTACACATATGAAGTGCACTTTTGGTGGGATATGGAATGGTGGTGGCGGTGATGGACAGAAGAACCTTTTTGTCGCCTCATTTTTCTTTGATCGTGCAGCCGAGGTATTTTATTACTGTTTGGACCAAATAATTATATTAACACCCAACTTTAATGGAACAGCATTGACATGTTAATCAGCATACTATTTATTCCTAGGCTGGCTTTGCTGATCCAAAGTCACCCGTTGCAAAAGTTCGTCCTGTGGATTTTGAGGATGCAGCTAAGAAAGCTTGTCAAACAAAACTCGAGGATGCCAAATCCACTTATCCACGTGTTGAGGATGGGAACCTTCCATATTTATGCATGGATCTTGTATACCAGTATACATTGCTTGTTGTTGGATTCGGTAGGTTTTGCTCTGGTTTTGGAACAGTTGTGTGCGGCAATGAAGCTTTTTTATTTTGTTGCAAAATCTATGAAATTATTTTCCTGCACTGATTTCTTTCCTTTTGTTGGCAGGCCTAGATCCATTTCAGCAGATTACATTAGTGAAGCAAGTTAAATATCACGATTCTCTTGTTGAAGCTGCATGGCCCCTAGGCAGCGCCATAGAAGCTGTATCATCTATACGATGACACCAGTATAATTATTAATATCTCAAAGTTTTGGGATGTGAGTTTTATCGGGACTTCAAGAACTTTTGGAGGGTGAAATTACCGCCATTCATGATGATCAGAAATCGCTGTCAGGTAGAAATTCGATTGTAAATTTGCATAATAAACTTTAAGAATAAACTATAGAAAATGACTTCATTATTTTTCATTTGTAATTATTTGACAGCTTTAGAAGACTAATTATATTCATTTTGTTCATCTATTTTTTGTAGTCTTCAGAGATGAACCCAAAACTTTCATTCTTTAGGAAAAATTATATTTATTTATTTATTAGCTAAGCTTAAGGTGTGTTTTCTTACCTTGATATTATGGTCTTGTGATACCTCTAACGGGTTAGATTTAAAATCCTAATCGATTAAAGTCACATCTTAAGCAAATCAAGCTTCTGGAACATCTAATCGGTTAATCATCTAAATCATGTTTTTGTCGATAAATATGCATCCAAATGAGAGGGAAAAACTGTATATTTTTGGATGTCGTCCAAAATGCTTCCGGTAGTGTACTGGAAGCATGTTTCCGGTAAACCCTCACGTTTTTTTGGGAGGACTGATTGAGAAGCTGTCTACAATTTTCACCCTAAACCTTTTTTCATGTAAGATGTTAGCCTAGTTTAGTTTGGAATTAAAATTTGTTTTGTGCTTGGGGGTCTGAAAAACAACATAACTCTTGTCGACATGGAAAAAAAAGATACCTGGTGATTGCTATAAAACTTTGAGATGGGTTGATGTTCTTATAATAAAATTTGCAACAATATATTGATAAAATTGATGCCAGAACTGCGATCGAGATGAGGCTTAAACCAGATTAGACGGTTTAGTGGACATATTACTTTTGGTGAGAATAAAAAATTGATAAACCAAAACATTTTGAATTGTTTGTGAATTTAAAATTGGTGTAGTTTTTGTTTGTTTCTATCAGATATATATTGCCATAATTAAATAAGCTTGGGCTAATCAAGTAAAAGGCACATGCAGAGAGCCTCCTTTTACGCCTTATGTGTGCATCAAAGGAAGAAAAAAAAAATTACAGGCAAGGAGCGTTGGTGCCAATTATAATACCCGATCCAATGGTGATAAGCGTAAGCCGCTTATCACCAAGGTTTACACTCGCAGACAGCAAGCAAGAGAAGCAACAACTGTGAACCACCAGCAGCAGCAAGACACTCAACACCCAAGGGGTGCAACCCACCCAACAGTCACAACCCACCCAAGGGATGCAGGTTAAGAGATGTGAATCAAAGGGACATGACCTTTGGTAAAAAGACACACTCATTGGTGCCAAGAAGTGTATCCCAAGAGGATGCAACAGATGGAGAAAGGATGCAACCCTTGGAGCCAAACAACATCAATAGGGACAGTCACAACCCTTCAGATTAATTGTGCCAATTAGGAACAGATGTTAAATGCAATATAAATAGAAGCAAAACAGAATTAAGAAGGCATTCTGGAAATTAGGAAGAATTGGAATTGTGGAGAGACAGGCTCTCGAAAACCTGTGTTGTATTATTATATCCCAAATCATCTATATAAATTACAAATATCTATTTCTCTTTCACTTTCCTAATCCCATTTACTCGGTTCTTATCAATTGGTATCAGAGCACCATCCAGGTGCTTTGCTTCCAACTATGGTGACAACTCGATCTAATTCCGAAAATTCAGACACAATGGAGAAAATTTTGGAAATGCTGATGGCAGACCGACAAAACCGAGATGCAGAACGACAACAACTTGAAACACGCTTTGCACGCCTAGAAGCCATGGTGGAAAATTTGTCCAAACATACAGAAGATGGCACACCCAAAGGCTCCGTCAATGGAGAGCATAGAAACAAGGTCCATATATGATGGAGAAGCCGATGCTTATGGTTGGATAAATAAATTGGAACGCTTCTTTCAAATGAGAGATATCCTAGAAGAAGAGAAAATTCAGGCAGTTATGGTGGCGCTAGAAGGAAAGGTGCTATCTTGGTTCCAATGGTAGGAGACTTGCCATTCTGACATTGGATGGGAAGATTTCAAACTTGCCATTCTAGAAAGGTTCCAAACTTCAGCCACTCTCAACCCTTTTGCTGCCCTCCTTGCACTTAAACAAGAAGAAACGGTGGAAGAGTACGTTGAACAATTCGAAAAGTTTGCCGATATGCTGAAAAATGTTGATGAAGAAAATTTAAAGGACATTTTTGTGAACGGATTAAAAGAAGACATTGGAGCAGAAATTAAGCTCTACGAACCACCCACTTTTTCAATCATGGTCAAGAAGGCATTAATGATTGAACAAAAAAACAGAGCAATTTGGAAGGTGGGACCGAATGCTACTTCAAACTCAAATTCAAAATTCAACAACTCGTATCGAAGTCCATCCTATTCGAAGACTGTTACTTATGGTGTTAGTCAAAAAAGTGGAGAAAAGAGTAATGGCCATTCTAATTCTTTTGCTGGCAGTATATCCGTGAACAAACTAGAAAACAGCAACCGACCCAGAGGATTTCAACGATTAACCGAAGCAGAATTTCAAGAGAAGAGGAAGAAAGGAGAATGTTTTCGCTGTGAAGAAAAATGGAATACTTCTCATGTGTGCAGAAATAAACAACTTCGGATAATGTTAGTAACAGATGAAGATGATGTCAAAAACTCCGAAGAGAAATCCGACCCAGAATTTAGAGAAACGCCACAATTATCCATGAATAGTATTGTGGGATTTACTTCTCACTGATCCTTGAAGGTTTGGGGAAGTATTGATGATAACAAGGTCAAAGTATTGATAGATTGCGGCGCCACCCACAATTTCATTTCCAAGGAACTAGTGGAAAAATTACAATTAGAGGTGGACGACACTCCATCATATGTAGTAGAAGTTGGAGATGGTCACAAAATTAAATGTAAGGGAGTATGTAGAAAGCCGCCTATCACCAAGGTTTACACTCGCAGACAGCGAGCAAGATAAGCAACAACTGTGAACCACCAGCAGCAGCAGGGCACTCAACACCCAAGGGGTGCAACCCACCCAACAGTCACAACCCACCCAAGGGATGCAGGGTTAAGAGATGTGAATCAAAGGGACATGACCTTTGGTAAAAAGACACACTCATTGGTGCCAAGAAGTGTATCCCAAGAGGATGCAACAGATGGAGAAAGGATGCAACCCTTGGAGCCAAACAACATCAATAGGGACAGTCACAACCCTTCAGATTAATTGTGCCAATTAGGAACATATGTTAAATGCAATATAAATAGAAGCAAAACAGAATTAAGAAGGAATTCTGGAAATTAGGAAGAATTGGAATTGTGGAGAGACAGGCTCTCGAAAATCTGTGTTGTATTATTATATCCCAAATCATCTATATAAATTACAAATATCTATTTCTCTTTCATTTTCCTAATCCCATTTACTCGGTTCTTATCAAATGGTCTTGATGATTTTCACTCTCTTTAAAGTTTAGTTCAATTGTTGCTAGTATTATTCATATTATGTCGTCATTTGTAAACTTTGAGGTAAAGTTTGTTAGAAAACAAACGAATTTGGTCGCTCATACTCTTGCTAGGGCGGCCAATTCTTGGGCTAGTTTTCATGGATTTGTGTTTATTCCTTTTTGTATTGAACGTTTATTGATTAATGAAATGAATTAAGTTTGTTTTGGTCAAAAACAAATTTCTTTTTTCTTTCCTTTGCATAAGGCCGAGTTCCCAATTTGTATTTTTTTTCTTCCTTTTAATAGTAAAATATTTATGGGCTAGGCATAGGATGATGGTGATTAGGAGTGCCTGTTGGAACAAAATGAGTTTTATTTATAAAACACCCTAAGTTTTGATGATAACAAAGTATTAAATGGACAATTGGTATTACTAATGTTTTAAATTAAGTGTGCAGGACAAACTTATATTTATGGAAGAGCACATTTGATTTACGCTCTGAAGAAACTTTGTTAGAGTCTGAAGCATTACACTCTGAAGGCGTTCAGAAGTTAAAAGACGTTTAGAAGCAAAAGGCGTTCAGAAGCCAAAGACGTTCAAAAGCCTACAACGCTCAGAAGCTACATGAATCAGAAGCTACTTGGTATTGAGTCTCAAAAGCTACGTAGTCAAGTGTCATTCAGAAGACGAAGACGTTCAGAAGCTGAATTACAAAGGACTATCAGAAGCCAAAGATTCAAAGACCACCAGACTCCAAGAAATCAAAGTTTATCAGAAGCAAAGAATTCCAACATTCATCAGAAGGCTATGTCACTCTACTAATGGAATATACTAAGCCTGATGACTGTATAAAGGACAACATTACTGCAACGTTCAAATGGAATTTGATCTTATCATCAAGGAGCGTGTTGTACCTTTATTTATGCATTTAGGCAAGCAGAAAAGCATGGACGAAGTTGTGGAGCAGAATTACTTTTTCTAGGAAGAAATTCAAAACCCACGTTTGAAGCAATTGGAAATTAACAGCTGTCCATCTCAACGGAATTCTACAACATCTTTAATTCTCTCTTCTCTCATATATATATATATATGTTGAGTTAGAAGAATTTAAATAAGACACACATATGCTATACTGAATATCTCTCTCAAATCTAGTGAGAAGCAAAAACTGTCTGAGCCTCTAAAAGTTATTTTGTGTAATAGTTTTTAAGCTTAGAAGTTTAGGATTTACTCTTGTGTGAGTAATTTGGAAAAGTCTCTTGTTAGTTGTAACTTGAGCAATTGTAAAAGTCTCCTGCTGTGTGTTCTGGAGCATTTGTGAAGTCTCTTGTCTTGTGTGACTTGAGCAATAGAGAAGTCTCTTGCTTGTGGGCTTGAGCACTAGGATTGTAATCTTTAGTGATTATAGTGAAATCCCTTGGAAGCGCAAGGGGACTAGAGTACTCTCGATTTGTGAGGGGAACCAGTATAAAATCCTTCTCTCTCTCTCTCTCTCTCTCTCTCTCTCTCTTGCATTTGATTTTCTACTTCATCATCGTTTGATTGTGTTATTAATTCCGCTGCTAAAAGACTCTGATAGATAATTTATCTTGAAAAGTTTTTTAAACTCTAAAAACACAATTCAACCCCCCTTCTTGTGTTTTCCTTCCACCCCTTCAATTGGTATCTAGAGCTCCGGTTCTGTTGCTAATCACTTCACAGTGAGACAGTAAAAGATCTAAAGGAAAACACTATGGCTAAGCTACTGAATAATGAGTGGAAACAAAGAATCTACACACATATTGCTGATCTCGTTAAAGATATGGAAGATGGCCTAAATTTGAATGAGGATCTGAGCAATAACCAAGAATCTATCTCATCTAGTACTGATCTAACCTCAAGTGCTGAAAAGATGAAAGATAAAGAAGCAGCTGAAAGACGGAAGCAAGTCATGAATCAAGAAGAAGCACATGATGAAGAATCTGATGAAGAATACTTTGAAAAATTCAACAAGAAATTTCAAAGATGGTCTGAACTCAAGATGAATGGAAGAGAGATATCTACAATCTGGGAAGAGCTGGACAACTTCTCTGAAGGTAACTCTGAAGGAGATAAGGAAGTCAAGCTATCAAGCATCTCAGAACCTGAAGTACAGACTGAACCTAGAGCAAAAGCAGAGTCTGAATTGGACTCAGTGTTGGAACAAAATGTGTTTTAAACCCTTGAGTTTTGATGATAACAAAGTATTAAATGGACAATTGATGTTACTAATGTTTAAATTAAATGTGCAGGAGAATCCAACGTTATATCAAGAGCACACTTGATTTAGACTATGATGAAACCTATGGAAGTCTGAATCATTACACTCTGAAAGAGTTCAGAAGCTAAAACGTGGTCAGAAGCTAAACAAGATCAGAAGCTCAAATAGGATCAGAATGTCTGCAAGAGTTCAGAAGCTCAGAGAAGTTCAGAAGCTCAAAGATGTTCAGATGCCTACAAGAGTTCAGAAGCTATCTGCTAGTCATGAGTTATTCAGAAGATGAAGACGTTCAGAAGCTGGAATACGAAGGACTATCAGAGGCCATTTATTCAAGACCAATCAGACTCCAAGTTATCAAAGGTTCATCAGAAGCAAAAGAGTTCCCCTAGTCATCAGAAGGGCTACATCAACTACTCTTATCAAGCCTGATGATTTGTTCTAAGGACAACTAATTACAACGGTCACAAAGGATGTGATCCTACTCTCTCTAGGAGCTAGTTGTACCTTATTACTGTATTTTGGACAAACAGTAAAGGTAAAGCTTAACTGCAAACAAGACGTGGCTTTACTCAACGGATATTCAAAGGCTACAGCTGTCCATTTTACAACGGGAATTTCTCCAACGTCTCAATGTCTTTCTTAACTCATATAAATATGCAAAAGAAAGAATTGATGACTAACGTACTGTAATAGAAAACATCTCTCAGAATAGAGTGAGAATAACGAACTGTAATAGCAAATATCTCTCAAATGAAGTGAGAATAGAAACTAGCTCAAGCCTCTGAAGTTATTATCTTGTAATAAGTTTAAGCTTAGAAGTTAGTATTACTCCTGCGTGAGTAATTGATAAGTCTCAATCTTAGTGATTAGAGCAAGGAAGTCTTCTGCTTAGTGTAGAAGCAAGGAAGTCTCTTGTCTTGTGTGACTTGAGCAAGGAAGTCTCAAGCTTGTGTGCTTGAGCAAGGAAGTCTCTGATCTTGTGTGATTAGAGCAAGGAAGTCTCTTTGTCTTGTGTGACCTAGAGCAAGGAAGTCTCTTTGTCTTGTGTGACCTAGAGCAAGGAAGTCTCATGCATGTGTGCGTGAGCATCTGAATTGTAATCTTAGTGATTATAGTGAAATCTCTTGTAAGTACAAGGGGACTGGAGTACTCTCAATTTGTGAGGGGAACCAGTATAAATTGTTGTGTCTCCTTCTCTCTCTCACTCTCATTTACTCCTGCATCATTCACTTAGCCTTAAGTTGATTGCGTGAATTATTCCGCTGTGCTTAAAGACTCTGATAGATTTAAATATCTAGAAAAGTTTTTAAATATCTAAAACACAATTCAACCCCCCCTTCTTGTGTTTTCTCAACGCACCTTCAATTGGTATATGAGCTCCGGTTCTGTTGGTAAATCACTTAACCGTGAGACAGTCAAGATCCAAAGGAGAAAAACACCATGGCTCAACAAGTGAATGATTGGAAGCAGAAGATTAATCAACTTGTTGCTGATCTTATTAAAGGAATGGAAGATGGACTTAATATGAATGAAGATCTGAGCAACAGGCAAGTATCTACATCAACATCTGATGTTTGTACTTCAAGTGCAAGAGACAAGGAAGCAGCCAGAAAAGGGAAGCAAGCAATGAAGCTTAAAGTTATTAAGGAAAAATCTGATGAAGAATACCTTGATAATTTCTCCAAGAAATTTCAAAGATGGTCTGAATTCAAGAAGAATGGAGGAGAGATAGCTAGCAAGAAGAAATTGACAACCTGGGAAAAGCTGGACAAACTTTCTGAAGAAGAAAAGAAAGTCAAGCTACCAAGGAGATCAAGACCTGAAGTGCAAGCAAGACCTGAAGCAGCAGCAGAGTCTGAAGTGGACTCAGAGTCTGAACATTCAAGTTATGACTCTGACCAAGACATCCTTAATCAGGTATATTCTCAACTTCCTAAACTTGAACTCATAAAACTACTAAATGCTAGTTCACGTAAGTTTAAAAAGCTCAAAGTTGATTGTGAGCACTTAAGTGAACAAGCAAGTCAATTTAAGTGTTTATATCAAGAGGCTCTAGAAAAGATTGAAGATCTTGAAAAAGGGAATGCCAGCAGTAGCAAACCTTATAAGAACTCAATTGACTCTAAAGACCTCTGTAATACACACATTGACAGTAGTGACATTATTTCTGTATTGTCTTCTCTTAAAAACAATGGTGTAAATGGAATTGGTTATTCATGTGCTGACACATATGAAAAACCAAGCTCATCAAGCATATTTGAAAATGCTTCACCTTCTGATCTATATTCAATATTCATACCTGAGAGCATTCAGGTGGTACAAATGGAGAATAGAGGTCAGGTAACTAACAGTCTAGGACCCATCTGCAAATGGGTACCAAAAGACAAAATTGTTTATTTGGCTGCAGGACAAATGAGGAAAATAGACTCTCCACTCACATGGACTCATGTGACTGCAAATGGAAGGAGAGCAATTGTGCATAGAAAGCACATTTTTGATGAATCTGATGGTGAAGAAGATGAAGAAGAATTCATAAGGAACAGAAGAAGATATGATCCTTATGATGAAGAATATGAAGCTTGTTCTAAAGATGACAGTAACTCAGCTTGGAGGAGTAACTGTTCAGGCTATGACACTGACTACAATTAAAACAAGAAGCTTCAATGCAAGGTGAGTATTCTTAACTTCTAACTGACAATTCAAAGGAATAACAATCAAGGTTGAAAATGTTTTCTTTGGACATTTGATTTATCTTAAACGTCCTAAAAATTAATTCTTAGACTCTGAAGTATTTTAGATTTCAGCATCTGAAATAGTTTAGACTCTGAGAAACTTTTCAACCTCTGAAAGTTAAGCCTCTGAAAAGGAAATGAATTGCAAACGTTTGAGTGTTTTTTTCACTGAAACGTTTTGGCGCTAAATAGACAACACGTACACATGTTCTGATTGGTTTAAAACAGTTAATTATAGTTCATTTCGTTTTTGATTTAATTTAATATGTGTTTATTTTATCTTTAATCAAAATCACTGAACACTTGCACTCCTTACACTTTCACAACCTACACTCTTGTTTTCTAGACCATAGAAAAACCTTCGTTTTCTCTGAAATTAGAAAACCCAAAACCCTAACTTCTGAAATGGCAACTTCTACCTCGTCAGTTTCTACTACAGAGTTCTCATTCCCAAAAGACGTACCTATCAACATTGTCAATTGCACATATCTGTTTAGCATGGAAAAATCGTTAGAAATGACGGAAAAAACATTCAACTTGGTTATGGAACAATCGGTTAATTTCGAAAGTCTTAGATTGAACCAGCACGACATTGAGAAATTCTTCACTGATCAAGATGGAGGATTTAGATACATGAGAGTTTTAAATGGTCCAATCTATCCTACACTGGTCAAGGACTTTTGGTTTCGGAGCAAGGTGGTAACTGTTGAAGACTACGTCAAAGAATTGACTACATTGAGGGATTCAAAACCTGAAAACAAGAACAAGACTCCTGCTGAACTAGGATTGAGGGAAGTCAAGGAGGTTGAAGTCAGATAAGTTGTTTGTGGATTTGAAGTGGTGTTAACTCAATCAAATTTGGCAAGTATGTTGTACATTCCAAATGAAGGAAAATTTCATGCCTACAGCGCTACTGAGGCTAAAAGCACTGGTTGTCTAGAAGATATGACAAGATGTTATGAGGAAGGAAAAAGTTGTGAAAGTAATAGGAGTGGTGATCTAAAACCAACTCAGAAGCTTCTAGCCAGGATTTTACTAGGATCAATCTTCCCAAGGAGTGGAAGCTCTGATCAACTCTCTTGGGATCATAGATATTTTATCTATTTTCTCACTAGAGGTTATCAACTTAACTGGGCTAGATACATTTTTTGTCATATGTGCAAGGCTGTAAACGCTATTCAAGGACAGACCAAGCCAAATGTTCACATCATTTATCCAAGAATTCTCAGTGAGATTTTCTATCAATGTGGTATAATTGATGTGATCAAGGCTGCTGGTCAAGATCATCTGCTAAGAGAACTAAGAGCCTCAACTATATCAGTGAATACCTTGTCCAACATGCTTCTTCTGCCAGGACAAACACTGATACATTCAAAGCCTCTAGAGCAGCTACCAAACTCAGGACCTTCAACATTAACATACCTCCTGTTGCAAAAGGTATTGTTAATCAGTAGATACAGTTATTGGAGAATCAAGGTGAACCCTTTGAAATTGAACCAGAGGAGATGAAAGGGAAAAGGAAGAGATTGGTAAGAACTAAGGTTGAGTCTGAAAAGGGTGAGAGCAAAGGCAAGGCAAAGATAAAGGTTGTGAAGACAAATGTGGCGGTTTTAAAAGATAAAGATGATGATGATGAGCCTCTGAGGATCAAGAAAAACAAGATTTCTAAGGAGCTGAAGAAAAAGAAAAAGAATGTTGAGAGCTCCACCATTATTGATTCAGGTACTATAACTGATCCTAAAGGTCCTGTTGTATTAACTCATGAGACTCAGAACCCCCCAACCCAAACAAACCATCAGAGTCACCTCTAGAATTCCTTGAACAACACTTAGCAGGTGAACTCCCTCCACAATCCAAATCTCTACCATCTGATAATGTTCAGAACTCTGACACTATTCCAGACTCTAAGCAAAATCAAAATTCAACTTCAATCCTAGACCAAATCAATTCTGAAACCAACCCATCAAACCAAATTGTCTCAGAAATCGCCCTCAACCAGAAACATCTGAGATAATTCAACCAGAACATGCTCAACCACAACCTGAACCATGTATCTCACCTGAACATGTTCATTCACATCTTACACCTCAAACACCCACTGAACAACAAACAAAACCTGACCTTCAAACACAACCAGAACCTCAAATTGAAGTTGAACCAAATGAGACCCCAAACTCACCAACCAGAGATCAGGTTGATGAAATGATCAAAGAATTAACTAATGCGCAGTTAAATTCATTTGGTCAACCTGATCATGATCAACAACAACAAATAACCAATCAACACTATCATACTGCTGAGAAAACCCAAGAGGTTGGAATATCTTCAGCATCTGACTGTGTTGCATCTAAATCACCTCAACATACCATAACACCCTCAAACTCTGAACCTCACCAATCCAATTCCATAACCCCTGATGTCTTGAGTGAACGCAACAGCCTATTCAGGCAGGTACATGAATTACATGAGCTAAGGCAATCTGATATGCCTTCAGCAGAGTATGCCGCAAAATGGGTGAGTCTAACAGAAGAATTGATAAAGGAGCTTTATAGACTTCAAGAAGCTGATGTTAAGGAGCAGAAGAGTTTTGACAAAAATAGTGCTACTGAAGTTGAAGAGGTCATTCAGATTCAGAATGACACAGAGAGGAATCAACCTGAATCCTCTTCTGTAAGAACAAGTGATGAGCAAAACCTAATGGAGAAGTTAGCATCATTTGAGAAAAATCTGAATGAGCCTATTTTGGACAATTTGGAAGCAAGTCAAGAGCATCTGAGAAATCCATTGTATGAGGCTGAGATTGAAGGAATTAAAGCCAAGATGGATAAGTATGTGGGACTAATGGAGGTAGTGAATGCTAATTAGAAGGAAATCATGAGAACCCTAGCTTCTCTTTGTAGCCAACCCCAATTAACCCCCTAGGACTTCTTGTTTGCTCAAATGTTTATATGACCGATATTTTGTTAGGCACATTGATAGGGTTAAGTTCATAACTTTGTATGTTTCTTTAACTTCTTTGTGCTTATCTGAAATATTTGTTCATTTTGTGGTAATCCAAGTGTTTTTATCTTTAAACTGGTGATAACTGTTTTCCTTCATTCTTAAGTTTAAACTCTTCAATTGACTTTTCATTTTTTATTATTTCGTTTACAAACAGTTTTGTTTTAAAATCTTGTGTTCATTAAATTGTTTCTCAATTAATACAACATTTGGATATTCTTTAAAGATTCATATTGCATAACAAGAGAAGAAACATAATAAAGAGAATCAAATTAAACAAGCCAAAGAAATTAAAACTTTATTGAAAACTTGAGTAAATGTTACAAATATTCCAAAGATAATCAACTGGTATCCTTAGATGGTGGAGTTGGGTAACCCAGCTTGGATGGCACCTCTCTTGGGGAATCTGACTGATCTGGATCAAATCTCTCTTCCTCAGGAGAAGACTCTAACCCATCTGAGACTTGGACATCAGCTTGATTTTCTTCAGGAAAATCTGTATTCAAATACTCAAACCAATCAGAGTCCCATTCATCATACTTTGTTTCAGAATCTGACTTTTTAGACTCTGAACTGAGTGGAACCTCAGGCTCTGGCTTTGTTTTTCTTGATTTTTCTTGCTTATGTTTTCTCCTATCTTGACTATCTCTCTTTGAAACTGCTTTCTTCTTCTCTGAGCGTTTCATTTTTTCTCTCAAAAGATCTATCAATAACCTAAGATTATTCTGTGTGAATAAAATGACTAGGTACCTCTCTCCTTTTATAAGCTCATTTCACAGACAAGGTCTTAAATGCGTTCAACCACTTCTGACTTGACCGTATTGGACGTTGTACTTGTTAATTAAATTGCTTATACTCTTTTTGATAATGACAAAAGGGGGAGAAAGAATATTGGTAAATAAATTGTTGGAAGAAGCGAAATTACTTTGCTTTTTAGGGCTTTGTAGTGCTTCAGAGAGAGAACGTAGGAGAATGGTCAAAATAGTGGCATGAGGTACATGCTTTGATATGACAATCTGATCTTGAGGATTTCAAAATATTGTGCTAAAAGAGCTCTGAACCATTTTTCAAAAGTTGTTGCTTTATGCTCTGAACTGTTTTCAAAACTTGTGTTTCAGGCTCTGAACTATTTTTGAAAAGATTTTTTTTAAGCTCTGAACTGTTTGAAAAATATTTTGAACTCTGAAACTGTATTTCATGATAACCATCAGAACCAAGTGTGTGTGTGTGTGTATACGTTTCTAGTGCCTCTGATCCTATTGTCATTTAATTTAAATATTTAATTCATCTTCCATCTTCATTAAGCACATAATTTCAAGGAGGATACATTTATTAATTGAAGTTTATTATTCATAGATAGTACTTGAGTAAGGGTGCAACTTTATTCAAATATTATCACACTATGAAAAGAAGAAGCTTGCAAACCTTGTTCTTTATATAGTAAAATATGAATAATTTAAGTCATATAATAAAGTAATTCTGAAACTGATTAAAATTAACTATGGATACAAAGTAGGGGGAGCTTACAAACCTAACCCTATGGGATATCAGACTTAGGGGGGGCTTGCAAAACTCAGAAGCCTAATGTCAACATAGCTGATTTTTATCAACAACAATTGTATTTAATACTTATGTTTGTCATCATCAAAAAGGGGGAGATTGTTGGAACAAAATGTGTTTTAATACACACCCTTGAGTTTTGATGATAACAAAGTATTAAATGGACAATTGCTGTTACTAATGTTTAAATTAAGTGTGCAGGAGAATCCAACGTTATATCAAGAGCACACTTGATTTAGACTATGATGAAACCTATGGAAGTCTGAATCATTACACTCTGAAAGAGTTCAGAAGCTAAAACGTGGTCAGAAGCTAAACAAGATCAGAAGCTCAAATAGGATCAGAATGTTTGCAAGAGTTCAGAAGCTCAGAGAAGTTCAGAAGCTCAAAGATGTTCAGATGCCTACAAGAGTTCAGAAGCTATCTGCTAGTCATGAGTTATTCAGAAGATGAAGACGTTCAGAAGCTGGAATACGAAGGACTATCAGAGGCCATTTATTCAAGACCAATCAGACTCCAAGTTATCAAAGGTTCATCAGAAGCAAAAGAATTCCCCTAGTCATCAGAAGGGCTACATCAACTACTCTTATCAAGCCTGATGATTTGTTCTAAGGACAACTAATTACAACGGTCACAAAGGATGTGATCCTACTCTCTCTAGGAGCTAGTTGTACCTTATTACTGTATTTTGGACAAACAGTAAAGGTAAAGCTTAACTGCAAAGAAGACGTGGCTTTACTCAACGGATATTCAAAGGCTACAGCTGTCCATTTTACAACGGGAATTTCTCCAACGTCTCAATGTCTTTCTTAACTCATATAAATATGCAAAAGAAAGAATTGATGACTAACGCACTGTAATAGAAAACATCTCTCAGAATAGAGTGAGAATAACGAACTGTAATAGCAAATATCTCTCAAATGAAGTGAGAATAGAAACTAGCTCAAGCCTCTGAAGTTATTATCTTGTAATAAGTGAAACTTAGAAGTTAGTATTACTCCTGCGTGAGTAATTGATAAGTCTCAATCTTAGTGATTAGAGCAAGGAAGTCTTCTGCTTAGTGTAGAAGCAAGGAAGTCTCTTGTCTTGTGTGACTTGAGCAAGGAAGTCTCAAGCTTGTGTGCTTGAGCAAGGAAGTCTCTGATCTTGTGTGATTAGAGAAAGGAAGTCTCTTTGTCTTGTGTGACCTAGAGCAAGGAAGTCTCTTTGTCTTGTGTGACCTAGAGCAAGGAAGTCTCATGCTTGTGTGCGTGAGCATCTGAATTGTAATCTTAGTGATTATAGTGAAATCTCTTGTAAGTACAAGGGGACTGGAGTACTCTCAATTTGTGAGGGGAACCAATATAAATTGTTGTGTCTCCTTCTCTCTCTCACTCTCTCATTTACTCCTTCATCATTCACTTAGCCTTAAGTTGATTGCGTGAATTATTCCGATGTGCTTAAAGACTCTGATAGATTTAAATATCTAGAAAAGTTTTTAAATATCTAAAACACAATTCAACCCCCCCCCCTTCTTGTATTTTCTCCACGCACATTCACTCAGAGTCTGAACATGTAAGTTTTGATGCTCAGAATCAGGTATATTCTCAACTTCCAAAATATGAACTTATCAAACTACTAAATGCTAGTTCACATAAGTATAAAAAGCTTAAAGTAAATTGTGAGCACTTAAGTGAACAAGCAAATCAGTTTAAGTGTCTATATCAAAAGGCTTTAGAAAAGATTGAAGATCTTGAAAAAGGTAGTGCTAGTTGTAGCAAACCTTATGATAAGATTTCAATTGATTTTAGAGACTTTTGCAATAAACACACTGAGAGTAGTAAGATTTCTTCTTTATTGTGTTCTTTGAAAAACAATGGTGTAAATGGAATTGGTTATTCATGTGTTGACACATGTGAAGAACCAAGTTCATCAAGCATATTTGAAAGTGCTTCACCTTCTGATCTCTATTCTACATTTGTACATGATAGCACTCAAGTGGTACAAATGGAGAATAAAGGTCTTGTAACTAACAATCTAGGACCCTCCAGCAAGTGGGTACTAAAGGATAAAATTGTTTATCTGGCTGCAGGTCAAATGAGAACATTAGACCTTCCAATCACATGGTTGCATGTGACTACAAATGGAAGAAGAGCAATTGTGCACATAAGACACTTTTATGATGAATGAAATGATGAATCTGAATTGGACTTCATAAGGAATAGAAGGAAATATGATCCTGAAGATGAAGAATTTGAAGCATGTTTTGAGGATGACTATGATGAAGATGATGGTGATACATCATGGTGGGAAGACATCCAAGAATGTAACCTCTACAGAGATTAATCAAGGACCAGAGAAGGCTCATTGTACATATCTAATAAAGAGCATTGGCTGGAACAAAATAAACTATGTAAGTTTTTAATTACTTTCTCTATCAAAGGATTTTCATTCAGTTAAAAGATTTAATTTTCTTTAAGAGACATATTTCAATTAAAGACATGTTAAGAATTAAACCATTTGGAATCTGAACCTATTTCTATGTCTTAAAAAGAAAATTTTAATTTTTGGGATCTGAAGCAGTTTTGAGTTTTTAGCCTCTGAAGTGCTTCAGACTCTGAGAAGTCTTTGAACTCTGAATGAAAATGCCTCTGATGATATTAGAATTGGAAATGTTTAGTATTGTACATCTGTATGTTTTGGCGCTAAATTATTGAACACGTATACACGATCTCATTGGATGGAAACAGTTAATGACGGTTTGAATTTCTTTTATGTTTTTTTTAATGTGTGCATTACTTTGTTTTTAAGAAAATCACATAATCACTTGCACATTTTACACGTTCACGACATACACTTTCGTCTTCTAAACCACAGAGCTATTTCTTTCTTTCTCAAATTAGCAAAACCCTAAAGCCCCAAATCTCAGAAATGGCAGCATCAACCTCTACTGCGTTCTCATTCCCAAAGGATATTCATATCAACACAATCAATTGCATAGAAATGTTTAGTAAAGAGAAATCGCTGGATATGAAAGATAAAGTTTTCAACATGGTTATGGAACAACCTGTTGACTTCGAGAGTTTAAGGTTAAACAAGCATGACGTTGAAAGCTACTTTATTGATCAAGACGGAGGTTTCAGATACATGAAGTTATTAAATGGACCAATCTACCCTACTCTAGTAAAAGATTTCTGGATTAGAAGCAAAGTAGTGACAGTGGAAGAGTACGACAAGGAATTCAATCATCTGAGAAGCTCAAAACCAGAGAATAAGGATAAGACTCCAGCTGAATTGGGCCTAAGAGAAGTCAAGGAGGATGAAATTAGGTCTGTTGTATGTGGTTTTGAGGTGATCTTAACTCAATCCAATCTGGCCAATTAATGTTCTACAGATTCCCAATGAAGGTTCCTACTATGCATTCAACCAATCTTCGGTCAAAGATTCAGAGTTTCTCACAGATATGACCAAGAAATGCTATGAACAAGGGAAAAGCTGCGAGAGCAACAAAATTGGTGACATAAAGACTACTCAGAAGCTGTTGGCCAAGATCATGCTAGGATCAATCTTTCCATGAAGTGGAAGCTCTGATCAAATCTCTTGGGATCATAGACATTTTGTCTATTTTCTAAGTAGAAGAATGCAGCTCAACTGACCAAAATACATCTTTAATCATCTATGCAAGGCAGTTTGTGCTACTCAGAAGCAAACCAAGCCAAACATTCATGTTGTGTAGCCAAGGATTCTAAGTGGACTGTTTTATCAGTGTGGGGTAATAGATGTAATTAAGGTTGCTGGTCAAGAGAATCTGATTAGAGAAGTTAGAGCCACTGCTATTTCAGTCAACACTCTGTCCAACATGCATTTTCTACCTGGGCAAGTATTGATTTTGTCTGAACCATTGGAACAACTACCTCACTCTGGACGTTCCTTGGTAGCAAGGTTAAAGATTAACTTACCTTCTGTCACTGGAGGTATAGTTAACCAGTACATTCAGTTGCTGGAAAACCAAGGAGAAGCTTTTGAGATAGAGGATGAGGAAGTGAAGAAGAAGAAGAGGAAGAGACTGGTGAAAGCTGTTGAAAAAAATTCTACTTCAAAGGTTAAGAGCAAGGGAAGGTTAAGGACCAAGGCTGGAAGCTCAAAAGGTGTGGTTATTGTGGATGATGCTGAGGAGGATGATAATGAACCCTTGAGGATGAAGAGAAAGAGAATTTCCAAGGAACTGAAGAAGAAGACTGCTGAAAGCTATCCACTATTGCTGAAACAGGTAATGTATCTATTCCTAAAGATACTGTTATATTAACTCAAGATGTTCAGAACCCCTCAACCACAACCAACCCCTCAGAATCACCTTTAAATTTTCTAGAACAACATATACAAGGTGAACTACCTCCACAACCTGAACCAACAACAAAGCCATCTGATAATGTTCAGAACTTTGAAATTATACCAGACTCTGAACAAGATCAGAATCCAAACACAAATCTAGACCAAACACATTCTAAACCAAATTCACCTTCTGAACAAGTTATACCAGAAACTGTTCAAATTCAATCTGAACCAACCATCTCACCAAAACACACAATACCAGAACAACAAACTAAACCAGAACCTGAAATTAGCACACATACTGGAAGTGCTTGTATCTGGAGATCATTCTAATGACTTAGTACACATTGAAGTATTACAATTAGATGAATCCCCCAACTCACCAAATAGATCACAGGTTGATATAATGATAAATGAACTTCACATTTCATATTTTCAACTTAATTCATTCAATCAACCCAATGAAACTCTGATCCAACAACAACAACAACAACAGCAACAAAAAATACCAAGAGGTTGGGACATCATCAGTATCAGACTGTGTTGAGAACCAAACTTTCAATCAACCACAAATCTCAACTCAACACATAATTCCCTCAACATCTGAACCATATCCTACAACCTCATCAAACTCTGAACTATTGTGGAAATGTGACAGTATTTTTAAGAAGATACAAAACTTTCATGAGCAAAGGCAGTCCAATATATCTTCTTCAAGCTATGCTGCACAATGGGATGAACTGATTGAGGAGGTTATGAGGGATTTGACTGCAATCAAGAAAGTTGATATTGAAGAACATCACAAGAATGAGAAGGGCAAAGCAACAACTACACTTGAAAGTATTCCCGAGATAGAAGTTCAGACTCTGAATGAAATAGGAAGTTCATGTCCTGAACCTAGTCCTGCTGAAGCTAATGCAAATTCAAGTCTGAAGGAGAACTTAGGAGTATTGAGAAATCATCTGAAGGAACATTTCAATATAAACTTTGAAGCTGAACCAATTCTCATCAACAAAGATCAACTGAGGAATTCTGATTATGAAGCAAAATTGGATAGTATAGAAGCTAAGGTGAATGAGCACAATGGAATATTGAAAGAAGTCTATGCAAGTCAAGTGCGTATCTCCAAAACCATGGAAACCATTCTTAGTCTCCTATACAAAGACCTTTAGGATTTCTTTGCTTGTATATTTGTCTTTCTTGAATGTTTGTTAAGCACATTTTTAGGATAATTCTGTCTTGTACTGCTAATTACTTATATGCCAATGAATGTCTTGCTCTTTAATATTTAATTTGCTTTATCTGTTAATTGGTATATTTTATTACTCAATTGATGTTTAATTATCCTGATATTGGCTTTTATTATTCAATTGGTTCTTAAGTCTTTATACTTTGATTGATTTCTTTTCAAAATTGTTTTTAATAGAAGAAAGAATGTAAACAATAGAAATCAGATAAGCAGCCAAACATAAAATGTTATTTCATTGAAAAACATGAGTGACTATTTACATAAAATTCTAAAGAAAATCATATGGAATCTTCAGAAGGCAGGTCTTCCAGCTTGGATGGCACCTTCTTTGAAGCATCTGACTCTTTTGAATCAGATTGTTCTTCTTTAGGAGAAGCCTCTAACCCCTCTGGGGCTTGGGCATCAGATTGATCCTCTTCAGGATGATATGTCTTCAGATACTCAAACCAATCAGAGTCCCATTCTGAATCTGTTTCATCAGACTCTGAACTGAGTTCAACCTCAGGTTTTGGCCTTGCTTTTCTTGTTTTCTCTTGCTTAGTTTTTCTCTCATCTTGACTAACTCTCTTTGTAACTACACTTTTCTTCCCTAAGCGTTTCATTTTTCTCTAAATTGAACTACTATTGCCTAAGATTATCCTATGAATAAAATGAATAGGCTCTCTCCTTTTATAAGCTCATTTCAACGCCAATGTCTTAAATGCGTTCAACAGGTTCATTTATGATGGACATAGTTGTAACCAACTTTATGACTTGACTGCATTGGTCGTTACAATTGCTTTAACTGTGTTTGACAACCTTTTTTATAATGACAAAAGGGGGAGAAAGAGTATTGGTAATTCAATTGTTGAAAAGAGATTTCTACAGCTTTTTACAGCTTTGTATTATTTTCGGGAGAAAGAGTAAAGAGTATTGGTGATACTGTTGACAATTGTTTTGAAATATGTGTTATTTTTTTTAACTCTGAAATCGTTCACATGATATCCTATGAGAACCTAATGTATACGTATCTCATCCTACTGCCAATTACGCATCTGATGTTATCTTCATTTAGTTATTTATTTGCTTAAGATTATATTGTGTAAGGAGAATATATTTATTAATTGAAGTTTGTTATTCATAGATAGTTTTTAAGTAAGGGTGCAACCTTATTCAAAAATTATTTCACTATGAAGAGAAGAAGCTTACAAACCTTGTTCTTTACATAGTAAAATATGAATGATTTAAGTCATCTAATAAAGTATTTATGAAAATTATTAAAATCAACTATGGATATAAAATAGGTTTATTTATAAAACACCCTAAGTTTTGATGATAACAAAGTATTAAATGGACAATTGGTATTACTAATGTTTTAAATTAAGTGTGCAGGACAAACTTATATTTATGGAAGAGTACATTTGATTTACGCTCTGAAGAAACTTTGTTAGAGTCTGAAGCATTACACTCTGAAGCCGTTCAGAAGTTAAAAGGCGTTCAGAAGCAAAAGACGTTCAGAAGCCTACAACGCTCAGAAGCTACATGAATCAGAAGCTACTTGGTATTGAGTCTCTAAAGCTACGTAGTCAAGTGTCATTCAGAAGACGAAGACGTTCAGAAGCTGAATTACAAAGGACTATCAGAAGCCAAAGATTCAAAGACCACTAGACTCCAAGAAATCAAAGTTTATCAGAAGCCAAGAATTCCAACATTCATCAGAAGGCTATGTCACCCTACTAATGGAATATACTAAGCCTGATGACTGTATAAAGGACAACATTACTGCAACGTTCAAATGGAATTTGATCTTATCATCAAGGAGCGTGCTGTACCTTTATTTCTGCATTTAGACAAGCAGAAAAGCATGGACGAAGTTGTGGAGCAAAATTACTTCTTCTAGGAAGAAATTCAATACCCACGTTTGAAGCAATTGGAAATTAACAGCTGTCCATCTCCACGGAATTCTACAACGTCTTTAATTCTCTCTTCTCTCATATATATATATATATGTTGAGTTAGAAGAATTTCAATAAGACACACATATGCTATACTGCTATACTGAATATCTCTCTCAAATCTAGTGAGAAGCAAAAACTGTCTGAGCCTCTGAAAGTTATTTTGTGTAATAGTTTTTAAGCTTAGAAGTTTAGGATTTACTCTTGTGTGAGTAATTTGGAAAAGTCTCTTGTTAGTTGTAACTTGAGCAATTGTAAAAGTCTCCTGCTGTGTGTTCTGGAGCATTTGTGAAGTCTCTTGTCTTGTGTAACTTGAGCAATAGAGAAGTCTCTTACTTGTGGGCTTGAGCACTAGGATTGTAATCTTGAGTGATTATAGTGAAATCCCTTGGAAGTGCAAGGGGACTAGAGTACTCTCGATTTGTGAGGGGAACCAGTATAAAATCCTTGTGTCTCTCTCTCTCTCTCTTGCATTTGATTTTCTGCTTTGTCATCGTTTGATTGTGTTATTAATTTCGCTGCTAAAAGACTCTGATAGATAATTTATCTTGAAAAGTTTTTTAAACTCTAAAAACACAATTCAACCCCCCTTCTTGTGTTTTCCTTCCACCCCTTCAGTGCCAACATAGTTGAGATGTCTAATTTTTCGTTAATGTCTTGATGCTATTAACTTATAATTTTTTTTTCTCCTTGATAAGAGTCTCACATCGGTCGTAAGATGGTCTGAATATACGTTTATAACTGAGGGTAATCCTCATCTTATAATCCAGTTTTGTAGTGATTAGTTAGACTTAACTACCAATTTTAAGATGGTATAAGAGCATCCTCCATGATCTGTTGAACCACTTGCTACCAGGTTTCTGATCGGGTCACCACCTTTTATATCCGCACACCAAGTCTAATAGCGATGAGGACACACCTCACCTTATAAACTGGTTTTGTAGGGATGAGTTAAATTCACACATTTAAATGTGGAGAAATGTGAAATTTGGGGTTCGAGCCCCGGACACTCCAATAATATCTCTGGTGGCTACCATTTGACCTACACTTATTATAGGAGTATTACACCCACCTTTAATTTATTAATTAATGATTGATATTGTTTATTTATATTTTGAAATAAATTTATTTATTTTAGAAGAGTCGGATTCGTATTTAGCACTTTATATTTGCACCTTACCACTATAGAATATACAAAATGAGAGTTTTTTTTTCTAACATAATATTTGTATTTACTTTCTTTAACAAAAGGAGAGTCTTTATTTTTATTTTTTTTAATGATGTATTTACTTTCGTTATCAAACATTAACTTGAGTCTATGCTTGCATTTATTAGCTAGTTCATTTTTTTTTTTTGACGAATTCTTTCTAGTTCATGAATGCTACTACTATATTGTATAATAATGAAATCAAATTGTTTGAATGTGTGAAAAGCTATAGTTTACCAACCATTCAAATAATTTTTTTCTTTCTAAAAATAAAATAGGAAAATGAAAGAATCATTGCATATAGATATATTACGTACTTATAATTGGTCTTAGCAATAAATTTAAGATTAGACTGCCGTATAGCCTATTGATATACCTAACTATATATGTTATGCTTCAAAACTTCAAAGATATTGATGAACTTTATTAATTAATTAAAATTAACTATCATGAGTTACATATTATCAACATGATTTGGTGATAATGGTCCAAGACTTTGTCTTCATGATTTAATACTAAAAATGTAGAGTTTTATATCTACTCACGTCTCATGCACACGGATAGTTATGAATGACGCACTCTCTTTACGTGGCATATCATGGCTTTTTAGATACATTAATTAGTCCATTTAAATATGACTAGTGTTAATATTTTTTTTATAAGCCTAGTGTTAATCTTATTAATTTGTTTTGCCAAACAAAGTTCCTTAACTATAATGAGTTTAACCTCAATAGTGAGAACGATATTCAATTTTGTACTCTAGCTCTTTATTGGTTAATAAACATTTCACATTAATAAATATAGAATAATTATATAATAAAAGATAACTGTACCAACCGAAAAAAAGATAAAAGATAAATGAGTAATAAGCTGTGAGGCTAACTCTTTTCTGAATGACAAAATCAATTCTCTTAAAAATAACATTCATAGCTCTACGGAACACAACATTACAATTCATAACCTTTTGAACTTTTTCTCTGTTGTAACAAAAAAATAACCTTTTAAACTCTTTGGAGAAGACACACAATCTCTG
The DNA here is from genome assembly GCA_951799995.1 of Trifolium subterraneum. Classification (NCBI taxonomy): domain Eukaryota; kingdom Viridiplantae; phylum Streptophyta; class Magnoliopsida; order Fabales; family Fabaceae; genus Trifolium; species Trifolium subterraneum. The sequence continues at coordinate 12,266,667 of OX637466.1, read as the reverse complement.
GTGCTAAGCAGCCAAAAATGTCAAATGCAAATGGTAAGAAAGCATGTTGATTGTCAAAACATGTTTTATCATGTTTGACCACTTTACTTGAAACAGTTTTGAGGATTGCATGTTCCACAGTAAAACTCAATCCTCAATCCAACAAGTGGTGAAACTCCAGTTAAATCCACACATGCATGTTTTCCGCCTACCCCCCCTCCCCCCCCAAACACCTTAACATCTACTGGTTTGAGAGTCGATCGTCCTTTCTGTGGGTCAGTCAAAAAGTTCACAGACGCCTCTTCACAGATATTTCTACGTGCCTAAAATATAAAAAATGACATCTCGAACAAAGTCGTGCTTGTATTTAAAGTCTGAAATCTCTCATCTTCAAATTATTAGTGTGTTCGAATTAAATATAAGTTTTTTTTTTTTTTTCATCAGTGTTTTCTCTTTTATTAGAGTTTAAAATCTCGGTTTTCTTGCCTCTTCAACTTTTCGTTTTGGTGATGAAATCATTTTCAACTTTTTAACCCTTAATTAAAATCATTTAGCAAACTAAAACCTTTAATTGGATTTCATTGATTAAGGTAAGAAATAGATAAGATAAATATAATAACCACAAATTAGGCACAACTTCTAATAGTTAGGTATTGGTCTATGTTTGACGTTTGAATTATTGGGAGAAAAACAAAAATTAATTAAATAAAAATATGGATAGAAGTATATTCGAGCATATAATTAATACTAATAGCTAGTGACAAATCATCTTATTGGGTCAAAAGTATATGCTACTATTTTTATATATTGCTACCGATAAAAATGGCAAAAAGAGTAAGCTTATTTTGAATAAGCTTTTCTAGATTTGGGCGGTGATCATTGATTAAGAAGAAAACAAGCTTTCTTGCCCAATAGGCAAAATAATTAATAATGTCATTTGTCTGATTAATGGCCAACTGTCTCAACCTAAGAAACATCATTATGATGAAAATGTCATGAATGGCCAAAATGAATCCCCCATGTTTAGTTCAAGCATACCAATTTTTTGATAATTTTAATATATTGGATTAAATATGTTTGAAGTCTCTATATTTGCTAGACTTTTAAACATAGTTTCTACATTTTTTATATTATATTTTTAGTTCTCTACGTTTTTGTTGTTTCTAACATTAGTCTATAATGTGAAATTTTGGTTGACTGAACAGACGGAAAATGCCACATGGATGCCAGACAGACTCATTGTGCATCCACGTCATTAAATAAGTCTGTTTAGCATCTATGTGATATTTTTAGTCTGTCCAATCAACCAAAATTTCACTGTAGGAATCAATGTTAAAAACGAAAAAAACGTGAGGAACTAAAAATAATATGGGGACTATTTTTATCGTAGGGACTAAAAAGTTATTTGACCGTATATTCATTCAGATCATGTAAGGAAAATATGCTAACAAATTAATTTTGTAAATAAACTGAATCGGAAGAGAAAGACATAAAGAAAATGATATTGCCACCATCAATGAAGGCCAAAGCAGTGGTAAGAAACCCCAAAGTAGTTATATTTGCATTAGTTTATTTTTGAGTTTATGCAAACATTTTATACTAGGGTTTATGCTATTTTATAAGTTCACACTAGTGAATATTGTATTTTTATAAGCTATTTTATCAGAAACTACCTTGACAAACTTATAATAATACATAAAAATTGCATAAGTTGTTTGCATAAACTAAAAAATAAGCTAATTCATTGTAGTTTTATTATAGATAATGGAAATTTAAAAGTGAAATGAAAAAACAAAAACTATCAATTCTCTTTGTTGGGTCAGCCATGGTCGTGCCTGGGCTCACATGGGCCGTGCCAAAGCTCTATAATGAAATCATGGCTCTCTAACTTGCCTGCCACGGCACGACCTGCCGTGGCAGGCTCAGCTGATGGCAAACTCTTGACCTTTTAATTTTTTCAGCATTTAGTGACAGTTCCTTTTTTTTTTGTTTTGTTTTCCTTTTGGCTATGAACAACACTTCATTATATTGATTTTCCACCTTCTCTTAATTAAGAAAATACTTCCACTATCATAATTGAAGTCTTGGCCAGTAATGTACCACTAATGCGGCCATGTTTAATACATGATATGAATCTCTCTTACAAAAGTTTAATTTTTTTTAACAATAGATGAATTAAATATGAATTTTTTAGATTTTTTTCACATAAAAATTCATAAATAATTAATCACATGTTAAAATATTCTAAAGTTTTATCGGAGATGTCCTTATAGTATTATAAACATGAATATAAAAATGTAAAAGTATACAAGAGTTTGATTAAAAGTAGGGAGCAAAAGTTGTGATTGAAAAATTTTCAGGGACACATTTTTTTTTATTATTATAAGGTTAATCAAAACGAAAGACAAAAAGAAACCTTTCGGAGGAGATGCGTGAATCGTGAATGAATTGAGTACATAAATATATCTTTATTTTATTAAAAGAGAGAGAAAATAAATATAAATGAGATCCCCGTAGATAGATAAAAAAAAATAGATCTATATTTTTTAATGAATAGATGTATTTTTTTTAGAAATTTTTATTAGATAAAAATAAATATTTATATTTATATAGATAAATATAAATATAATAAATAAGTAAACATGCCTCTAAAAATTAACGTGAGAATGGCATGTGTGCATGTATGCATTATAATGACCTCATTCATTTAGGGAGTTCGATCTACTCTAAGAGTTTGATATAGTGGTAAAAAATTGATCTTAAATTATAGATATTTTGAGTTCAAACCTTACTATTGTCTAAAAAAAACATAAATACTTTTATAAGTATTCTTTTATAGTTCCAAAGTATTTTCTATTTGGGTTTAAGGTCTCTGACCTCTTCGAATGCAGCTTCAAATTGGAAGTTGTCTTGGAATTTTGTTGGCTCACAGGAAACTTAGGTTATCCTTCTGAAAAATAGAATTTTATTAGTTAAAAATTAGAGGGAGAAAAAAATAGAAAAAGAGAGTGATGAAAAACTAGTTCCAAAGGAGAAAGAAAATTCAGTCCACACTAAGTTACCATATCCGCGCAAGACGGAAAAGGCAAAGGCGAAAGATCACCAACAGTTCAAAAAGTTTATGAAGATGCTCCACAGCCTCCAAATGAACATCCCTTTTGCAGAAGCGTTGGAGCAGATGCCCGTCTATGCCAAATTCATGAAAGAACTCTTGACAAAGAAACGAAAACCTCTGGATGATGATACGGTGGATATGACTGAAGAATGCAGTGCTATAATTCAAAAGAAGCTTCCCCAAAAGAAGAAGGACCCCAAAAGTTTCACTATACCGTGTTCCATCGATAACATTGTTGTTGGTAGAGCTTTATGTGATTTGAGAGCTAGCATCAACTTGATGCCCTTGTCAATGATGAAGAAGATACCTGGTGCTGTGGCAAAACCCACAAAGATGCAACTATCCTTGGTTGATCGATCTATTGTGCATCCGTACGGGATACTTCAGGATGTCTTGGTAAGAGTAGTTGAATTTGTATTTCCGGCTGATTTTGTAATTCTTGATATGGAAGATGATGCCGAGGTAGAACCACTGTTGTTGGGAAGACCATTCCTAGCTACCGGAAGAGCGTTGATTGACGTAGAGATGGGAGAACTCATGCTAAGAACACATGGAGAAGAAGTCATGTTTAATGTGTTTAATGCAATGAAGCATCATGATGATGAACCACAATGTTTCAAGGTTGATGTGATTAAGGAGGTAGTTGAAGATGTTCTAATTGAAGAAACACCACCCCCTCCATTAGAGAGAGTCATTGTTAATTCTATCGATGATTTGAAAGAGGAATGGGAAAGAGAAATCGAAATATTCCTCCGACAAATTGAAGCATGCAAGGTAGACGAGACACCGAAGGAAGTTGAAAACGTGGTTGTTCAGCCAGAGAAGAAAGATGTGAAAGAAGAGTCGAAACCTCCAACTCCAGAGTTGAAGGAGCTTCCTCCTCACCTAAAATATGTGTTCTTAGGGGAAGACTCTTCATACCCAGGCATCATAAGCAGTGAGTTGAGCACGCTAGAAACGGAGAAATTGGTGAGAGTCTTGCGAGAAAATAAAGAAGCCATGGGTTGGAGCATAGCTGATTTGAAAGGAATTAGTCCCGCATTTTGTATGCATAAAATCCACATGGAAGATGAATATAAACCCGTGGTGCAACCGCAAAGAAGACTCAATCCAACCATGAAAGAAGTAGTGAAAAAGGAGGTGCTGAAACTTCTTGAAGCAGGTATGATTTATCCAATCTCGGATAGTGAGTGGGTGAGTCCTGTACATGTTGTTCCCAAGAAAGGTGATATAACGGTTGTGAGAAATGACAAGAATGAATTGATACCAACTCGCACCGTCACGGGCTGGAGAATGTGTATAGACTACCGGAGGCTAAACTCAGCAACAAGAAATGATCACTTTCCTCTTCCGTCCATGGATCAAATGCTAGAAAGGCTTGCGGGGCAGGCCTATTATTGCTTTCTGGATGGGTATTCCGGGTACAACAGATTATTGTAGACCCGGATGATCAAGAGAAGACATCTTTTACATGCCCTTTTGGGGTATTTGCTTACCGAAGGATGCCCTTTGGGCTATGCAATGCACCAGCTACGTTCCAACGGTGTATGCTGTCTATATTTGCTGATATGATGGAGGACACAATTGAGGTGTTCATGGATGACTTCTCTGTCTTTGGTAAGTCTTTTGATAATTTCTTAGCTAACTTGAATGTCGTGTTGAAGCGATGCATAAGTACAAATTTGGTTTTAAATTGGGAAAAATGTCATTTTATGGTTAAAGAAGGGATTGTGCTTGGACACAAAATCTCTTCAAAGGGCATTCAAGTTGACCAATCAAAGATAGAGGTTATTAAGGATTTGCCTCCTCCCGTGAATGTAAAGGGAGTGAGAAGTTTTTTGGGGCATGCCGGTTTCTATCAGCGTTTCATCAAAGACTTCTCCAAGATAGCTAAGCCCTTAAGTAACCTCTTAGTTAAAGAAAATGAGTTTAATTTTGATAATGACTGTTTGAATGCTTTTGTTGTTATTAAAGAAAAGTTGGTCACCGCGTCCATAATTGTTGCACCAAATTGGGACCTTCCCTTTGAATTAATGTGTGATGCAAACGATTATGCGGTTGGAGCGGTACTTGGCCAACGACATGCGAAGTTTTTCCATGCCATATACTATGCAAGCAAAGTTTTAAATGAAAACCAAGTGAATTACACTACCACTGAAAAAGAATTGCTTGCTATAGTATTTGCCTTGGAAAAATTGCGCCCTTATCTAATCGGTTCAAAAGTTACTGTGTTTTCAGATCACTCAGCACTCAAGTACCTCTTCACAAAAGGCGATTCAAAGCCTCGACTCTTGAGGTGGGTACTACTCTTGCAAGAATTCGACTTGGAGATCAAGGACAAGAAGGGTGTTGAGAACGTGGTAGCCGAACATTTGTCTAGGTTGGAGAATCCTATGGTGACCAGAAAAGAGAAATGCATCAATGAGGAATTTCCGGATGAAAAACTTATGATGGTTTCCAAAAGGCCTTGGTTTGCCGACATGGCTAATTTTAAGGCGGGGAATGAAATACCGGAGGAGTACTCATATCAACAAAAGAAGAAATTTTTCCGAGATGCTAACTTCTATTTTTGTTTTTAAGGTAGGACAAGATGGTTTGATTCGTCGATGTGTTGACGACGAAGAGGCGCAAAGCATAATGTGGCACCACAATGGACCGAGGACTGCAACAAAAGTACTTCAAAGTGGCTTCTTTCGGCCGACATTGGTTAAAGATTGTGTCGAGTTCGTCCAACGATGTGATAATTGCCAAAAGACTGGAATGTGTCGAAGAGGGACGAGATGCCTCTAAACGGTATGTTGAAAGTCGAACCGTTTGATTTTTGGGGGATTGACTTCATGGGACCATTCCCGTCCTCAAAGTCCAATCTCACTACAACAAACATAGGCCTTTAAAAGCGCTTTTTGACTTTTAATAGCGCTTAAAAGTGCTATTACTGGTAGCGCTATTAAAAGTCTGGATGCTTATAATAGCGTTTTTAAAACGCTCTCAAATGTGCCCTTTAATAGTGGTTTATTCTAAAAAGCGCTTTCGTATGTAACTGCGCGGACTTAAATGGCTTGTGGAAACAGGTTTTGATAGCGCGTTCTCAAACAAGCGCTGTTATAAGGGTGTCTATAATAGCGCCCGCAATTATAAAAACGTTATGTTAATTCCTAATCTGCCCAACTTTTAATAGCGCACGTGTAAAAAACGCTATTGTATGTCCTTTTTTTTGGGGGGGACCAATTCTGTCCGTTTTTTCATATTTGATCTTTTTAACAATAATATGCATTTTTTTTTTGTTTGACAACTTGCTCTTGAACCTTTAAAGTAGTACCAATATATATATATACTCTCAAAACATATATTATTAATTTAAAAAAAAAATAGTGTTGTATATATATGGACACAAGAAATTAAAAGCTCTAATAATAAAACAAAAACTCTTGTAATACATTCATTTCATAAACCAAAAGAATCCGACTACAAGATAAATTCGAATTGAATAGTACAAAGTACAAATTACAAATACAAAGATCACTACAAAAGAGATATTGTCAAACTTTGGCCATAAATCGATGACAAATTTTAGTACAAACACAAAGACCACTACCAAAAAGAGATTGTCAAACTCCAACGCTACTTTCTTATGCCACCTGTCACTTGATGAGAACCACCCACTTCATTGAAAAACAAAGCTTCAAACTACCTGTATAATAAAACATAGTCATTGTGTATATAGATGTACAAAAAATCAAGTACATAGGCATTTGCTTGTTGAACTTATTGTTTAATGTCAAAATGTAAATTACTTTTTACCAACTCGTTATTTGATCAATAAGTACTATATACCTTTTAGTGCACTAAGATTTCCATAATATGCACTTGCACATGAGAACCAAACCACTCTGTTCTTGAGTAAAACCGAGTGATGGGCCTGCAAACAGTAATGTGCGAGGCTACTGGCCTAAGAGAAATGTTATAGTCACACTCTCAAACACACTCATCTAACACACTCCAATTACAATCTGCCATGTCATATGCTTTTTATATTCTTTTACCGGCAACTGATTTCAAGTGTAACCATTTAATTTCTTTTAATTATTATTATTATTATTATTATTATTTTGGTCTAGCTTTTCGTCTTCTACTCTTCTTCTGCAACTTCAATCTCCCACCACCATGAATGGTGTCTTCACTTTTGGTTCGAGGATTCAACAACCAACCTCAAAAAAGTTTGTTGGAAAGTGAAAACAGTTCAGGACATATTTTTCACTTTGGAATACAAAGTTATAGAGAATTAAAAATTAAAATCACAACATTATAGAAAAAAGGGGTTAAACAATACAAAAAGAGTATCCCACAATTGAAGCAACAGTGGAAGATTTTCTGCTTCAATATACCCAGATCTGCAGGAATGAAACAATAGATCTGAAACATAATTTAAAAAATAAAATCCAACTCAAAAACAATTTAGAATTTTGATCTGAAAAAACAATCAACAGAAGGGTTTTTGAGACAAATGGTGGAAGATCAGAATTTGTATTCCATTTCTAATAATTCAGTACCTTTGTCATTAACTCTTGTGTTCTCACAATTTGTATTTCATTTCTAATAATCTTGGGGACATTATGATTATCCCCATTACTCTAACTTTTAAGTGTCACATGTCCAAATTCCTAAGTAGCCATAAAATTTGACAATGGATGTGTAAATCCAAGAATACCAACTACATTTTCTACCAAGCACAACAGCCATATCAAAATATATTTGGATTATTAAATATTTATAAGATACAACTTACCAATTAATGATGAACTATTATTTTTGCAGCCTTTTTGCACCATTGATAACATCTTCAACCATATAGGTAGCCCACTCCTCCTTCACCTCATCTAGCTTCACTTTAGAGTATGAAGGCTGTCTATATTTTGGTATGTGTAGACTATGTGACAAAGTGGGTTGAAGCTATTGCTTGTCCAGCTAATGATGCCCACACCGTGGTAAAGTTTTTAAAGAATAACATTTTTACTCGGTTTGGGGTACCCAGAGTTCTCATAAGCGATGGAGGTAAGCACTTTTGCAATAAATATTTGGACAACCTTCTGGTTAAGTATAATGTGAAGCATAAGGTTGCAACCCCCTATCATCCACAAACAAGCAGACAAGTTGAAGTATCTAACCGGCAATTGAAGCAAATTCTTGAGAAGACGGCTTCTACTTCAAGGAAAGATTGGTCGATGAAGCTAAATGATACACTCTGGGCATATAGAACCGCGTTCAAAACACACCTTGGTTTCTCACCATACCAACTGGTTTATGGCAAGGCGTGCCATTTACCAGTCGAGTTAGAACATAAAGCATATTGGGCTGTTAAATTTTTAAATTTTGATGCAGGTTTAGCAGGTGAAAAGAGGTTACTGAAGCTGAATGAACTTGAAGAGTGGAGGTTGCAGGCATATGAGAATGCGGTAATTTTCAAAGCGCGAACAAAGAAGTATCATGACAAAGTTATGGTGCAGAAGGAGTTCCATAAAGGACAGCAAGTGTTTTTGTTCAATTCACGCTTGAAATTATTCCCAGGTAAACTGAAGTCTCGGTGATCTGGACCGTTCGTTATTAAGGAAGTCTTTCCACATGGGGCAGTGGAAATTTTTACACCAGGGGAGGAGGACAATTCGTTCAAAGTCAATGGCCAAAGATTGAAGATTTACAAAGGAGGAGACTTTGATCGCCACAGGCTGGCGCTACTTTTTCATGACCCTTGAGGTTATGGGACGTCAAGACTCGGGACGTTAAACAAGCGCGTGACCTCTAGGTCACGGACCGTCAAGCTATTGACGTTAAACGAGCGCTGCTTGGGAGGCAACCCAAGATTTTTATATACTAACCTCTGTTTAGGTACGTCTTGTGGATGATGCGGGTCTTCCGAGTCTTGAGGATGTCACAGTGGGTTGATATCACTTTCAACTTGAATTTCATTTTGTCTTTGATGAATGTTTTTGGCTGTTTGAAAACTTGTGCACTATTGGAATGTTTTTGTTTGAACGTTATTTGATTACTTGCATACTTGATTACAATTAGAAAAGTTGAGGAAATTTCTCAAACATTGACCACTCGATAATCCGGCCAAGCCGTGAGCATTTGAGCCCAAACACATAAAGTTTTCTTGTCATGAGAGATTCCACAACTTAGTTAATTCTCTAGAACTTGCTTTTGTTCTTTTAATTGATTGATCGCTATGAGTTACACACCGAGGCATGTTGTTTGTAACTTGAGCCTTATTGAAGCCACCATTATTCATGTTATATCCTTCGTTAACCCCATTGAGCCGAAAGAAAAATGTTTTTATTTGATAACCCAAGTTTGAAATTACAAAAAGAAAAAAAAAAAAAAGATGATTTTCTTGGAGTTAGATCACTGTACTTATGATTCGAGCACAATGCTCATCATTAAGTTTGAGGTTGCTTTTGGAATTTGCAACTGATTATTTTTGGGGTGGGGTACTAGAGAACTACAAAACTAAAAAATAATGAGAAAATAATGGTGTACACAAAAACAAAACACCAAATGATATATGAAAAAGAAGAAAAAGTTTGATAAATAAGTTCTCTAGTATGACAATGCTTGATTTTAAAGGGGGGAATGTTTGAATAATCCAATTTTGTGAAATAGGTGATCTTTGAAACTCCAAGTTTTTCTGCTTACCTTCCAAAAACATCCACCCTAAAACCTTAGTCCCGTTATAACCCTCAAGTCTTCTAAAAGGTGTGAACTCTTATGCATGTTGATTGAATTTTAGAATGATTGCAAGTCTATGGTGGAATGGCTATGTTTGTGTTGATTGAGTGAAATATAAACCATCTTTAAACAGGAGAGAATGTGAGGGAGTGAAGTGATTAAAGTTTGGTCAATATTTGTGAAAAATTCTTGATTTTTATTGTTAATCTGGGTGCGAGTAAATTCATGATAGGGATGATCATTGATTTTGGTAGCTTTGAATAAAGTTGTGGATGATAGTGCCAGGTTTTCCGATGGATGAAGATATTCCTTGAGGACAAGGAAAAGTTCAAGTTTGGGGTTGTGATGATTCCACATCATTACTATGTTTCTGACCTATTCCAAGACTTATTTATGAGGATTTAGTATATTTTTATTATGTTTTTGCACAATAATAAGTAGAAGTTACGTCAAGTACAAGGCTGCTGAAAGCACAAGAAAAGATTTACAAAAAAGAATTAGTTTGTTATCAAATCGGTGTGTTAGATATGATTGGAAATTATAACTAACTTTGGAAAAGATTTAAATAAGATTTAGTTTTAAAATAAATCTTATTTAAAAAACTAATTCCTATCAAGATCTAACAAAAAACTGAAGTAAATCAACAGGAGCTGCATCTCTATATAAAGAGACTCAAGCAAGAGTTTCAGGGGACAGAATTTTCCGGCGAGAAACAGCAGACTTTTGAAAGAAATTTCAGAGCTCCTTGTAATGCTTTCTTTCATCTTTATTGTTATAAATTCTTGTTTAATTATGTCCGGCTAAATCGTTATGATTGGTCTTTAGGGGATTCTAATTTGAATTTGTCTTGAACCATGTGATTTTCATATGTTATGTTAATGAATTATGAAGTTAGTTTCAATTAATTATTCTTTGTTCTTAATGATTTCCATGATCCGATCAATTGTGCGATGATTTAAATAATTTGTTTTACTATGATAATAGGAACAAATCATCGACATAGGAATAATTGTTAAATTAATCTTCACTTAAGAGATTTCAGTTGTTAATTGAGATTGAAAGGTTAAAGTTCAAATTCCTCACTTGATCATAAATCATCCTAAGACATTAGGGATTTATGATCAAGGGAGAGGAGGATTATGTTACCAAGACATTGGGCATAATCACTTTTTTTAATCAAATCTTGAAACAAATTTAGTAACTTTGTTAACATACATGATATTACCAAGACAAATTTGAATTAGACAAATTTCCCACCAAAGAAAAATAGAGTGAGAGGGTTTGAGTAAGGGAAAATAGACAATCTCCCCCCTCTTAATCACTCATAGATTATGATTATCTACTCTCTTACCTCATTGATGAACTTCTTTAGCTTTCCATCTTCAATCTTCCCCTCTAACTTGATTTTTCTTCTCTTTTCTCTTTTCTTTCTCTTCTCTTCTCATGAGAGTTTCTCTCTCTTCCTCCACCAATTTCTCACAAAATGAATTTCTCTCTCTAAAACCACCTATTTATATCTAGGTCAAATTTCATATCCAATTACCAAACTACCCTTCACTTATTCTAAGCCCAATTCACCAAAAAGCCCAACATCACATTTACTACTCTTTCTCATAATAATACCTCCTGTATTCTCTACTCTCCTAATCACACCCCTCCTCTATTCTATGCCACACAAGCAATAATTTAATAAAATAAATATCACACATATATTAAAATAAAGCATAGCATAAAATAAAATAAAATAACACAATTTGGATCATTACATTAATCAATTCAGAAATCAATGATTTTAATCGGATTAAGCAAATATCGATAAACTAGTTTTCAACTAAGTGTAAGAGAGAAAACTAGTTTGGAACTTTTGTTAAATAGTTGGTGTTCAATGTTGTAAGTTTCAATTCAAAATTGCACTCAAGCGTTTTCGCAAACACTTGACGCGTGCGTATTTTACTACAACAATGAACGCTAATTAAACAACCAAAATCCCAACACAATTTATAAACAATGAAATAAAGCAATAAAGAAAATGTAAAGAGATATAAAAGATTGATTAGAGAGCTGAGTTCCTGAATTTTCCATCCTCACTATTGTCCGACACGCCGCTCCCCAATTCCCAAAAAGAGGAATTGAGAAATTTATTTTCAAAAACTATTACGAATGAGTTTATACAAAGGTTAGAGAAACAATATACAATAAGCCTTCAACCTTGATCTTCACCAAGGTCAATCCCCAATCCCTTGTTGTGAGTACCAATTCTCCGCAAGAATCTATCACCAATCTGGTTCTTGAACGATTACCTCGAAGTGCGCTTGTCATAACCACTTCAATTTTCAAATTGAAGTATCTACTAGTTCTTCCTTGACGAATTCTAAAATCTTGTTCAAACCCAAAAGTCAATCGCAATTGACCACCATGGATGCTATCTTCAACTATTTAATTACCCAATATGATGATAAGCTTTGAAGAAGATAAATGATGAAAGTTTGTTGTATTTCTCTCAAGAACACACAATGACACTCTCAATAAAATTCTCAAAAGAATACACTAAGCTATTTTTCACAAATGACAAATTTCACAAATGAAAAAGTTACTCTCTAATTTTTGAAAAGGGTTATTTATATGCCAAGGCAAAATGAAGTGACAACTATGTAAAAATTAAAACAAAAACGTGCAATACACCGGTTCATACTAAAGGTATGGACTAGTTCATCCAATAAAAAAAAGAACAAAAAATACATCTAACTGTTTTACACCGGTTCATCAAAAGGGAGCACTAGTTAAAAAATCTCAGGATTCAGTTTTGTATTGGTACAATGTAATTATGTACCGGTACATATATCCCTGTGATATCTGATCCAGATATGTGCACCGATTCATGCAAGAGTTGCACCAGTTCAAGTTTTCCAGAAGGATCTTGTACTAGTTCAACAAGGTTATGTACCGGTACAAAATACTCTTCGAAATTTCTAGATTTTTTATGCACCGGTTCATAATTTCTACAAATCATGCACCGCTTCAAAAACCAGTTTTTAGAAAATGACAAGTTTGATGTACCTTTTGCAAAAAAACCTTTTTGAAAAATATGAAGAAAACACATGCATATACACACATGAAACATATTTTCTATTGTTCTATTTTAATATTTTGATTTTATTTGGATAAAAGGCAGTTTCATTGACATCAAAAGATATTAAGAAAGGTCAGGCATATTATAGGAATGAAAAACCATAAATTTGAAACTTAAAATTCATATACAAATAAACTAAAAGAGCAAAAATAAAATAAAAAAGATAAGAGGCTAAATCGTTATCTAAAATTTTCTCTAAAAAAAATAACCTAATACAAATAAAATAAAACAATTTGATAAAAGAAACTTAAATGACCAGTACAAGTGTCAAAATTTAATGACAATAGAAATAATTTTACAAAAAAAAAAAAAAATTATAAAAAAACAAATTTTATAACTATCTAGCTTCTTCAATAAGTGCCTTCCACAGCACGGATTATAATATGAGCTGTTTACACACATAACATATGCTTCTCTATTTAAACACATCATATCTTCTTCTTTCTCCTTTCTTAAAACCTTCCCTTCCAATATTCTTTCATATTTCTTTTCATAATTTCCTCTTTTCTTTCATTTCTTCGAAATTTCTTTATCCTTTCATATAAGATTCTTCTATTTCTCACATATAAATAGATATACTACTTAGCTATTATATCATATCATATAATTGACCCCTCAAAGAAAAGAAAAAAAAAACCATATTGTATACAATAGTTATTTAATTTAAATTATCCATCATGGATAACAAAAGTGATGAAGCTCTTGATTTACCTGCTGGTTTCAGATTCCACCCTACTGATGATGAAATCATTACTTGTTATTTAATTAATAAAGTTTTGAATATAAGCTTTAGTGCAATTGCAATTGGTGAAGCTGATTTGAATAAGTGTGAGCCATGGGATTTACCAAGTAAGTTTTTTTTTTTTTTAATTTTTTTTCATTTGTTTATGAAATTATGATATTTATGTTTTTGATATCAACTATCCCATATTCAGATAAAAGGGTCTGGTAATCTGGAGTTATTATTTTATTTTCATAATTTTTTACCATATATGATTATGAATGTGTTTTTTTTTTTTTTGTAGAGAGAGCTAAGATGGGAGAGAAAGATTGGTATTTCTTTTGTCAAAGAGATAGGAAGTATCCAACAGGAACAAGAACTAATAGAGCAACTGAATCTGGATATTGGAAAGCAACTGGAAAAGATAGAGAGATCTACAAAGGGAAAAGTAACCAACTTATTGGAATGAAGAAAACTCTTGTGTTCTATAAAGGTAGAGCTCCAAGAGGAGAGAAAACCAATTGGGTTATGCATGAATTTAGATTGGATGGAAAATTAGCAACTTGTAACCTTCCTAAGGATGCAAAGGTACCCTTTTAATCTCTCTTTCTCTCCCTCTCTCTCTACCATTTTTCTTGATTTTGAATAGGAAAAGATCAAATTTTCAAATAGTTTTAAATCGCAATTTATAAATTATATTAATGCAATGTTTTATTGCGGTTATTTCATAAATAAAAAAGATTTGAACTTTTTTCTGAATCAGATGAACTATCTAAAGAGATATTATTTTGCGACTAGTTTTTAGCTGATATTATTTGCAATATTTTTTATATAATATTAAGAGTTGTGACAAAATTGTGATTACGATGATAATTTCCATTTAAAAAGTTGATTTTAATTATGGATTTTTTTTTCTAAATATTGCTAAATTTTTGTTTATGCTTTTAAAAAAAGTGACTTTTATGATGTTATGAGTTTCTTTCTAATGTGGTCCTCTCTTTCTTCATCACACACCTTTTGCTTTCTATATGGTTCAATTGTCAAAGATTCTATCTTACACTTTTTCTTTTTTTCTTTCTTTCTTGGAAATGCATGATATGATGATATATGATTGAAGGATGAATGGGTTGTGTCAAGGATTTTCAACAAGAACATCAACAATGAAGTTAAAAGGACTACTTCAATTTCCAATCTTTTAAGGATAAACTCATTTGGTGATGATTTATTGGATTTTTCTTCACTTCCACCTCTTGTGGAACCTCCTTTTAGCAATAATACTATTATTAATCATCATGACTTCAAAGGAACCAATTCATCACCTTCATCATCAAATGGTTACTATTTTCCAAGCTACTTAATCAACAATGAAGAAATTAATCTCACAAATAATCAGGTTACCAACCAAGGTAATTTCAATAATCCAATGCAAAAAAACACATTTTCATCACATCAACCTCAACCTCAAATCCAAATTCCAAAAGCACCATTGAACCAAAATATGTTATCAAATTTATATTCTTATATGAATCAAGGGAATAATAATAATAGCAATGGTTACATTTATGGATTGGAAAATAAAGAGTGCAAGATGGAGCAATTCTCTACCAACAATTCTATGGTGAGTGTTTCACAAGACACATGTTTGAGCAATGACATAAACAATGACATATCTTCTGTGGTCTCAAAGCAAGAAAATATGGGAAGGAATATAACATTGTATGAAGAACTTGAGTGCCCTTCATCAATTGGTCCCCTCTCAAATTTTGAATATTTGTGGGATAACTATTAAAAAAATAATATTGAAGAGAAGACACATATGATATCAAGAGAGATATACCATGGTCTTTATCTTATTAATTTCACTATTATCACATATCATATATAACTCTCTAGATTTTAGTAGTTCTTGGTTATGCATATATTGTATAGATTTATGATTATTTTAAGGTATTTTAATAGTTATATAGGGTTTTCTTTATTCATGGATCATATATATAACATTTAGGAGGAGTACTTGATCATGCTCTATAGCTTGTACATTTTCCTTTTGTTTATATTAATTAGTTAATTAGTTAATTGTGAGTTTGTTTTATATATTAATCCATTTTCTTCTGTATTTTTATTAACAGTTGCTTTTGTGTAATCCAAAATTTGTTTGTAATTAATTAATGAATATTAATATAGTTTAAAGTACTTGTGTATTTTTCATTATTTTCTTGTTGATATTTCAAACACATTAATTATTGAGCAACTTGGGACTAAGGGGAATAAGCCATGTCGACAAACAGGGGTTTATGGTTTAGTTTATGTTAGACTTATTAAGCCCAATTAGTTCTTTCTAAAAAAAATAAAAATAAAGGATGCTAAGGTTTTTTTAAACTCATATTTAGTTAAAAAGGTTAGACTAAATTGACATATATGAATAATTTTTTATTATTATATTATGCACTTCAAATTAAATTATAAATTTTCTAACATTTTTAGTAGTTAAGCTTATTAGTATAAACTAATTTTTTGCATATTTCAAAGTATTATTATAAAGTATAAATTGGAATTGAAAATTGATACCATATATCTCATATTCTCGTTAAATAATCAAAATGAAGTTGATTCCATTTGTTTTGTTAGCTTATTTAAACGGCTTTGGCTAATATGACAGATTTTGTTAGGTCTTCTATGGTGCTTAAGTGTTCAATATTTTTGTAACGAATACGAATTTTAAAAAATTCACTGTTGGATAGTTTATATCGTATAGATAATTCATTAATTTTTTTAATTTTTTTTAAAATTATTTGATATTTTATTGAGACGCATAAAGATTAACGGTTTTATGGATTTTTTATGAATATCGTTAATCTTGTCGAGTCTCAATAACACACCAAATGATTTTCAAAATTTTTAAAAAAAATCATGGATGATCTGTACGATATAAACTTTCAATCAAGCGGTGGATTTTGTAGAATTCATATTGGTTATAGTAGTATTTATAACTTGTGGATGGCGAAAGACTTTCACCATAGAATTAGCCTATTTAAACATATGTCAAATTACGTATTTAAATTTCTTTATATGAAATAAGTTTAAGTAGGCTTGCATAACATATCAAACTTTTGAAAATGCTAGACTTAAGACTTACAAATAAGCCTATGACGGCTAGAGAACATGCATAGACCTTATTTTTCTAATTAGGTCAGATTTAAGTCCTTTAAACTTTGATGATTGATCTATCGCTCACCTTTCATGGTTTGAATTAAAGTTGCTCAAATTAGCAAGTTACATGGAAGTTCTGATTTAAATGTTCAAAGAAATTAATCGTTGTTTAGACCGTAGACAAAGTAGTACATACCAAGATAAACCATATAAATAACTGCGAAGATCTATATTTGAATTCGGATAAAAGTGTTCAATATAATAATATCAATATTATTAGTTGACTAAACTTTAGAGACTGAAATAGATAATTTTATCTGAACTCGTGTCTTTCTTGTTATCTAAAGTTTTCTTCATATAATAAATAAATAAATAGTGTACATATCAATTCAATTAAACACTTCAATATGGCATGTCATATATTTAATGATTTGTGGAATATATTTATGTGTGACATCTCACCAAAGAGTGGGGAGCATTAATTCCCAAGGAAATTGTGTATTAATTTTTCAAATTTCAACTTTAGAATTTAAAGATTGTGGCTATCTTGGTAGTGCCTCCCACCAAGGCATGACTATTGTTGCCCCTTCTGTGTTTCAAGTACCCCGCAAGATACGCTTCAATTATATGTTCTAAATATATATTATATACTATATGCCAAAGTGAAATAAAGAAACAAAAATCATAAGTAGTTTTTTCAGAATTATGAACTTGAGGTACATTAGAGACATATTTTGGACTTTACAAAGAGTAATTGACATTCGATCAATTTTAGAGAAACTATAAAATAAGGTCATGTCTAACATGCACAAATACATTTTCTTGAAGTGTTGTGCATATTGGGTCAGGACCCACACGAACTATACACCCGTGTGAGAATTCCAATTCAATCGAGATTCGGGAGTGATTCAAGAGTTGTTTGCACTACTAGATCAACTTAACGGGGATTTGTCTCGTGCTGGTGCATTTCTTGTGCTAGGTTATGAGTATTGACAAACTTTTCTATTAGAGAAGGCAAAGTCGATCAATTTGCCTCATCGTGCACCATCATTAACTAGACTAAAGCGGTGTGGACCAACTAGTATATTTTAGGTTGAAAATCTCACTTCACTCATTTTATGACGGCCAATTATGTTGGCCTGTCAATTTTTAAGAAAATATTAATTAAAAAATTATGAAAATAATGTAAAAAGAGTAAACAAAATAAAAAATCATAATATTTGATGCATTGCGGTATTCTTAATTATGACTTTTTTTTTCAAACTCTATCATGTGTGATTAAATGGTTAGCCAATATATTCATATACTGCTTTCGTTTCAAAATATAAGTAAAAATTGGTCAATAAAAAGTAAATGCATGTGGTTTAATTTTTTTTAACTCATCTTACTAATATTTTGAAAAGTATATACTTTCAAAGTACAAATTTCATGTATACAAATTAGCATTAATTGCTAATAGAATTAATAAGATAAATTTATAAAGAAAAGAATAAATAAGTGAACAAGAAAATGAGTCAGCACTAGTTAAGCAAGTGAACAAAGCACGTGAATAATTTCCTGAATATGTGCTGAAATGATGCCTTTGAACAGCTAATTTCTAAGAGGAGTACAGTACTAGTCTCATACTAATAATCACATTGTAACAGAAAAAAAAAACTAATAATTATACATCACTATTTTCTAGGACGTACAAAATTTATTTTATGAGAAATAAAAACTTATATCTTTTGTAAAAAAAATAAAATAAAATTATAGTAACCAAATGCCAACAACAATGGTGTGTGTTTGTTTCTTGACTGCCGTATATATGTAACTTGTGTCCAAAGAAACATATAGTAGTCACATGCCTTCACACTCCCTACTCAAAACATACTTCACAATTTAAGCTGTTTTGCATTAAACTGTGTGCTTTCTTTCTTCTTTTCTTAAATCACATTTTCTGTAAGTGATTGAATTCAACTTGTTAATAAAAATCACATAATCTCTAGAATTATTTAAATAGAATTCGAGCTTATAATTTTGACACTACTAAAGTCCATTTAACAACTGATTTAGTGATTGAAATATTTTAGTTTTTTTTTTACATAGACAAAATAACAAAGTCATCATAAACTTATACACATAAATGAGAGCGTCGGGGTTCGAACTACGGTAATGACTTCCGATCTAACAATTTTGACATTTTTTGTCAGTTGTGCTACGACGTGGACCAAAATATTTTAGTCTTTATAGCAACTTATTTATTGATTGATTTTGCTAACCGATATATTGCTAAATAAGTTTGTTGCCGATTTAGAAATTGATCGCAAAATCACTAGTCACCATGTTAGCAACTATGAAGCCCCGATATACTTAAAAAATGACGAAGTATCGTGTCCGATACGTATCCGATACTCATCTGATACATCATGATACTTTGTATCGCAGAAGTATCAGACTATTCATATTATTTTTTTAAAAAAATTACTGATAGGTGTCGGATACCTCTCTGATACGCGTATCAGAGAAGTATCGAGCAATTAATGTTCTTTGACGATAGAAATGGAGGAGATGAGACTGATACAATACGCGTTTCCTCTTAAATAGTGAATGTTAGAGTATGATGTTCTTTATGGATTGTCAACTATGTCTTTTTTGGGTGGTACCGATTTTTTTTTGGGATAGTACTAGTTATGTTATTTTTGTGTAGTACTTACTTAACTTAAGATATGTAATTGTCACTTGTTTGCCCAGTTTGAGTAATTTTAATGTTAATTTATTATCATTATCGATTTTTTTTTTGTTTATATATTGTGCATTTGTATATTTAATGTTAAATTTAATTTTTAAATAACGTATCGCAGCCGTATCATATTGAGAATTTTGAAAATTTTCCCGTATTAGTATCATGTCATGTATTCAGACTTCATATAAGAAGCTTATTTGATCACACTTTATTTACTTTTTGAATGAACTCTAAATTAATAGGGACTCGTTTAAAAAACTTGGAGTATTAACACATGAAACAACCTAGTTCCATCTTTTGTTTTTCTCTTTCCCAAAATTTGTGCAAAATACACATGTTTCATACATATACACACAAAATACGTATATAGTACGTACATGTCTTGAAGGTAGGAATGTACCTTGCTCAAGCTATACATCAATATCCGTATATTATTAATTTCTATGACTATATGCATACAAATAAACGTATAAGTTTATCTTTTTCCCTTTTGTTTTATTTCTTCTTTTCCTTTAATTTTGTGTCTGTGTCGCTTAGGCCATTAATTGAGGAAATGAAGAGATAAGAACATGGGAAATTATCAAAACTAGAAATACATGTGAGTATGTTAATTAAGAAAAGAACAAAAAGAGGAAAATTGAAAAGAAATATATGTTAAAAAGTGGTATGATATAGATCATATAAATGGGATAAGATAATTGAAATATATAGTAAGTGTAAAGGATATATTGAAAGAAAAGATAGGGACATCATTAATCTCGTGAGTATAGAGTTTTTGGATTTTGATAAAATAAAATGGAAAATGTGATAAATGCACATTCCTTTCCATTCTAAGCAAAGCTTTCATTGTGCTTTCATGCTTGTTGGGAACTTAACTTTTGTTTTTGTTTTAATCCTCAAAACAATTTAGAAAAGGAGGTTTGGTTGGGAAGTAACAAAAGTATGATCAATGGATGGGACTGTTTCGGGTCGTTGATCTTAGCTCGTTGATCTTTATAATGTTTCGCACAACTTAGTCTAGTTCGATTGACAAGTCTAATTTGCAAATGTGTCTTTCAGTTCGAAACATGATTGTTTAACGAGTTCATAAAGGAAATTTTGTTTTAAAGATACAAGTTATAAAATAAGACATACACATTTTTTCATTATGATGTTGAGTTGAACTCTATTATAAAAAAAAAAACTATATTAGTGTGTTTTCTAATATCATAAATGCAAAATATTGTATATAATATTAATTAATTGATACAATTGAAAGTTTTTTTTGTTACAAAAGAGGGCCGGAGTCCAAAAGAAAGAAAAAAATATTAATACATTGAAATAATGTTTTTGTTAAAAAAGGGGCGAAAATATGAAAAGTAGTGAAAATGATTTGTGAAAAGAAAGAGGAAAAAATAAAACTTATCTATCCATAATGGGGGATAGAGGGGTGGGAGAAAATGAAAAATAGGAGCATAGTGCTATTGTAATGTAACTATGCTTGTTTATGAATAAAAAAACCCTGATTTGTTGCATGAAAATATGGGGTGAAGTGAAGGGTGGTGGTGTTGGTGGCTTATCAATGATCACCAACCAATGAGGAGCTTCCATAAAAATTCATGGGTGTCCCATTGAAAATGATATCATATAGACATATACCTCATCATACATGTCATATTTCTTAATTTTTATAAGATTAGATGTCCAAAAATTCAATCCACCAAATAAAAAAAATATGTCCAAAAATTCTATTGGGCTAATGGATCAGTCATTAATCTTCTACCAGCTAGGACTGTTCAGAGGAAAGATTCTCTGCCCCCCTCCCCCATGACTCTTCCCCCCTGACTCTTCCGAAGTTTTCTAGTTCAAATTTTGGAAAAAATCGAAAAACACTTTCAGAAGTTTTTATTCAATTAAAAAAAAAATCGGAAAACGTGTTCCGAAGTTTTGTCGATGCAGTTTAGGATTTATGAAATGTTGAATTTTAAAATGATGAATTAGTCTCCCCATAATATAACGAACAAAAGTCTGATTTTCAATTGAAAGAAGTGGTCATATTTAATATCTGACAGTGTCTCAAATAGAATTATCTTTTGTGAAGAAAACTCGGTAATAAGTTTGATGAAGCGTGTCTCAACTCAATGCATCAGTGTACACCTAAATGCCAACAAAGTTTTTATTTTCTTTTTCTTTTTCTAAAATACATATTTAGTCCATATGACATACCTTTTTCTTTTTTTAGATTGGTGTGTAACTAAAAGTTTCAATTCAGGCACTATCTTTTTTAACATTTTAATGTGGTCCTTTCCATTTAAGCTATGTGATAGACAATGTAACATTATTTTTTGACTAAGACAATGTAACATTATTATGATATATATGAAGTAAGGGACAATTTTGTTCCAGAAATATTGGTATAACTTTTACAAAATATTGGACTTTTTCGGAAGAAAATATCAATAGGGACCACATTAGGACCAATTGAGTTGCGGCATAAATCAATGATTGATATTATAATCATTCATTGGCAGAGAAATTGCATTATATATGCAGGAGGTAAGAGTTCAAACTACAAATCTACTTTAAAGGTGGAATTTCTAGCCACTAGACTACTTGACAAAAAAAATTCATGGAAATTATTCAGTTAAGAAGAGTCTTGTTCGGCTCAAAGATTGTCATGGAAATTGCTACTAAATTTCTATCATTGCAAACATTAGAGAAAAAGTGGATAGAAATTTAGACTTTTACACTTGAATGAAAAGCAAACGGGTAACAAGTTGCGCCGCATAGTGTTAGAAAGATAATATTATAAAGTGTGTTTATAATGCAGTTATTGTAGAGATATATAGATTATGATAAGTTTGAAACAAGACTGCATAATAACAGTGAAATCTAATTGTGTCAATGACATGTATTCCATTATCTCACAATCATATATTTGTATTGTGCCTTTATCAAATCTTGTCACTTTAATATCATTTCAATTGAATTGTGACAACCAAATTTTTTGAATTTTTAATGGAATAATATCATAGCAAACTTTTCTAAGTATGAAAAGGGCTTGACAGAATGCAGGAAAATGATAAACTTGATTTCATAACTCCATTATCAGTACTTACAAGATTTGAGCTACATCACTAATGTTCCATACAAAATTTGGTCTATTTCTAGGCCGGATACGAAATGTCTAACGTCGAAATACTCTTAAGAGATCTCGACTGTTGGATTAAGATTGGATGATTTACATTTTGACTTCACGAAATCATATTTTAAATACAAATTCGAAATAGGAATTGCCCGATATTGATCCAAAGGTTGAAATCTAACAACTGTTACGACTACAGGGTAGTTTCGCTGCATCTAAACCAAATCCTTCTAAGCCTTGTGCTCTTGTCTTTCAAAGGACAGTTAATGCCAAATTCCTAAAATGACTGAGATAATGAAAAGCAGCAGAAGTGTCACATTTCCTCCTGGAATGAAAGAGGTCCTGCAAAATCATTCATTACAGTTAGATATGATAGATAACCAAATCCTTCGGAGGAACTGAAAAAAAAAAATCAATAAATTGAAAACAAGTGTATATGTATAACTCGTGTGCAGTGTTATGAACCACTGACGCTGACATCGTAATACTGACATGTCGACAGGGTAATAATTTGAAGAAATAGCATGTTTAAATATAACTACATACATGTGTTGGTGTCATGTCGGTAGAACATGCCATCAATTTGAAGTGTAATTGCTATATATAGGTGCATTGTGCTTCTCTTTTGAATGTTACCGACACTTTTGATTGATGGCATGTCTGACACATGTCAGTTCACGACACTGACACAAAACCAATGTATGTCATTAAATTCATGATTCAACTATTTCATTTTTTTATACTATTACCAGTATTGATATGTCAGTGTCGTGTCTGTGTCAGTGCTTCACAGTGTAAGATCAATATGAAACTTCCATTAGCTTCACTTGAAAAACTTAACTATACCTGACTTTTTCCTTCTTGGATTGTTGATGAATATAAGTCATGACAGGTGGAATAATCCCAAAAAGAAAGCAATTTGCATAAACACCAGCAAAATCAAGAGCTTTTGAAAAAGTAGACCTAAAATATGAAGCTATCAACACTGAAAAACAAAGTACTACTAATGTAACAACCAATTTAATCCCATCAAATCTTTTCTCATTCAATCTCATTTCACTCAAATCTCTTGAACTTCCAAATCCAACTATCCCCGAATAACCAACACCATCACCGGATTCACCGCCACCACCACCGCCTGAATAAAAAACCGATCCAACTCTTCCATTTCCATACACATTATTATCACCTTTTCCATATACCAATTCCAAAGTATCAAGAATCTGCTTAGGCAAACTCACAGCATAACCGATCAAACTAGTCGCCATAGCCGAAAAAGCAAACCCTTGAACTGCCGATAAAGCAGAAGGATTGACAGAAAGCAAAAGTGTAATAGGATCACCAACAAAGTTTGGACCTTCATTCGATCCAACAAGTCCCAACACAATCAAATTCCATGACAAAACCATTACCAAAGGAACAGTTCCACCAATTAATATTGCTTTTCTTGCATCATCAATAGTATTACCAGCAATTTTACATATAAAAGGGGTAATCACATGAAACCCTAATGTTAAAACTGCAACCGGTATAATCGGCAAAATCGACGAAAACTTCCATGAAATTGAACCAAAAGAGCTTATTATATTAGCTCTAGCAACAACAATTCCAATTCCAACCAAACCAGTTATTGAAACAAGCATTAAAAAACACAAAACCCTATTTGCAAAATCAATAGTATTAAAAGGGAAAAACACAATCAATGTTCCAACAAAAACTGGAAACAATGAATGAATCAACAAATTGTTAAATTTAGGAAAAATTGGTGAAATTATTGATCCAATTCCAGCAACACATGCAACAAGTAATGAAAAACATAAACTTGTATAAACAATTGCAACAAATGAACCAAATTTTTGACCTAATGTTCTTGTTGCTAGGTTTGTGAAACTAACCTCATCAACATTATCTTGTTTCATTGCATCAAAACAAAGTTCAGCAACAAGAATTATTGATGAAATTACATAAAGCCATGAAATTAAGATTATGATTGTTGATGGTATTGGGCCTGATTTTATTGTTAATGATGGTAAGCCCAACATTCCAGGCCCAACTGCTGCTCCAATTATCAAACTAACTGCACCCCAAAAGCTCTTTTTCTCAGAAAATTGATTATTTTTCTTCATGGAATTTTCATTTTCATTTTCATCATCAACAACTTTAACATTAACATCAACATTAGCATTATTTTTATATGCTATTGCATTACAAAGTGATGATTTTTTTATGTGGAGAAAATTTGAGGGTTTCGTTGTGGATAATAAGGATGGTGATAGAGTAGTGTTGTGAGTGAGAATTTTTTTGGTTTGAAAATGGATTTTTTTATGGATTGTGATGTTTGGTTTTGGATGTGTTAGATTTTTGTGGAGATGATGAAGTTGTTGATGCATCTTGGTGGAAATTTTGTGAAAATGGAGAATCTCAAAAACACACTAAGCAAGTTAGGTTTGACTTTGAATCACTGAATCTTTTGCAAACTTATAGTATAACGGGTAGAAACCCTCAATAGGCTTAAATTATATTTAAATTGTTTCCCAAACTACCCCTAGATATTGTTTCATGTGAAGCATAATGCACAAGTTTCGAATAACAATATAATAAATACAAATTTTACAATATTCACCGTTGGATTGAAAGATTATAATTATTTGATTATGATTTTTATTCCAAGATTATAATAGTTTAGTAGTTTTTATTCCAAGATTAACTGTTTATGAGTTTTTATTGAATACCGTTAATTTTAATGAGTCTCAACAACATATCAAATGATTTTTAATTTTTTTAAAAATAATTATGGATGATCTATATGATATAATCTTTCAATCCAATAGTGAATTTTATAAAATTTGTATTTATTATAATGTTAATCGACACTTTGTGTACCATGCACCACATGAATAACTATTTTCATGTTAGAATTCACCTATATACCTAATAATCAATGAAAATAAAACATATACATCTGAAGTAAAAATTGATTGGTTTAGTGGTAATTGACGCTAAACTTGGTAAGGAGGATTATGGTTTAATCACTCGCAACTGCAATCGAAAGGGGTTGAAATCACTCAACTCTAGATAAAATGAGTGGTGAAAGCCAAAAAATAAAAATTGGTTATAAATTAATTCTAGATACACAAACAACTTTATTTATGTGATTTGTTCATGTTGGTTGTCCGTTACCTCCAAATTATCAAAGAGCGGTGTGTATCTCATCTCACATTGTATTTATTATTTCTTCTTATTCTTCTTCTTTTGATTTTTGCCTAAAAAAAATTATTATAAAATTAATTTACAATGACAGTGCGTGTCTTTTAAGCTAAAAATAAAAATATTATTTTATAACATTTACTCCCTTTGGACTTCGGAGTATCTTTTTCTTTGACACTAGTTACTACCTCCGTACCAAATTATAGGTAAGTTTGATAAAAAAAATTGTACCAAATTATAAATCACTTTATATTATCAATGAAACATTTAATGTTATTTTTCTTTTTATACTCATAACTATTTATTACTCTATCTTCTTTCAATTCTACAAATTATTTTTTCTATACAATTAATGAAGGACAATTTTGTTAACTAACTTAAAATTTCATATATGATATAATATTTCAATCCAATAGTGAATTTTATAAAATTTGTATTTATTATAATGTTAATCGACACTTGTGCACCATGCATCACATGAATAACTATTTCATGTTAGAACTGACCTATATACCTAATAATCAATGAAAATAAAATATATACATCTGAAGTAAAAATTGATTGGTTTAGTGGTGATTGCCGCTAAACTTGGTAGGGAGGACCACAGTTCAATCACTCGCAACTGCAATTGAAAGGAGTTGAAATCACTTGACTCTAGATAAAACCAAAAAATAAAAATTGGTTATGAGTTAATTAAAAAAAAAAGATACACAAACAAATTTATTTATGTGATTTGTTCATGTTATTTATTTATGTGATTTGTTCATGTTAGTTGTCAGTTACCTCCAAATTATCAAAGAGTAGTGTGTATGTCACATTGTATTTATTATTTCTTCTTATTCTTCTTCTTTTGATTTTGCCTAAAAAAATATTATTATAAAATTAATTTATATCGACAGTGCGTGTCTTTTAAGCTCAAAATAAAAATATTATTTTATAACATTTACTCCCTTTGGACTTCGGAGTATCTTTTTGTTTGACACTAGTTAATACCCCGTACCAAATTATAAGTAAGTTTGATGAAAAAAATTGTACCAAATTATAAGTCACTTTACGTTATCAATGAAACATTTAATGTTATTTTTCTTTTATACCCATAACTATTTATTACTCTATTTTCTTTCAATTCTACAATTTATCTTTTCTATAGAATTAATTAAGGACAATTTTGTTAACTAACTTAAAATTTCATTTTTTCATACAATAACATTAATTAAATTTCCTAATTTATGTAATTCGATCAAAATAACTTAGATTGTGTTGCAGAGGGATTAGTAATTAGCAAGATGGAAAACTAAATAGTGGGACTCACAATTATGATATACATGCATAGGTAATACGTACTGTTGGTTCCAAGTTCCAAGTACTAACTAGTATAATAATTCATCAGTTTTTTTTTTAATATCTTGTCTACCTTTTCGTAATATATAAGGGTATCTAATTAACTATCGACAAATGAAAACAAGCCACAACTAACTTGTGACAAACTTTTAAATTTGCATATGTGAATTTTCATATGGTGGTGTTTGTTGTCATTTGTTGATAGATAAATACGGTCAAATTATGAAGGAAAAGCTTTTTTTTTTTACAAGAAATTCACCGATTTTAAAGATCGGAATCTCTTTGAGTTATTATTTTTATCTATAAATAAAGTGATAAATATCACTTAATATATATACACCGTAACACCCAAACTCGAATGTACATAAAATTCTAATTTTTGAAAATATTTTACAAAACTCGCAGCGGATAGAAAGACTTCATTGTTTAAATCAAGACCAAGATACAAAACACTAGTTTGACTGTTTGAGTATTACATTCTCCAAAAATAATACTAAATAATAAAATAGTAATCACCGGTTTATACAAGAAAATACTAATTTTAATACAATCCAAAATAAATAAAGGACTTAATACACAAGGTAGACATACACCCTTCCCATGTCCTAATCAGAGCGGAGCTTCACCGACAACTCAAATATAACACAACACCTGAGGACCTGAATCACCCAACGATCCAGCAAACACACAAAACAGAGAGTTAGATATATATAACCGACACATAATAAATGAAGTAATGTACTATCATTTATCTCAACAACAACATATATCAACAACATTTATAGGGGAACTTTCAAGTAAGAGGAGTTTTAAAATGAGAGGATGAGAGGAGTTATTTATATCCATTAGATCCAATTTAATGGTTGAGATTAAGAGATTAATTTTAGTGAAACACGTGACTTCTTTTTCCAACAAAAGAATACAGCCACACGCGTACATCTTTCCTTTGTCAGCATGACTCTTCTTTCCACTGTTCTCTTCATCTCTTTCAGCCAAATCTAAATTATTTTCTGGATTTAAGAAAGAAAAAAAAGGCCATTGAAATCCCTTATGACAAAGGAAAATATTAAAGTAATTGGTACACTTTCATTCTTATATAAAAAAACAATATTTCTCCCAATATATACCGATAAAGAAATCAATAAGGAAATTGAAAAAATATATTAACTAAATGGGAAGAATTGCGAAAAAGAAAAAGATGTGGGGATATGATCGTTGTGATTTTCAATTAAGAATAACATATGAATTACGAATTTAGGCGCAACTCGTGAGCAAATCTGGAATTCAAATGCAAACACTAAATTTGAAAGTATCAAACATGATAATGTCAACCCCAGATTCATCATGGCTTTATTGGATATGGTATTAGTACTATGGAACAAATAAGAGGGATTTAACGTAGCTGCAGAAAAAGAGCGTCGAAAGAATCAAACATGGAGATTTCTGGAAAGCAAAGGTAAAGGTGATGGAAAAAGTTAACCTGCGCGTGGTTGTGAAAAAAGAGGTTACGTGTCTTTAGTGAAAGAGACTTTTTAATCTCAACCATTAAATTAGATCCAATAGATATAAATGACTCCTCTCACCCTCTCATTTTAAAACCCCTCTTACTTGAAAGCTCCCCTATATATATATATATATATATATATATATATATATATACTCAATTATTCCCTACATTTCATTAACGCAACATCAATAACAAGATTAGGACATTTCTCAATTAAATGCACATATATCCATATACAAATCATCAACGCCTATCACAATTAAGTGTTCACCTTCCTAATGCAACTAATGTCACTTTCAATGTTATGTCCCTAGACAGAACTACATGTGGTACCGTTCACCGTCAAATTTGGATACAAGAATCCGTTTCACCATCCATTAGACACGACATATGCATGAATGAAGTATCCTCAACAACATGTAAATATACATATAAAACGTCACCGACATTGCATGTAATATTACATGGCTTCACCAATTCACCATCCATTTGTTTTGCATATATACAAACACACATATATTCATTTCAATTCACCATTCATTATAATCAACTTTTCATAGCATATATGTAAATCATAACATCATCATCATTAAATTCACCAACACACACACACACACACACACACACACACACATGTATACATATATAAATCAACAACATCATCATCATCATCATCATTATCATCATCTATCATTATCATCAATCTTTATAATATTCACCAATCATATATATATATATATATATATATATATAACACATGTACATATATACACATTCTAACAACATCATCATTAATCATTATGATCATAATATTCACCAAACATATACATTTAACACATGTACATATTCACACACATACATTTATATTCAATTCACTTCGTCATCAATATCATCATAACCAACAAGCATATGAAAATACTATCATTAATCATACACACTCATGAGGAACTAACAACTCATGTATTAATCCATCATCATCATCAAAATCACCAAAGAATAAAATGAAGTGTGACTGTTCTCGCTACTTCTCGCCTAGCGAGCGACTGGCGAGACAAGTCAGAGAGCACAAGGTCTGCTGGCGAGCACTGGCGAGCCTCAGCGAGCTCCTTGCTAACTCTCGCTAGCTCTCGCCCAGCGACAGACACGCAGAATGCCCTGCTCTGTTTCGCGACCGTTCGGATTCCTCCACTAATCTATTCAAAACGTGTTCCAGTTCTAAAAAATGTGTTTTCTTTAAGTTATAATCATGTTAACATGCATAGAAGTACAACTTTCAACACTTAAAAACATCCAAATCATCATCAATCAAAGATTATTCATGGTTTTCATAAAAAACTCTATGAGCATACAATTTCATATAAACATCTTTAGATTCTCAAATTTAAAACCATCAACATGTACTTTTGATTCATAAGAAATCATAAAGTTACTAACTTTTTTAACAAAAATGAGTGAGAGGGTTTGGGCAAAGAGAAATGAGATTTCTCCCCCCTCTTAATCACTCACTGATCATATATATCTACTCTCTTACCTTGATTGAAGAATCTCTCTAGCTTTCCCTCTTCAATCTTCCCCTCTAACTTGGCTTTTCTTCTCTTTTCCCTTTTCTTTCTCTATTCTTTTTCTCCTCTTCTTTTCTCATGAGAGCTTCTCTCTCTACCTCCACCAAAAACAACACAAATGAATTTCTCTCTCTTAAAGGTACCTATTTATATCTAGGTCAAACCTCACCTTCAATTACCAAACTACCCTTCACTTATTCTAAGCCCAACTCACCAAAAAGCCCAATCTAATGTTCACACCTCATCAAAACACTACTCTACTAAACATACCCCCACCTCTAATACCACTTAACTAATAAAATAAAGTAAACATGACAATTAAATAAAACAACGCCAAAATAATTAAATAAATAAAACGGGGCGTGACAACTCTACCCTCCATAAAGAATTTTCGTCCTCGAAAATCGCACAACTAAAACAATCCTGCCAAGATCACCTCATCCAGTTTTCCAACAAAATATCCAAAACTTTATACATTACTAAGTTTAACAAAATTAGTCCATCTCAACAACACAACTTTGTCTACTATCGACAAGAGATCAAGGACGACCAGTTCCTCAATTTGCCAATAAATAGTCAAGAATCATGATGGTGACATCTACCATTTTTACCAAACCACAATAATGTTGTCTCAATCTCGAAACATCCGAAAGAAACGCTCCACGTCAAGTACTACTCAATCCTTATATTCCAAAAGAAGACCTTTCTCCGTAACGAACTTCACTAAACCACAATTGCATGTTTCCATAAACTCTTACTCCTTCCTTTCAATCCGGATACATTCTCATCCGATCTTATCCAAACCACGATCTTAATTTCTTACATTGAATTCCAATACAATTATCTTATCTCCAAATCATTTGCTTAATCAACTTTTGCATTCCTTAACACCAACATTTTCCAAGATCACTTATTCCGTTGAGATACTCAAATCCAAATTATTCAATCACAATTATCCAACCGTTCGCGATTACCATATCCACAATCCCTTACTCTCTCATCACATCTTGTTTTACACTTCGCTTTGCTATAACAAGTTTACTTGAATTTAAATCCCACTAATTTCCACAAACCTTTCCATACATAATGCTTTCGATAGGCAAGTTCTCAACTATCTCTCATATCCAAAACAATAACCTTCCTCCAAGTAGAATCCTTCACATTTTTTACATATATACGTACAACCACAATCTCTACCACGTGCGAGACAATCCTTTTTCCAAATTTCACTTAACATCGCATTTCTATGCACACTTCCATTACTCGTTCTTAACACATCCTTCTAACAACACGTCGTCATTATCCTCATTTCAACTTTTCCAAAATCCTCATGTGAAATTCTCGTATATGTTTTTTTTTTCCGCTTAATGATCTTACCATCTTGATCTTCAACCGTAACTCCCTCCTACAATTCCCTTTTTCGAACTTGGTCAAATTCCACACATAGAATCCATCTTAATTCTCAAAAGCCCATTCTTTAGTTACTTAAAGCTCACTTCTTTACTCTAACTGATTTCACATCGGTCGATCCATTAAATTCAAGTCCAACTTTCAATTCCTCCCAAATCTCTTTGAGAATCTAATCCGTCAACCTCGTCATTCTTAATTCCGTACCGTTAAACTTCTCCTCATCTACCAATCTTGCATTCTTGAATCGCTCAATCAAATCCAATTTCTCTCATCATTATTATCGATATTTCCTACCATATTCACTTTGCTCCAATGATGTCTTAATCCAAAATTAAAATCCCCCAACTTTAGCTAATACCGGACACTCCAAACCTCGACTCATCCAAAGCATTTCTTTCCACAAATCCTTAACTTCTTCGACGCACATGCCACAGTCTAAGTATCCTTAGAAACACGCCATCCAAACTTACTCCAGAACTTTCAACAACTTCCAAAGTAACCAACTGTTCTCTAACAACTTCCAATCTCAATAACCAACTTATCATCTTAATCACAACACGACATTCACTTTTGACGACTCATACTAATCCAATACTCTATATCACGTGATCACCGAAATTACTTCTTGCTACCAACATTCAAATTCCGATAATTTTAAATCCAACTTACAATGCTTGTAATACACTTCCCATGTGATTTCACCCTTCTTCTTACTCAACAACCTTTGATGTTATCCTCATCGAAACAATGACTCCATTAACTTTCTTCTTCTTCATAAGTCTTCCAATTATTCTTCCGGTTCATTCGACTTTGAAACTGATGCCACTGATACTTGATCATTCCTCTTCGAACGTCTCTATCTATCTCATCCCTCCGATATTCAAGCGACACAATGAAACACACCCTTCTCTTCCACTTAATCTCAAACCCATCTACAATCGTCTATCGAAAACTCCAACCTTCACACCCAACTATAGGTTTCTAAGGTCCTAACTTACCCTCCTAATAAGGAACTAGTATCGATAGTGTTTTCACACATATCGCATACAAGGGGTAACCATAAGACATGATCAAACACACAATCATACAAACACAAAGTATAATATGTAAACATCTCCATCAAATTGCACACAAGCAAAACACAACATCTCACATAGATATTCAAGTACCATGCATTTTTCGTAAGCTAAAACAAACACGAAGGATACGTATTCTCTATCAACGAAATTTAAAAGTCCAACAATTCACATAAACATTAGCATTTATATAGCACCTACTTTCCATGAATTAAGAATCACATTAAACAAGAAAAATTGCATATACCACGATAACCATTTCAACTAGTTTGCCAAATTCACATTTATATAAGCATATCATGCAAGAAGACAATTAACTTAACATGATAACTAATCATAGTATAATAAAATAACCAAAACATGTGTATCATACATGTATCAACTCTATTCTTAGAAAGGTAACATAAGCATTCCTTATAACTCATGGTTAATAAAAAAATAAGTCACATTTCATAGCAATAATTCAATGCATGTCATATAGAATGCAATCATATATCAACATGTCCTAGAGTCTATTCATCATCAATTCCTACCCTTCTTATTTTTACGAAAAGAATTAGTTTCGCACATTCAAAAGAAAATAATTCTAGATCTTCAATAATATTCACATCCCCAAGAATCAATATTAATTCTACAACTATCTCATGCACATAAAGAGCTACACACAAATTATTGATCAGTAAATTTTAATGCACATTCTTCTACTATTGTACTAGTGTATTTCTATGGTTTAATGTACTATTTTCACTATTTTAATGTGTTTTTATATTTAACTCCATTTCTAGCTTTATTTTATTTTCGCACTTATTTTATGAATAAATAGCACTTTGATACCCTTTCAGCCTGCAGGTCATAACTGGAGCTACGAATATCAGATTGAGGCACGGGAAGATGCGTTGGAAAGCTGAGATCAAGAGCTACAACTTTCATGTTGAGGCCAGAATCCAATTCGGAGCGCAAATGTGTCAAATAATCGCGTTAATGTCCAGACGTGATAAACTTAAATATTTTGGACCCAAACTTATGTTTTCGGCCCGTACCTTTTGGAGCCCATAATATTTAAATTAGAAAATTCAGCTAGGGCTGAGGCATTCTGTTTTTCTTGAATTGAGAAACCCTATGGCAGCTTTTGCTATGGAGAACTAATCTCTCTTTTGATCCATTGGTGTACGGGAACATCGTTCATGATTTCTTGAGGTTCAATTATTAATAGTAATTCAGTTTATTTGTTTATTGCCTTCTCTTATCAATTCATGCTCTTTATTTATTTATGAAACTCGAATATAACGATGCTTAATCTCTATTTTGAGTTATATTTGTGAGACTTTTCGGATTAATTCATCGCTTATATGACTAGTTCGAATAGGAATTGATATAGGTTTTTCGCGCTTAGCAAAAGGGTTGGTTGAACTTTGTCATGATACAAACCGTGTTCTAAGTGACGCTTGTTCACTGCCCATGGTTAGTTGAACACATTCTTTTCTTAATTGAATGAATTCGTATAAAACTGTTTATCGCTTGTATAAACGGTCTTATAAACCAACCAAGGCATGAACATATAAACAATATTGTATGTGAACCGAGGATAGAATCATAATGAAGTTTTCCTAAAAACCAATGGATTGATTGTCTTTTTATCAATTGAATTTCTAATAATACTCTTTTGATCTAAACAAACCCAAAATCCCATTTAATTGTGTTATTCATCGTTCTTATATTTACTAATTTATCAAATCAGAGGTCCTTGTGAGACGACCGAGGTTTAACTACCTTGTTACTACTTTGTAATTTTTAATTATTTTTGACCGCGTGCGTCCGCGATCAATTATGCACATAGATACACATAATCATTCATATAAACTTCCATCATGATTAGTTACATTAAACCACCATTTCAATTATCACATTCGAGTCAACATATGCAAATCATATATGAATTTAAATTCTAACATACACCGGCACATATCATACATACTCAGATAATTCACCACAAATCAAGTAATTATCACATTATAATATAATCAACTATAGCAAAACAAATCATTTATCATCACAGATTATTCAGACACAACCAAATAATTAATTATTAAACAACCAACCTACTCATCTCTTTCACATCCAAGAATAACAAGGAAAACAATTCACAAAATCACAATCTCAATGTGGGTGTGCTTCTCTCAATGATACTGCACCATGTGGTCACTTCTCTCAAGCGATACTGTGCCACATCCGGTATGATACTTCTCTCAATGATACTGCATCATACCAACCATATAATCAAACGGTTCACTTAAAGACTCATAGCATCTAGTTCGTCATTTCATATATAATATCAATACTCCTCATAATTAATCACATTAATTCATTCATGATTCATTAACAAAAGGATTCATCATCAATAGAATTCAAATAACAACATCA
Source organism: Trifolium subterraneum (assembly GCA_951799995.1). Taxonomy (NCBI): domain Eukaryota; kingdom Viridiplantae; phylum Streptophyta; class Magnoliopsida; order Fabales; family Fabaceae; genus Trifolium; species Trifolium subterraneum. Next base: position 12,231,476 of record OX637466.1, on the reverse strand, counting down.
AATGAATTCATGAAACAAACACATCACCACTCAACATTATTTATGAAACAATCAATTCATGAATCAACACTAATTAGAAACATAAGTCTCAAGAATTAGGAAAAGCAACATCTCAATCAAAGAATTAACAATACAAAATTCATGAAATTAATCTCACACATAATCAACATATAATTCACCAATATAATTTCATCTTCATAGATTACAAAATTTCATGAATATTCACCAACAATCGTCATGTTAAAGTATTCAAGAAATCTAACTATTTCGTACATATTCATAAATTCTAAATTAATTCTATGGATACATACATATCATCATATTGATATTTTAATCACACTAGACAATCAATTATCATGAATAAATCATCCCAACATTCTTTACAACACATGCATAAACAATCACACTTTATTTCATATAACATAGACTTTCACCTGTTAGAACAAAATGAGTTTTATTTATAAAACATCCTAAGTTTTGATGATAACAAAGTATTAAATGAACAATTGGTATTACTAATGATTTAAATTAAGTGTGCAGGACAAACTTATATTTATGAAAGAGCACATTTAATTTATGCTCTGAAGAAACTTTGATAGAGTCTGAAGCATTACACTCTGAAGGTGTTCAGAAGTTAAAAGGCGATCAGAAGCAAAAGGCGTTCATAAGTCCAAAGACGTTCAGAAGCCTACAACGCTCAGAAGCTACATGGATCAGAAGCTACTTGGTATTGAATCTCAGAAGCTACGAAGTCAAGTGTCATTCAGAAGACGAAGACGTTCAGAAGCTGAATTACAAAGGACTATCAGAAGCCAAAGATTAAAAGACCACGAGACTCCAAGAAGTCAAAGTCTATCAGAAGCCAAGAATTCCAACATTCATCAGAAGGCTATGTCACTCTACTTTGGAATATACCAAGCCCGATGACTGTATAAAGGACAACACTACTGCAACGTTCAAATGGAATTTGATCTTATCATCAAGGAGCGTGCTGTACCTTTATTTCTGCATTTAGACAAGCAGAAAAGCATGGACGAAGTTGTGGAGCAGAATTACTTCTTCTAGGAAGAAATTCAAAACCCACGTTTCAAGCAATTGGAGATTAACAACTGTCCATCTCAACGGAATTCTACAACGTCTCAAATTCTCTCTTCTTATGTAGAGTTAGAAGAATTTAACGACACACACATATGCTATACAAAATATCATCTCTCAAATCATGTGAGAAGCAAAAACTGTCTGAGCCACTGGAAGTTATTTTGTGTAATAGTTTTTAAGGTTAGAAGTTTAGGATTTACTCTTGTGTGAGTAATTTGGAAAAGTCTCTTGTTAGTTGTAACTTGAGCAATTGTAAAAGTCTCCTGCTGTGTGTTCTGGAGCATTTTGAGAAGTCTCTTGTCTTGTGTGACTTGAGCAATAAAGAAGTCTCTTGTCTTGTGTGACTTGAGCAATAGAGAAGTCTCTTCTCTTGTGTGACTTGAGCAATAGAGAAGTCTCTTGCTTGTGGGCTTGAGCACTAGGATTGTAATCTTTAGTGATTATAGTGAAATCCCTTGGAAGTGCAAGGGGACTGGAGTAATCTCGATTTGTGAGGGGAACCAGTATAAAATCCTTCTCTCTCTCTCTCTCTCTCTCTCTCTCTCGCATTTGATTTTCTGCCTTGCCATCGTTTAATTGTGTTATTTATTCTGTTGCTAAAAGACTCTGATAGATCCTAAATCTTGAAAAGTTTTTTAAAATCTAAAAACACAATTCAACCCCCCTTCTTGTGTTTTCCTTCCACCCCTTCAATTGGTATCTAGAGCTCCGGTTCTGTTGCTAATCACTTCACAGTGAGATAGTAAAAGATCTAAAGGAAAAACACTATGACTGGAATGAATCTGCTAGAAGACTTTAATAGATGGAAACAAAGAGTGTGTTCTCAAGTTGCTGATCTTATGAATGAAATAGAAAAAGGCATCAACTTTCAAGATCAAGAAAAAGCCTCATCTGCTCTTGCTGACCACTGCTTCACAAGTGATGATTATGAAAACATTCAAAGAGCAAAAGTCAAGGATTTGGTAGAGGCAAAAGAAAAAGGCAAAAGCAAAGCAAGTACTGAGGATGTTGAAGACTACATCTTACAAGTATCAGAACGAGATTATTTTGACAAGTTTATCAAAAAATATCAAAGATGGTCTGAATTCAAGAAGAATGAAGGAGAAATATCTAAAGGGATGACAGTCTGGGAAGAGCTGGACAACCTCTCTGAAGGTAACTCTGAAGGAGAGAAGGTAATCAAGCTATCAAACATCTCAGAACCTGAAGTGCAGACTGAATCTGAAGCAAAAGCAGAGTCTGAAGTGGACTCAGAATCTGAACATGAAAGCTATGACTCTCAGAATCAGGTATATTCTCAACTTCCAAAATCTGAACTTATTAAACCACTAAATGCTAGTTTACATAAGTATAAAAAGCTCAAAGTTAATTGTGAGCACTTAAGTGAACAAGCAAATCAGTTTAAGTGCTTATATCAAAAGGCTTTAGAAAAGATTGAAGATCTTAAGAAATGTAGTGCTGGCTGTAGCAAACATTATAATAAGAATTCAATTGATTTTAAAGATTTTTGCAGTTCACACACTGATAGTTTTGTAAGATTTCTTCTTTATTATGTTCTTTGAAAAACAATGGTGTAAATGGAATTGGTTATTCATGTGCTGACACATGTGAAGAACCAAGTTCATCAAGCATATTTGAAAACGTTCACCTTCTGATCTCTATTCTACATTTGTACATGAAAGCACTCAAGTGGTACAAATGGAGAATAAAGGTCTTGTAACTAACAATCTAGGACCCTCCAGCAAGTGGGTACCAAAAGACAGAATTATTTATTTGGCTGCAGGTGAAATGAAAAAAATTAGACCTTCCAATCACATGGTTGCATGTGACTACAAATGGAAGAAGAGCAATTGTGCACAGAAGGCACTTTTATGATGAATCAGATGATGAATCTGAATTGGACTTCATAAGGAATAGAAGAAAATATGATCCTGAAGATGAAGAATATGAAGCATGTTTTGAGGATGACTATGATGAAGATGATGGTGATACATCATGGTGGGAAGACATCCCAGAATGTAACCTCTACAGAGATTAATCAAGGACCAGAGAAGACTCAATGTACATATTTAATAAAGAGCATTATCTGGAACAAAATAAACTCCGTAAGTTCTTAATTACTTTCTCTATCAAAGGATTCTCATTCAGTTAAAAGATTTAATTTTCTTTAAGAGACATATTTCAATTAAAGACATGTTCAGAATTAAACTATTTGGAATCTGAACCTACTTCTATGTCTTAAAAAGAAAATTTTAATTTTTGGGATCTGAAGCAATATTGAGGTTTTAGCCTCTTAAGTGCTCCAGACTATGAGAAGTCTTTAACTTCTGAATGAAAATGCCTCTGACAATATTAGAACTGGAAACGTTTAGTGTTGTACATCTGTACGTTTTGGCGCTAAATTATTGAACACGTATACACGATCTCATTGGATGGAAACAGTTAAATTGTAATAGAAAATATCTCTCAAATGAAGTGAGAATAGAAACTAGCTCAAGCCTCTGAAGTTATTATCTTGTAATAAGTTTATGCTTAGAAGTTAGTATTACTCCTGCGTGAGTAATTGATAAGTCTTAATCTTAGTGATTAGAGCAAAGTAAGTCTCTTAGTCTTGTGTGACTCTGAGCAAGGAAGTCTCTTAGTCTTGTGTGACTCTGAGCAAGGAAGTCTCTTGTCTTGTGTGACTTGAGCAAGGAAGTCTTAAGCTTGTGTGCTTGAGCAAGGAAGTCTCTTGTCTTGTGTGACTTGAGCAAGGAAGTCTCTCTGTCTTGTGTGACCTAGAGCAAGGAAGTCTCATGCTTGTGTGCTTGAGCATCTGAATTGTAATCTTAGTGATTATGGTGAAATCCCTTGGAAGCAAGGGGACTGGAGTACTCTCAATTTGTGAGGGGAACCAGTATAAATTGTTGTGTCTCTTTCTCTCTCTCACTCTCTCATTTACTCCTTCATCATTCACTCAGTTTAAAGTTGATTGTGTGAACTATTCCGCTGTGCTTAAAGACTCTGATAGATTAAATATCTAGAAAAGTTTTTAAATATCTAAAACACAATTCAACCCCCCCCTTCTTGTGTTTTCTCCACGCACCTTCAATTGGTATCAGAGCTCCGGTTCTGTTAGACATCACTTAACAATGAGACAGTCAAGATCCAAAGGAGAAAAACACCATGGCTCAAAACATGGATGATTGGAAGCAGAAGCTATATCAACAAGTTGCTGATCTTATCAAGGAAGTTGAAGATGGTCTAAATATTAATGAAGATCTGAGCAACAATCAAAATCCTTCCACATCAGGGGCTGAACAAATTTCTAATATTGAATCTACAATCATCAATGTTTGCTTCATTAGTGATGATAATGAAAGCATTCAGAGAGAAAATATAAATGGTATGTTAGATCAATATGAGGAGTTTAGAATGGAAGAAAATGAGAGTATTGGAGAAATGAGCTTAAGATTTCAAGCTATCACAAGCAAGCTTGAAGACTTCAACAACAAACTCAGCAACAAAGAGCTTGTAAGCAAGATGCTGAGCAGTTTACCTCTGAATTGGAATGAAATTTCAAAATCTCTAGAGGAAACTGAAAACATCAATTCAATGAGTCTTGAATCATTGATTGATTTACTTAGAGTCCATGAACTGGCTCTGAAAGAAAAAGAAGAGTTAAGTAGTGAAGAAGCAAAAGCAGCAAGGAAAGGAAAGCAAGCATTGGAACTTGAAGGTCTTGTTGAAGAACTTGATGAAGAGTATCTTGAAAGGTTTTCAAGAAAAATTCAAAGATGGTACAACTTCAAGAAGAATGGAGGAAAACTGGCTAAAGGAATGACAACCTGGGATGAGCTAGACAACTTCTCTGAAGATGAATCTGGAAGAGCACCAGGAGCTGAAGAATCAAGTTCTGAAGATGGTTCTGACTCTAAAGATTCAAGTTCTGATGGAGAGTCAGAACCTGAGAACATAGACAATATCCAGAAAAGAATGAATCAGGTATATTCTTGTCTTCCCAAGGCAAAATTGATCAAGCATCTTGAAAAGACTTTACTTAAATCCTTTAATAGTCAGCGGATGTATAAAAAGCTTAAAGCAGACTATGAGAATTTAAGTAAGCAAGCAAATCACTCTGAAGATCTTGTACAAAAAGATTTTATCAAAACAAAAGATCCTGAGAATGATTATGTTGTGTGTTACAAACCCTTTGAGCACTCTCTTGCTCTCAAAGAGTATTGCAACACTAATGCTGATCAAAATAAAATTGTTTCCATGCTTTGCAATATCAAAACCAACAATACTAAAGGGATTGGATACTCTGGAGATAAAACACTAGAGGAACCAAGCTCATCAGTTATTGCTGGAAGCTTCTCACCTCCTAATCTTTACACTACATTTGTATCTGATAGCACTCAGATGAAACAAATGAAGCATAAAGATTTGGAAACTAACAATCTAGGACCCTCAAGCAAGTGGGTACCAAGAGACAAAATAGTTTACTTGATTGCAGGTGAAACAAAGACTTTGAACCTTCCAATCACATAGATGCATGTGAATGTGAATGGAAAGAGAGCAATTGTGCATAGAAGGCACATTTTTGAAGAGTCAGATGGAGAAGAAGATGAAATGGAGTACATAAGCAACAGGAGAGAGTATGAAGAATTTGGAGGTTGTTTTGAACAAGACTATGATGATAACAACTCCCTATGGTGGGATGATTGCCCAGACTTTGATCTTGAAAGAGATTAAACAAAATGTCATCAAAACAACAAAGCTTCAAAATCAGGTAAGTAACTCTAAACTCCTGAATGACATCTCAGAGGAATAACATTCAAAGGTTAAAATTATTCGTTTAGGACACTTGATTTATTTAAAAATGTTCAGAACTAAAACCTTGAAAAATCTTGTCTGAACATATATTTTAAATGTCCTGAAAAAATTTGTTCTTAGACTCTGAAGTATTTTAGATCTCAGCATCTGAAGTAGGTCAGACTATGAGAACTTTTCAACCTCTGAAGGTTAAGCCTCTGAATAGGAAATGAATTGGAAACGTTTAAGTATTCTTACTGAAACGTTTTTGGCGCTAAAGGAACAACACGTACACACATTCTAATTGGTTTAAAAACAATTAATGATTAGTTCTTTTTTTTTGATTTATTTTCTATGTGTGCTTTATTTTGCCTTTAATCAAAATCACTTAATCACTTGCACACACTACATCTTCACAACCTACACTTTCATTTTCTTGAAACCTCAGAAAACCCTCTTTCTTCCACAAATTAGCATAACCCTAAAATGGCAGCATCTACATCATCTTCAGACTCTCTATTTGCGTTTCCTAAAAACTTCCCTATCAACACTACTGCATGCGAAGAGATGTTCTCCACAGATTTGTCTCTCGAGATGGAGGGAAAATCTCTAAACCTGGTTATGGAACAACCAGTGGACTTTGATAGTTTGGAGAAGAATCATTTTGATGTGCTAAAGTTCTTTATTGATCATACTGGGAGCTTTAGATACATGAAGTTATTAAATGGTCCAATCTATCCTACTCTGGTAAAAGATTTCTGGATTAGAAGCAAGGTGAATACAGTTGAAGATTATAACAAGGAGCTGGATGCAAAGAAGAAGGAGAAGTTGGAGAATAAGGACAAGACTCCTCAAGAGTTGGGATTGAGGATAGTTGAAGAGACTGAAGTACACTCCGTAGTATGTGGCTTTGAAGTGATTCTCACTGCTTCAAATCTAGCTAAGGTGTTATCTATTCCCAATGAAGGCACTTACCATACCTATAGCCGAAGCGAAGCAAAGAATTCAGAATTTCTAGTGAACATGACCAAGCTGTGCTACGCTAAAGGGAAGAGTTGTGAGAGCAACAAAGTAAGTGATTTGAAGCCCACTCAGAAAGTTTTAGCCAGAATAGTTCTAGGATCAATATTTCCAAGGAGTGGAAGTTCTGATCAACTTTCATGGGATCATAGGCACTTTGTCTATTTTCTCACAAGGAAATTTAATTTGAACTGAGCAAAATACATCTTCAATCACCTCTGCAAGGCTGTGAGTCCTACTCAGAAGCAATCCAAGCCAAATGTTCATGTCATCTATCCAAGAATCCTTAGTGAAATCTTCTATCAAAATGGTGTGATAGATGTAATCAAGGCTGCTGGTCATGACAATCTGATTAGGGAAATCAGAGCCTCTACAATCTCTGCTCACACCCTCTCCAACATGAACTTGCTAGCAGGAAAAGAAATGCAACCTTCTGATCCATTTGAACCTCAACCTCACTCAGAAGATTCAATGGTGAAGAGATATAAGATTGACATACCTGCTGTCTCAAATGGTATTGTCAATCAATATATACAACTGCTAAAAAGTCAAGGTGAAAGGCTTGAGATTGAAGAAGAAGAATTGAAGAAGAAGAGGAAGAGGCTGGTGAAGATAAAGATGGAGAAGAGTGAAGCTGCAAGGGCAGAGGGTAAAGGAAAGATCAAGTCCAAGGCTGGGAGTTCAACTGTGATAGTAGTGGATGATGAAGAACCACTATGTTTCAGATTGAAGAAACTTGCCAAAGAGCCAAAGAAGAAAACTGCTGAAGGCTCAATCAAGGACAACTCAGGTAATGTATTTTTGTCTAAACCTGCTGTTGTAAACACTCAAGAGACTTAACCAACTCTATCATCAACCCAACCCAGAAATTCACCTCTACATTTCCTTGAGGAACATTTAGGTGGTGAATTATCCAATCAAACCAAAACCACAAATCTAGTTCAGAACTCATCCACCCAAACAAGTCCTAAAGACCATCTCACATTAAAACAACTCATTTCAGAACCTGTCCATTCAGAACCTCCCATACCAGAAATAATCTATATTGAATCACACCTCTCATCAGAACCTATCCAAACACCACCTGAACACCAACCCTCAGAAAATCAAGGTTCTGATCACCAAACACAATCTAAAAACCAAACACATCCTGAACCTCAACCATCACCTGACCAAACACAACATGAACAACAAAGTACTAAAGAACTTGAACATCACTCTGATGTTTCAAAACATACTGAACCTGTTGATTCAGAAGAAATCCAAAATTCCCCACCATCAAACCATGTTGATGCTATGGTCAGAGAGCTTCATGTAAATGATTTTCATCTTAAAGCTTTTGATCAACAGCAACAACAACCACAATCATTGCCTCAACACACCTCTTCACCCTCAAACTCTGAACCTCATCCAACCAACTCAACCAACATTGATATCTTGAGTGAATGTGACAACTTGTTAAGTCAGATACATGGTATTCATGAGCTCAGACATTCTGACATGTCTTCATCTGAATATGCTGCACAATGGGTGAGCTTGACTGAGGAATTAGTAAAGAAGCTGCATAGTCTTCAGGAGGCTGATATTGAAGAACAGAGGAGGTTTGACAAGGGAAAGGATAAAGTGGTTGAAGAAGTCATTCAAAATCAAAAGGACACAGAGAGGAATCACCCTGAATCCTCTACTGTAAAAGACAGTAATCTGAATGAACCTACCCAAGAAAATCTAAGGAGCAATCAAGAGCATCTGAGAAATCCAGTATATGAGGCTGAAATTGAAGAAATCAAAGCCAAGATGGATAAGTATATTGGGATGATAGAGGAAGTCAATGGAAACCAAAAAGAGATTATGAAAACCTTAGCTTCTCTCTATAACCAACCCCAATAAACCCCTAGGATTTCTTTGAGTGCTTATGTGTTTATCTGCAGTTTAATATTTTTTGTTAGGCACATTGGAAGGATTAAGTACATACCTCTGAATGTTTTTTAATGATTTTGTTTGCCAATCTTAAATATTCACTCATTATGTGCTAATCTGATTGTTTTCATTTCATTCTGATTATAACTGTCTTTGTGAGATTTATTTCTTAAATAAGCTTTAATATTTACAAATAGTTTTTCAATGAAGACTTCAAAATATTGTGTTTCATTCATAAAATTTGATTTTCAATGAGTACAATATTTGGTTATTCTTAAAGAATCAAATTACATAACAAGAGAAGAAATATAAATAAGAAATCAAAAATAAACAAGCCAAAGTAATGAATTTTATTTCATTGAGAACATAAGTTCTGGATTACATATAAAAATTTCTAAGGACTATCTTCTGGATGTTCCAAAGGTCATATTTGTGGTTGCAAGCCTAACTATGACCTTTGTAGAGGGGAAAGGTTGAGCTTTTGGCTGAGCCATCCAACTAGTAGTCTTTCTTGAAGAAACCGACTCAGATGCATCAGTTTGGTTTCCTTCAGGAAAAGACTCTAGCTCCTCTAGAGCCTTGGATATCAGTTTGATTTTCTTCAGGAATATATGTCTTCGGAAAATTAAAACAGTAGGCGTCCAAAGATTTCTCTTCAGACTCTGAACTGTGTTCTTCTGTAACAGACACTGGCTTTGTTTCTCTTGAATTCTTCTTATGTTTTCTCCTATCTTGACTATCTCTCTTTGAAACTACATTCTTCTTCTCTGAGCGTTTCATTTTTTCTCTCAAAAGATCTATCAAAACCTACGATTATTCTGTGTGAATAAAATGACTAGGCTTCTCTCCTTTTATAAGCTCATTTCACCGACAAGGTCTTAAATGTGTTCAACCACTCCTGACTTGACCGTATTGGACGTTGTACTTGTTAATTAAATTGCTTATACTACCTTTTTGATAATGACAAAAGGGGGAGAAAGAATATTGGTAAATCAATTGTTGGAAGAAGCGAAACTACTTTGCTTTTTAGGGTTTTGTAGTGCTTCAGAGAGAGAACGTAGGAGAGTGGTCAAAATAGTGGCATGAGGTACATGCTTTGAAATGACAATCTGATCTTGAGGATTTCAAAATATTGTGCTAAAGAGCTCTGAACTATTTTTCAAAAGTTTTGCTTTATGCTCTGAACTGTTTTAAGCTCTGAAATTTTTTGAAAAGATTTTTTTAAGCTCTGAACTGTTTGAAAAATATTTTGAACTCTGAAACTGTATTTCATGATAACCATCAGAACCAAGTGTGTGTGTGTGTGTATACGTTTCTAGTGCCTCTGATCCTATTGTCATTTAATTTAAATATTTATTTCATCTTGCATCTTCATTAAGCGCATAATTTCAAGGAGAATACATTTATTAATTGAAGTTTATTATTCATAGATAGTTCTTGAGTAAGGGTGCAACTTTATTCAAAGATTATTACACTATGAAAAGTAGAAGCTTGCAAACCTTGTTCTTTATATAGTAAAATATGAATAATTTAAGTCATATAATAAAGTAATTCTGAAACTGATTAAAATTAACTATGGATACAAAATAGGGGGAGCTTACAAACCTAACCCTATGGGATATCAGACTTAGGGGGAGCTTGCAAAATTCAGAAGCTTAATGTCAACAGAGCTGATTTTTATCAACAACAATTGTATTTAATACTTATGTTTGTCAACATCAAAAAGGGGGAGATTGTTGGAACAAAATGTGTCTTAGTACACACCCTTGAGTTTTGATGATAACAAAGTATTAAATGGACAATTGATGTTACTAATGTTTAAATTAAGTGTGCAGGAGAATCCAACGTTATATCAAGAGCACACTTGATTTAGACTCTGATGAAACCTTATGGAAGTCTGAATCATTACACTCTGAAAGAGTTCAGAAGCTAAAACGTGGTCAGCTAAACAAAGTTCATAAGCTCAAAGAGGATCAGAATGTCTGCAAGAGTTCAGAAGCTCAGAGAAGTTCAGAAGCTCAAAGATGTTCAGATACCTACAAGAGTTCAGAAGCTATCTGTTAGTCAAGAGTTATTCAGAACATGAAGACGTTCAGAAGCTGGAATATGAAGGACTATCAGAGGCCATTTATTCAAGACCAATCAGACTCCAAGACATCAAAGGTTCATCAGAAGCAAAGGAAATTCCCCTAGTCATCAGAAGGGCTACATCAATTACTCTTATCAAGCCTGATGATTTGTTTAAGGACAACTAATTACAACGGTCACAAAGGATGTGATCCTACGTACTCTCTCTAGGAGCTAGTTGTACCTTATTACTGTATTTTGGACAAATAGTAAAGGTAAAGCTTAACTGCAAAGAAGACGTGGCTTTATTCAAAGGATATTCAAAGACTACAGCTGTCCATTTTACAACGGGAATTTCTCCAACGTCTCAATGTCTTTCTCAACTCATATAAATATGCAAAAGAAATAATTGATGACTAAGGACCTTTATAGAAAATATCTCTCAGAATAGAGTGAGAATAAAAGAATTGTAATAGAAAATATCTCTCAAATGAAGTGAGAATAGAAACTAGCTCAAGCCTCTGAAGTTATTATCTTGTAATAAGTTTAAGCTTAAAAGTTAGTATTACTCCTGCGTGAGTAATTGATAAGTCTCAATCTTAGTGATTAGAGCAAAGTAAGTCTCTTAATCTTGTGTGACTCTGAGCAAGGAAGTCTCTTAGTCTTGTGTGACTCTGAGCAAGGAAGTCTCTTGTCTTGTGTGACTTGAGCAAGGAAGTCTTAAGCTTGTGTGCTTGAGCAAGGAAGTCTCTTGTCTTGTGTGACTTGAGCAAGGAAGTCTCTCTGTCTTGTGTGACCTAGAGCAAGGAAGTCTCATGCTTGTGTGCTTGAGCATCTGAATTGTAATCTTAGTGATTATAGTGAAATCCCTTGGAAGCAAGGGGACTGGAGTACTCTCAATTTGTGAGGGGAACCAGTATAAATTGTTGTGTCTCTTTCTCTCTCTCACTCTCTCATTTACTCCTTCATCATTCACTCAGTTTAAAGTTGATTGTGTGAACTATTCCGTTGTGCTTAAAGACTCTGATAGATTCAATATCTAGAAAAGTTTTTAAATATCTAAAACACAATTCAACCTCCCCCCCCCTTCTTGTGTTTTCTCCACGCACCTTCACACTCTTCTTTCTCTCTCTCTGTTTATTTGTGCATTGTGTTTATCTAGCTTTCTTATATCCGCTGCATTTACTCTTACAAAAGGTAGAAAAGTTTTAACTTCTAAAAACAAATTCAACCCCCCGGCCCCTTCTTGTGTTTTTCACACCTTCAGGTAGAATCACCCTAATTAATATTATTAGCTTAATTTTTTAATTCATGATTGCAATGTGGAATTATATATTAGTGAGACCATGAATGCGATGAAAGTGAGATTCAAGTTGGTCTTCAAAAGTTTTCAATTTTCTTGCTACATAGAGAAGCATATCCTATTCAATATGCTTATGAACATGGACGTGAAATCAAAGCTTGCTACATAGAGAAGATATATTGAAGATATAAATTGATTAGTTAGAGAACATATTTTCTATTTATTACACAATTTATTTTTTTTATAAGAGATAATTTACTTTTTAGATTAATTGAATAACAAATTTATCTAGTTTATATATTAGATTAAATACGTCGATTATTAAATGAATCTAAAAATAATCAGTTGTTTCTTATAAAAAAGACCAAAAGAGTAAAACTTATTAGTTTTTAAATTTTACATTAATTGAACCAACTTACAAGCTTATAAAACTTATTTTCTTATAAATTTTACATTAAGTGGTCAACTTTAGAAAACCAACTTACAATGTAAAGAGATTGTCTATTTATACATTATTTCATACAATACGGAATACTTAACGCACCTCTTCATGTTAAGGACTAGACATCTCGAGCGTGACTCAAGTAACCCAATACTAGTAACCTGAAATTGTTAGAATGTTGAGTTAGACCCAATTCAACTCAATTTTACAAAATCAATTTATAAAATGATAAATGTCTCTATTTATAAACTCATTTTCAAGTATTTTCAACAAAACTAATGTGAAATTCACATAGATTCCTTGATATTTAAATCAATTGGAGACAATAAGTAAATCATTTATTTTGATATCTAAATGTTAGAGACAAATATTTATATTATTAATAGTTTTATATACATTCATACATCAAAATTGATGTTTAGGATAAATAGGAAAAGATGAAAACTACTCATTGATCATTAGTATTTTTCTTTTGTTGTTATGGTTCTATTCTAGCTGCTTAGGATTCTTCAAAGGGAAAGCCGGCATAATGAATACTTCTAATGTCCTTTTTATTTTGTTATTTTATTCTTTGTTGGCCACATATCCATCAAACTTACCAAACAAGACAAAATGGAATGTGTTCTTATTCTGTTTTTTCCTTTAAAAAGAAATTCCAATGAGTGAACATCAGCTTTCTATTTTTATTATTATTATTATTCTCCAATGAATTTTTTTTGGGTACAAATTCTTCAATGTGTCTTTAATATAACATTTCTATTTTTAGATGCTTTAATAAAAATATATTTTATTCTTGTACAAAATAATAAGAAATTTTATTCCTCTAAAACAAGAGAGTTTTTTCAAAAAGAATTCCAGACAAATGAAATCAAGTGATTAAAATAAACCATAATTAAAGACAAAATCGTTTAAAAAAATTCAAATTTAAATTTGAACAATTTTTTAGTCTATAGACCGAGTAACAAACACTACTTCAAAATTTACGCACAAAAATGAGTGATCATATGTATAACTTGAACTTACATGAACGCGAAAATATTCAACCTAATAATCTCGACATTGTCAATTAAGACAAATTGTACTTGTCATTATCTTTAAAAATTTAATTTCGTTAACATTGATCAAATTTTTTAGCCCGTAAACAAAGTGATAAATACTATTAAAAAGCACCCACTGTGAGGTCTCATATTCGAATCTGAGTGATAACGTCCAACATAAACAATATATACTGCGTAAGTTGAATTAAAACTTATGTACTTGTCCAAACTTTATATACTCAAATTATTGCCTAATTTTGAATCTAATAAAGCATACAATTGGCCAATTCCCATTGGCAGTGTTGATGATAACATTAAGTAAAATTTATACGCCAAATTGCATTAATTACCTATAATTCCAAGCAAGAATCTTTCTTGATAAACATGTGAAGTGAAGTGTGGTTTCTGATGCTTTCAAGGAAAAAAGAAGAAAAAAATAGGGAAAAAAAAAGTTTATTCTATAATTCAAGTCACTTTGAATTCTTCTTTTAACTTTTGGAATAAGGTTCTTCCATTTGTCATTGGAACAAAAACATATGCAGGCACAAATTGATCATAGGTCAAATAAAATTTGATTCTAAATGCAACGTGTGAGGTTCCTATGAAAGTATTTTGCACACAATTCTATTGGATAAGTTCTTTGCTCCTATAATCAAAAAGTTGAAGTGAACGAGATCCTACAATGATGAAAAGTAATAGTAGCTAGGAATGACATCTTTTTTAAGTACCTATGTATATATATTGAATTAAATAGACATTTATGTTTATATAGTTTTGTGTTGTTTCTCTTAAGATTCCATTTCCTCATAAGGTCCATCTCCTAATAGAATTTTCTTTATAAGGACATCTTTGAGAACAACTTAGGCTTGTAAAGGATTGCAAAGAGTTGAAGAAACTTACATATAGTTTGAGTTGAAACCCTAAAGAAAGTGCTCTTGAAGAGTTTAGAACATTCCAATCACTTGTCAAAAGGTAAAATTAATGATTTTGTACAATTTTTAAATTGTGGCCATGTCACAGTTCATACAACCTCAATTGCAGTTTGGTTGCAAATACGAAGACATAAATTCTTTGTTGTCACGGCTCAAACCATGACCGCAAATTTTTTTCATTGGTTTAAAAAAAGAATCAGACGATTCAACCAGTTGAACTTTAAACCCCGCGTTATTACCTTTGAGTTATTTTTCCTGTTTGATTGCGGTTTCGTCCTTGTTCGAGCGGTTTAAGGCTGTTAAACCATGAACCATGATCCAGAAGTCTTGCCGGTTTTGTTTTTTATAATATTGTTTCTTTTAAGACCTTGATCATGAGTATAATAAATTTTTTTATTCTTTTGAAGAGAATGTACTTCCACCATCAACAACAACAAGCAAGGAACATGCATGCTTTAAGGATGCACATGCAAGGAAGTGGAGATTCAGGACTTGTTCTTTCAACTGATGCTAAGCCAAGATTAAAATGGACAGCAGATCTTCATGAACGTTTCATTGAAGCAGTCAATCAACTTGGAGGATCAGATAGTAAGTCTATATTCATACCAAAATTATGCACATATTAGTTTTTGATGCATTGTCAGTGTAAAATATTCCTTACACACAGTAATAATTGACTAGGTCAAATATTTTTAATAATCCAACGGTTATAATTTATTATCAGTGTAAAAAATCTTTACGGTGTTAGGGATCAGGAACCTATGCAGTCGGTGATTGCATACAGTCATGCAGTCAAGTGTTTATGTCCATCCAATCTTAATCACATGGTGAAAAATTTAAAGATTGGATCTTAAACACGTGACTGCATGATTGCAGCACTCACCGACTGCATAAGATCCGGGTTCTAGTGTTAGTGCATGTCAATGAAATTCATGTGTATCAGAAAATTGAAAATTTGAAGGTAATTTGATTACTCTTGCTATGCAGAAGCTACACCAAAAACAGTATTGAAACTTATGGGAATTCCTGGACTTACATTATACCATTTAAAAAGTCACCTACAGGTAAATATATCACTACCCTTTTACAATTTATATTATATCATATAACTAGTTTTCAGTTTGGCCACTGTATTTTTCATTTGAGTATAGTATTCTCTCTATTTTGCATTTGTTACCCAATAGATAGTAGAAATATTGCTCGCTGTTCTGTTTTTAAAAGTAAATCGGATAGCTTCGATTCTAAGAATTGTTTCCACCAAAAATCGAACTCAGATTTTCCTAAACAATTTGTTCTAGTGGAGGCTCATTAATCATTTGAGTCTAATGTCTTGGTTAACCAGATAGCTTATTTAATAAAAGTAAATTTTAATGTTCTAAACTACAGTCCATAACCACAATTGTGGTTGCAATATTGGTTTTAGAGTTTTATGCAAACGCATCACACCTACAATTGCGGCCACATCAGCTGCATTTGTGTGTAGTTTATGGTAATATTAAGATTTGTTGTGTAACCGTGACCAACCATGACCACAGTTTAAAACCACGATAAAAATGCTGATGGAATTTTTTAATTGTTTTTCGTTCATAATTTGTTTTTAATTATTGATTTCACTTTTTTGATGGCAGAAATACAGGATTAGTAAACATGGGAATGGGCATGCTAATAACATTAGCAGCAGTAAAATTGGTAAATAAATCATCTATTTAATATCCATGCTTAATTTCCATGTCTTGCATAAGAATATTATGAGCATAATTTTAAAAATGAAAATGAATTTATGTTAGGAGCACCAACCACAGAAGTAGTAGAAAGTAGAATATCAGAATCAAGTGGAATTCATATGAAAGATTTAAGCATAGGACTCCAAACAAACAAGTAAGAATACATACATTTTCATTAATTAGTATTTTCATTAAATTTCCAATGTTCAAAACTCAAAATAATATTCTCTAACAATGATCAATCCTAAATTCAGAAATTCAGAAATAAATGAAGCATTAAATATGCAAATTGAAGTGCAAAGAAGACTACATGAGCAGCTTGAGGTATAGAGATCTTTCAAATTTATCTTCAAATACTTATTACTAATATATTTTGTAAATAGACCAAGTGATGTGAATCTTCAATTTGGTCCCTAAAATCGTAGGATGTTTTTAGATTAGGTTATGAAATAAGATAAATTTTGAAATTGTAAATCATCGGTCATTTTAGTTCAAATGTTATCCTTTGAATAACGTATGTACTTGATAACTTCAGGACAAAAATGATCGATGATTTATGGTTTACTTTTTTATATACTCTTATTCGAGGAACTAACCTGACATGCTGGGATTACTTCTCATGGTGCAGCGATAGTACATTTTTACCCAATTTTTTGTTGTTGCACCGTCTAGAGTATTCGAGTTCTAACCAAATGACTAAATAAGCATTCGCAAATACGATTTCGCTTTAATTATCCAAATCGTAAATAACTTATTTACAAAAAAGTTGCTGTCCTTTTAATTGAATGAACAAGCATTTTGATCCTCAAGTTAATATTTGAGGCGCTATCACAATAATTCCTGAATTTATCAAAATTACAAAAATATATATAAATTCGTCTTTACGCAGGTTCAACGACACTTACAATTAAGGATAGAGGCTCAAGGAAAGTACCTTCAATCAGTGCTTGAAAAAGCTAAGGAGACACTAGGAAGTCAAAATTTAGGTACTATGGGAATTGATGCTGCAAAGGTTCAACTATCTGAATTAGCATCAAGAGTATCCACAGAAAACCTTGATACTAAATTTTCAGAACTAAAAGAATTGAATGTACTTTGGCCTCAACAAACACATGAAGGTGAAGCCATTGATTATTCAATGTCAAGTTTCTTAACTAATAGTGAGGATTCACAAAGAGATCAAGAAATACATAACAAGGGCATGAATTTTAGAGCCTATAATGGCACATTTTGTGAAGAAGTGAAGGAGAATACGATGTTTCTTTCCTCATCAAATGATAAAGTACTAGAGGGTAATTTTTTATTCACTTCGATCATATATATAATCGAAAAATGTGTTATTTTCAAAATTAAATCTCTTCAGGCAATTTTATAGTGTAGTCGGCTATAGACAGTTAGATTTAAACTAATTGTCTATCTGACTGCAAAGTCGGCTGTAAATGATTCAAGTTCTAACTTTTTTAAATGTTATTGTTAATTATTAGAACTACTTTTATCACGAGATTTAGTTTTTTTTTTTCTTTCTAGAAGTTCATCTTCTCTATGCAAATGAGTTTTATTTAATAACTATTGCTTGATCAGAATGATTTAATCTTTTGTTTCTTATAAATAGGATCAGGTGAAGTAACCAAACGAACTTCAAGCCTCTTATCAATGAATATAGGAGTTCATGAAGAAGAAAACATTTGGAGGAGAAATAATTCAAAGGAAGATTTAAAGGGTGAAGAATGGAAAAGAAGAAAAAGTATTGAAACTAGTGGAGTTCAACTTAAATTGAACAGTGACAAAATTTCTCAAGATTATAGATTGGCTAACTTTGAAGTGAAATTGGACTTGAATTCTCATGATGACAATGATGCTTCTCAATGCCAAAAATTTGATTTGAATGGTTTCAGCTGGAATTAATAGGACTTTTAGCTTGGAATTTTCATCTTGTTTTTGGAACATGTCATTTATAAAACATTTAAAAAACAACTTAGTTCAATAGAATAAATTACTATCCAAGCAAAAGATTTCATGTAGAATTGCTTATGTAGACTAAATGGAAAATGGAAAGACTTTATAATATATACTATGAAAGCAACATCTTTGCCAGCTGCACAAAACGACAATGTTAGAACTTGAATCATTTATAGCCGACTTTATCAACAACCTCTTCATCAACAATCGTACTATCATAGTAGGAGGTGAAGGGGTGGAAGGAGAAACACAAGAAGGGGGGGGGGGTGTTGTGTTTTTAGAGTTTAAAAAACTTTTTAAGATAAAGTATCTATCAGAGTCTTTTAGCAGCGAAATTAATAACACAATCAAAACGATAGCAAAAGAGAAAAAAATCAAAAGCGAGAGAGAGAGACACAAGGATTTTATACTGGTTCCCCTCACAAATCGAGAGTACTCCAGTCCCTTTGCACCTCCAAGGAATTTCACTATAATCACTAAAGATTACAATCCTAGTGCTCAAGCCCACAAGCAAGAGACTTCTCTATTGCTCAAGTCACACAAGACAAGAGACTTCACAAATGCTCCAGATCACACAGCAGGAGACTTTTACAATTGCTCAAGTTACAACTAACAAGAGTCTTTTCCAAATTACTCACACAAGAGTAAATCTTAAACTTCTAAGCTTAAAAACTATTACACAAAATAACTTTCAGAGGCTCAGACAGTTTTTGTTGTTCACTTAGTTTGAAAGATAATTTCGGTTCACAACAATAATTCTTCTTATCTCCAAATTCTTCTGGTTCCAGATATATATATATGGGAGAAGAGAGAATTTGAGACGTTGTAGAATTCCGTTGAGATGGACAGCTGTTGATTTCCAATTAGCTTGAAACGTGGATTTTGAATCTCTTCCTAAAAGAAGTAAATATGCTCCACAACTTCGTCCATTCTTTTCTACTTGTCCAAATGCATAAATAAAGGTACAACACGCTCCTTGATGATAAGATCAAATTCCAATTGACGTTGCAGTAATGTTGTCTTTTATACAGTCATCATGCTTAGTATATTTCATAGTGGAGTGACATAACCTTATGATGAATGTTGGAATTCTTGGCTTCTGATAAACTTTGATTTCTTGGAGTCTGATGGTCTTTGAATCTTTGGCTTCTGATAGTCTTTAGTAATTCAGCTTGTGAACGTCTTCGTCTTCTGAATGACACTTGACTACATAGCTTCTGAGACTCAATACCAAGTAGCTTCTATTCCAAGTAGCTTCTGAGCGTTGTAGGCTTCTGATTGTTGTAGGCTTCTAAACACCTTTTAACTTCTGAACGCCTTTTAACTTCTGAATGTTAGGTTTTTGAAATTGGCAGTATTTTACAAAAACAACATTAAGTCAGATGTAGTGTTAGATGTGTCTACATTTGGAACAACATTCTGAAGCTAGAATTAATGAAGAGTTTGTTACAAGATTATCTACGCGCGTTATCCTTCAAGCCTATCCTTTTAGCACATGTTAGCGTATTGTTTGTTCCTCAAGACATGGAACTCGCCTATTTTTTGAATATATCCGATAGTGTATCAAACCTAAAATATATTCCTATATTTTAGGATTTTGTTGGATTTGCTTAAACCACAAGCTGGTATCGGATATGCTATGTTTTTAATAATAATCTGAAGGCCAAAAATCAAGGAACAACTATTATTTCCACGAGCTATATATATTGAAGACCATGGACGTTTGAAGGTCACTGAAACTCTTGTGAAGAATAGTATTCTTGTATCTAGGGTTTTAGCTTTGTCTCGTGTTAATTGTGAGCCTAACTCGTATCTCTTTGATACTTGCTTAGGACTGAGTCCTTGTGTTGTAAGGGTTTTAGTCTACTCCAAAGCTTTTAAGCACGGAGATAGGTTATTGTTTGAAGTGTGTCTTCATTGTTCTCAAAGTTAGATCAATCACACTGGTTGTGTGGTTAAGAGGAGAAGGGACAAGGGTCTCTGATCTAGGTGGTCCTAGGTTGAAGGAAGCACGGGTAGTAACTAGGTGACGAAGTGTAAACGAGTCGTTTGCTGGAAACTTCTAACTAGTTTTATCATAGTGGATTCTCTCCTGGATTGGTATCCCCCAGAGTAGGTCGTGTTATACGCCGAACTGGGTTAACAAACTCCTGCGTATCTTTATTTTCCAGTTGTTTACTTTTTGCATAATATGCATTCTGCTGTCAACGTTGTAGTCGCATAGGTAGGCACATCAGGTACCCCATTGTTATGCCAGAATTTCACTGAACGTCTTTTAACTTCTGAACGCTTTCAGAGTGTAATGATTCAGACTCTAACAAAGTTTCTTCAGAGCATAAATCAAATGTGCTCTTCCATAATTATAAGTTTGTCCTGCACACTTAATTTAAAACATTAGTAATACCAATTGTCCATTTAATACTTTGTTATCATCAAAACTTAGGGTGTTTTATAAATAACACTCATTTTGTTCCAACAATCTCCCCCTTTTTGATGATGACAAAAATAAGTATTAAATACAATTGTTGTTGACAAAATTCAGCTATATTGACATTAGACTTCTGAGTTTTGCAAGCTCCCCCTAAGTCTGATACTCCATAGGGTTAGGTTTGTAAGCTCCCCCTATTTTATATCTATAGTTGATTTTAATCAGTTTTAGAATTATTTTATTATATGACTTAAATCATTCATATTTTACTATGTAAAGAACAAGGTTTGTAAGCTTCTTCTCTTCATAGTGAAATAATTTTTGAATAAGGTTGCACCCTTACTTAAAAACTATCTATGAATAATAAACTTCAATTAATAAATTTATTCTCCTTACACAATATAATCTTAAGAAAATAAATAAAGTCCAGATAATTTTTTTTTGAAATGAATGAAGATAACATCAGATGCGTAATTGGCAGTAAGATTAGATACGTATACATTGGGTTCTCATAGGATGTCATGTGATACGATTTCAGAGTTTAAAAATATAACACATATTTCAAAAACAAAAAGAAAACTAGCCAAAAGTATGACCAATACTCTTTACTCTTTCTCCCCCTTTTGTCATTATCAAAAAGGTTGTCTTACACAATTAAAGCAATTGTAACGACCAATGCAGTCAAGTCATAAAGTTGGTTACAACTATGTCCATCATAAATGAACTTGTTGAACGCATTTAAGACATTGGCGTTGGAATGAGCTTATAAAAGGAGAGAGCCTATTCATTTTATTCTCACAAAATAATCTTAGGCAATAGTAGTTCAATTGAGAGAAAAAAAACGCTCAGGGAAGAAAAGTGTAGTTCCAAAGAGAGTTAGTCAAGATGAGAGAAAAACTAAGCAAGAGAAATCAAGAAAAGCAAGGCCAAAGCCTGAGGTTGAACTCAGTTCAGAGTCTGATGAAACAGATTCAGAATGGGACTCTGATTGGTTTGAGTATCTGAAGAAATATCATCCTGAAGAGGATGTATCTGATGCCCAAGCTCCAGAGGGGTTAGAGGTTTCTCCTGAAGAAGAACAATCTGATTCAGTTGAGTCAGATGCTTCAAAGATGGTGCCATCCAAGCTGGAAGACTTACCTTCTGAAGATTCCAGATGATTTATCTTTAAAATTTTATGTAATAGTCACTCATGTTTTAAATGAAATAAATTTTATGTTTGGCTGCTTACTTGATCTTTATTGTTTAGCATTCTTTCTTCTATTTAAAAACAAGTTTGAAATAATCAATCAAAGTATGAAAACTTAGGAACCAATTGAATAATAAAAGCCAATATCAGGATAATCAAACATCAATTGAGTAATAAAATATACCAATTAACAGATAAAACAAATTAAATACTAAAGAGAAAAACATTCATTGGCATATAAGTAATTAGTAGTACAAAACAGAATTATCCTAATAATGTGCTTAACAGAAATTCAAGAAAGACAGATACACAAGCAAAGAAATCCTAAAGGTCTTTGTATAGAAGACTAAGAATGGTTTCCATGGTTTTGAAGATACGCCCTTGACTTGCAGTGACCTCTTCTAACATTCCATTGTGCTTATCCACCTTAGCTTCTATTCTTGCCATTTTTGCTTCATACTAAGAATTCCTCAGTTGTTCCTTGTTAATGAGAATTGGTTCAGCTTCAAAATCTATATTGAAATGTTCCTTCAGATGATTTCTCAGTAACCCTAAGTTCTCCTTCAGACCTGAATTTGTATTAGCTTCAGCAGGACTAGGTTCAGGACATGAACTTCTTGTTTTATTCAGAGTCAGAACTTCTATCTCAGGAACGCTTTCAAGTACAATGGTTTCTTTGTCTTTCTCATTCTTGTCATGTTCTTCAATATCAGCTTTCTTGATCACAGTTAACTCCCTCATAACCTCCTCAGACAATTCATCCCATTGTGCAGCATAGCTTGAAGAAGATATATTGGAATGCCTTAGCTCATGAAGGATTTGTATCTTCTTAAAAATACTGTCACATTTCCTCAAGAATTCAGAGTTTGGTGAGGTTGTAGGATGTGGTTCAGATGTTGAGGGATTTATGTGTTGAGTTAAGGTTTATGGTTGATTGAAAGTTGTCTGATACTGATGATGTCCCAACCTCTTGGGTTTTCTCAGCAGCAGCACAGTGTTGGGTTGGTATTTGTTGTTGTTGCTGTTGTTGTTGTTGTTGTTGTTGTTGTTGTTGTTCGGTCAGAGTTTCATTGGGTTGATTAAATGAACTAAGTTGAAAGTCTGAAATATGAAGTTCATTTATCATAGTATCAACTTGTGATCTATTTGGTGAGTTGGGGGATTCATCTAACTGAAATTCTTCAGTGTGTACTGAATCATTTGAATGATCTCCAGATACAAGCACTTCAGTTATTGTGCTAATTTCAGGTTCTGGTTGAATCTGTTGTTCTGGTATTGTGTGTTTTGGTGAGATGTTTGGTTCAGGGTGAGTTTGAACAGATTCTGGTTTAACTTGTTCAGAAGGTGAGTTTGGTTCAGGATGTGTTTGGTCTAGATTTGTGTTTGGATTCTGATCTTGTTCAGAGTCTGGTATAATTTTAGAGTTCTGAACATTATCAGATGGCTTTGATGTTGGTTCAGGTTGTGGAGGTAGTTCACCTTGCAAATGTTGTTCTGGAAAATTTAAAGGTGATTCTGAGGGGTTGGTTGTGATTGGGGGGTTCTGAACCTCTTGAGTTAATATAACAGTATCTTTAGGAATTGATACATTACCTGTTTCAGCAATTGTGGAGCTCTCAGCAACCTTCTTCTTCAGCTCCTTGGAAATTCTCTTCCTCTTTATCCTTAATGGTTCATTATCATCTTCCTCAGCATCATCCACTATAACCACACCTTTTGAGCTTTCAACCTTGGTCATTATCCTTCCCTTGCTCTCAACCTTTGAAGTAGAACTCTTTACCACAACTTTCACCAGTCTCTTCCTCTTCTTCTTCTTCTTCACTTCCTCTTCCTCAATCTTATATGATTCTCCTTGGTTTTCCAGCAGCTGAATGTACTAGTTAACTATACCTCCAGTGACAGAAGGTAAGTTAATCTTTAACCTTGCTACCAAAGAGAGTCCAGAGTGAGGTAGATGTTCCAATGGTTCAGACAATATCAACACTTGTCCATGTAGAAAATGCATGTTGGACAAAGTGTTCACTGAGATGGCAGAAGCTCTAATTTCTCTAATCAGATTCTCTTGACCAGCACCTTTAATTACATCTATTACCCCACACTGATAAAACAGTTCACTTAGAATCCTTGGGTACACAACATGAATGTTTGGCTTGGTTTGCTTCTGAGTAGCACAAACAGCCTTGCATAGATCATTAAAGATGTATTTAGGCCAGTTGAGCTGCATTCTTCTACTTAGAAAATAGACAAAATGTCTATTATCCCAAGAGATTTGATCAGAACTTCCACTCCTTGGAAATATTGATCATAGCATGATCTTGACCAACAACTTCTGAGTAGTCTTTCAGTCACCAATTTTGTTGCTCTCACAGCTTTTCCCTTGTTCATAGCATTTCTTGGTTATATCTGTGAGAAATTCTGAATCTTTGACAGAAGATTGGCTGAAGGCATAGTAAGAACCTTCATTGGGGATTTGTAGAACATCAGCCAAGTTTGATTGAGTTAAGACCACCTCAAAACCACACACAACATACCTAATTTCATCCTCCTTGACTTCTCTTAGACCCAATTCCGCTGGAGTCTTATGCTTATTTTCTGGTTTTGAGTTTCTGAAAGCATTGAATTCCTTGTTGTACTCTTTAACTGTCACCACTTTGCTTCTAATCCAGAAATCTTTGACTAGGGTAGGATAGATTGGTCCATTCAGTAACTTCATATACCTGAAACCTCCGTCTTGATCAATAAAATAGCTTTCGACGTCATGCTTATTCAACCTTAAGCTCTCAAAATCAACAGGTTGTTCCATAACCATGTTGAATGTTTTATCTTTCATATCCAGAGATTTCTCTTTACTAAACATTTCTGTGCAATTGATGGTGTTGATTGGAATATCCTTTGGGAATGAGAACGCAGTAGAGGTAGATGCTGCCATTTCTGAGGTTTGGGGGTTTAGGGTTTTGCTAATTTAAGAAAGAAAGAAATAGCTCTGTGGTTTAGAAGAAGAAAGTGTATGTCGTGAATGTGTAAAGTGTGCAAGTGATTATGTGATTTTCTTAAAAACAAAGTAATGCACACATTAAAGAAAACATAAAAGAAATTCAAACCGTCATTAACCGTTTCTATCCAATGAGATCGTGTATACGTGTTCAATAATTTAGCGCCAAAACGTACAGATGTACAACACTAAACATTTGCAATTCTGATATGATCAGAGGCATTTTCATTCAGAAGTTAAAGACTTCTCAGAGTCTAAAGCACTTCAGAGGCTAAAAACTCAATAATGCTTTAGATCCCAAAAATTAAAATTTTCTTTTTAAGACATAGAAATAGGTTCAGATTCAAAGTTGTTTTATTCTGAACATGTCTTTAATTGATATATGTCTCTTAAAGAAAATTAAATCTTTTAGCTGAATGAGAATCATTTGATAGAGAAAGTAATTAAAACTTACAGAGTTTATTTTGTTCCAGACAATGCTCTTTATTAGATATGTACATTGAGCCTTCTCTAGTCCTTGATTAGTCTTTGTGAGGTTACATTCTGGGATGTCTTCCCACCATGATGTATCACCATCATCTATATCATAGTCATCCTCAAAACATGCTTCAAATTCTTCATCTTCAGGATCATATTTCCTTCTATTCCTTATGAAGTCCAATTCAGATTCATCATCTGATTCATCATAAAAGTGCCTTCTGTGCACAATTGCTCTTCTTCCATTTGTAGTCACATGCAACCATGTGATTGGAAGGTCTAATGTTCTCATTTGACCTGCAGCCAGATAAACAATTATGTCCTTTGGTACCCACTTGCTGGAGGGTCCTAGACTGTTAGTTACAAGACCTTTATTCTCCATTTGAACCACCTGAGTGCTATCAGGTACAAATGTATAATAGAGATCAGAAGGTGAAGCATTTTCAAATATGCTTGATGAACTTGGTTCTTCACATGTGCTAGCACATGAATAACCAATTCCATATACACCATTGTTTTTAAAAGAACACAATAAAGAAGAAATCTTACTACTCTCAGTGTGTATATTGCAAAAGTCTCTAAAATCAATTGAATTCTAATCATAAGGTTTGCTACAACCAGCATTACCTTTTTCAAGATCTTCAATCTTTTCTAAAGCCTTTTGATATAGATACTCAAAATGATTTGCTTGTTCACTTAAGTGCTCACAATTAACTTTAAGCTTTTTATACTTATGTGAACTAGCATTTAGTAGCTTGATAAGTTCAGATTTTGGAAGTTGAGAATATACCTGATTCAGAGCGTCATAACTTACATGTTCAGACTCTGAGTCCACTTCAGATTCTGCTTTTGCTTCAGGTTCAGTTTGCACTTCAGATTCTGAGATGCTTGATAGCTTGACTTCCTTCTCTCCTTCAGAGTTACCTTCAGAGAAGTTGTCCAGCTCTTCCCAGATTGTAGATATCTCTCTTCCATTCATCTTGAGTTCGGACCATCTTTGAAATTTCTTGGAGAACTTTTCAAAGTATTCTTCATCAGATTCTTCATCATGTGCTTCTTCTTGATTCATGACATGCTTCCCTCTTTCAGCTGCTTCTTTATCTTTCATCTTGTCAACACTTGAGGTTTGATCAGTACTAGGTGAGATAGAGTCTTGGTTATTGCTCAGATCCTTATTCAAATTTAGGCCATCTTCCATATCTTTAATGAAATCAGCAATATGTGTGTAGATTCTCTGTTTCCACTCATTGTTCAGTAGCTTAGCCATAGTGTTTTTCTTTTCTCCTTTGGATCAGAACTGTCTCACTGTTAAGTGATTTCCAACAGAACCAGGCTCTGATACCAATTGAAGGGGTGGAAGGAGAAACACAAGAGGGGGGGCGGGGGGTTGAATTGTGTTTTTTGAGTTTAAAAAACTTTTCAAGATAAAGTATCTATCAGAGTCTTTTAGCAGCGGAATTAATAACACAATCAAAACGATGGCAAAACAGAAGAAAAAAAAATCAAAAGCGAGAGAGAGATAGAGACACAAGGATTTTATACTGGTTCCCCTCACAAATCGAGAGTACTTCAGTCCCCTTGCACTTCCAAGGGATTTCACTATAATCACTAAAGATTACAATACTAGTGCCCAAGCCCACAAGCAAGAGACTTCTCTATTGCTCAAGTCACACAAGACAAGAGACTTTACAAATGCTCCAGATCACACAACAGGAGACTTTTACAATTGCTCAAGTTACAACTAACAAGAGTCTTTTCCAAATTACTCACACAAGAGTAAATCTTAAACTTCTAAGCTTAAAAACTATTACACAAAATAACTTTCAGAGGCTCAGACAGTTTTTGTTGTTCACTTAGTTTGAAAGATAAGACAGCTGTTGAGATGGACAGCTGTTGATTTCCAATTAGCTTGAAACGTGGATTTTGAATCTCTTCCTAAAAGAAGTAATTCTGCTCCACAACTTCGTCCATGCTTTTCTGCTTGTCTAAATGCAGAAATAAAGGTACATCAAGCTCCTTGATGATAAGATCAAATTCCAATTGAACGTTGCAGTAATGTTGTCCTTTATACAGTCATCATGCTTAGTATATTCCATAGTGGAGTGACATAACCTTATGATGAATGTTGGAATTCTTGGCTTCTGATAAACTTTGATTTCTTGGAGTCTGATGGTCTTTGAATCTTTGGCTTCTGATAGTCTTTAGTAATTCAGCTTCTGAAAGTCTTCGTCTTCTGAATGACACTTGAGTACGTAGCTTCTGGGACTCAATACCAAGTAGCTTCTGTTCCAAGTAGCTTTTCTGAGCGTTGTAGGCTTCTGATTGTTGTAGGTTTCTGAACACCTTTTAACTTCTGAACGCCTTTTAAATTTTGAACGCCTTCAGAGTGTAATGATTCAGACTCTAACAAAGTTTCTTCAGAGCATAAATCAAATGTGCTCTTCCATAATTATAAGTTTGTCCTGCACACTTAATTTAAAACATTAGTAATACCAATTTTCCATTTAATACTTTGTTATCATCAAAACTTAGGGTGTTTTATAAATAAAACTCATTTTGTTCCAACAGGAGGTATACAACCTCTTCATCAACAATCGTAGTATCATAAGCAGAGTTGTTGAAAATTTGCTTGCGTGGGTAAATATACTACAAGAAATTTGCCATATACCCACGAACACCTTTAGTGACGGTCAATAAATCCATTGGTATTTTACAGGTTATCCGTGGGTATAGCCCTCGTATAACTTCGAAGTTTTTTTTTCCACAAAAATTAAGAAACAAATTTTAAATTATACATTCGCACTAATATTTTTCAGATATTCCAACTAACCCTTATCTCCAAAGTCTTCAAAATCCTTTAAATCTTGTGTTGCTGCTTCTCACAAGCTCCCCGAGTCACCATTGTTGTTTCTCCAAAAACCCTAAATCCCTGATATCACTAACTACTGAAGAAAACTTCGAATTTCTCTCATTGTCTCCGGCCAACACGATTACTGAAGGAGATACCTGATGCTTCTTCTTTCGTAAGTCTCTTCTTTCGTTCAATTGAATCTCCCCATTCCTTCGTGTTCCTATTTGTTCGTGTTATGTCCTTCCCTAAATCTCTCTCGCTCACTGAATCTCCTTTCCTGAATCGAGCGCACGAGAAGCTCAGATGTTAGAGCTCAAAGGTTCAAACACAGTCAAGAAGTTCAATCTCCTAGTCACAAAGCTTCAATACCAGTTTTTCGACAGGTACCGATTCTATTTCTCAATAGCAATTTGTACCGATATTGCTTCCTTTTTTGTGGAATGTGATGGATTTTAAGGATTAAGGAAATAGCCAATTTTGGTGTTCTAAAGTTTATGTTCTAGAACTCTGATGGATATTGAATTGGGTAATGTTGTTAAGGTGTTTGATTGTATGCATGTGAGAGATACTAAAATAACTATTTAATATATGAGTAGCTTGAAGTGTTTCACAATACTTTTAGCTTGACTTTTTAGTTAAGGTTTGTTGTTAATTGTTTTTGCTTAAGACCTTTGTATTCTTCCTTTAAGTGAAACATATGTTTGTTTTGCCTCTCTGTAGCTAAACAATGAAAGTATAGTATTGTTATGTACTACTAATTGAAAGATCCATTGGTAAATTATAGTGGCCAGAGATATGTAGGTCTTTTTAATTGACTTTGTTTTGTTCTTTAAGTAGTTGTTTTTATGTCTCATGAAATGTTTGTTGTACTGATTTTCTTTTTATTTTTTTTATAATTTGACACAGGAGGAAAGGGCATCATATTCTGAGTTATGGATATAAGTTTATTCTTGTATATGTGTGCTTATATGAAAATCTATCAAATGAAAATGTATGTATGATTTCATATGATCATGTATTAGATGGAAGGAAATTACATAACAGAATGAGCAAGAATCTTTTAGCAGCCAAAATTATTTTGAATCTTTGATAAAATTATTTGAGTACAAGAAAAAGCAATCACTTTCATGTTAAGCTTAATAAGTTGGCTTGAAGTTTGTTAATTGGTGTTGCTGGGTATAGGGTATAGGGTATAGGCCAAATCTATACCCACGGTATAGGTTTGTATAGAGAATTTTCTTTTTCCTTCTTGGTGATAGCATTTCCATGGTGCTTGTTTCAAGCGTCTGAATATACCCTTGCAGCACCATCTATGCATGTTGAACAGTTCCCTAGTTTCTTTGTTGGTGATTTGTGAAATTTTACCCGTTGAAGCATTTTAAGCTTATAAAAAACACGATCATTACTTGATAGTGAGTTCAAATTGAAGAATAGCTGTTGGGGGAATTGTAGCTGGAGTTTCCATTGCAGCCACTGCCTCCAGTGCTCACACATACTTCCCTCGATTCAACAAATTCCGTAGCCAAGTCGTAGGCATCATACCCGCTCGATTTGCTTCCTCTCGCTTCTCTAGAAAGCCTCTCGTTCAAATTATTGGCAAGCCTATGATCCAGGTCCCTCCTTCTTTCTTCAAATTATATGTCTCTTCATTTTAACTCTTTTTTGTTAATTCTTTCATGTCAATTTTCCTTTTCTATTTTAGATCCAATATGATTTGTTCTTATAATTTAGTTCACTCCAATAAGGTTAACTTAACGAGCTTAATAAAATCTCTATACATCTTATCTATTTCATTCATTATTGTCAAGTAGCAGCCATGGTGGCTCCATGGCCGATTGTAGTAGGGGATTTCTCTTGGTAATTGTTCTTATTGGTTGGTGACAATGATTACATAACCTCCTTTGTAGTGGGCTTAAGGATTTTTATTTTATGTTTATTATCAACAAATTTGTTATGTGCATTATTTACACTAGAAAAATTCTTGAATCTGCTATGTTTTGGTCTCAATGTTTTGTATAACTTGCTTTTGTTTTAAAAATTATGCAGTGACTATGTTTTCCTAAATCAGGAGGATCTCAATCCAGAAGAAAAAAAATCTTCATATTATGGTTTATCCCTGCAATTCTTTTAGGGTAGAGGAGAAAAATAACTTGATATTAGTTTACTGTTTAGAGATTGTGTCCAACATTCATGATTTTTAATCTATTTATTCATTAAATTTTAATCTTCTCAGGAGCCAAGAAGAGGAAGCAAAACTCAACTTCCTAAGAAGGTAGATCTCCAAAGTTCCATTTCTTTTTTGTGCTTTGTTGTTTGAAGTCTGAAGAAATGCTAAAAGTGATATACATGTTTTGTGTTAACTTATTGTTTCCATCTTCATATGAGATTATAGATTATTTTTAGTTGTTAATGGATAGATGATAAATTGTTCATATCAATTTAGGTAGATACTCTTATTTGTTCTGTTATTCAAGTGGTTATTCACATAGTACTGGTTTCCTTAACATAGTTAACAGGTACTGAAGATGCCAATACAATATTAAGCAATGATGGAGCATGCCCTGTTTGTGATCAAGTCCTTTCAAAGAGGTAAGGATTATATTGGGATCTGTTGATTATATCCAGACAAAAAAGAACTCATTTTGTTATTCGCATGACTAAATCCTAATTAAAAAGGCCGTTCAATTGATGGCACTGATCAACCCTAGCGATCTGTGCATACATTTTGTTGTGTATTCTTTCATTAATCTAAAGTATATATTGTCGATTTAGATCGTCATAGATTTGATCATTTAGTGGCACTCTTATTTCCTCAATGCTAATTACCGATACTTGGCCAAAATGTGATGTTTCTCATCATTATAAATTTGGGTTGTCATGGATTACTTGTTTTTGTCTAATTTATGTGTTTCTTTTATCAGTCTCATGAAACCCGTGGATGTCAATCCCAATGATGAATGGGTCAATGTGAGTAAGTATTCTCCCATGCACAACTACGTACATAGTACATACAATTTGGATATTTTGTGTAATAATTTGAAGGGTATCATTCCTTGTTACTGTCATGTGTTCCTTTGCAGATGGCCATGGCGGGAGTTTCTCCACAAATATGTATCCTTTATGCCCATTGTTTAGAAGGTACTGCATAGAAAATATGAAATTAATGTTGCATGTTATAGCACTCTGTAGTATCCGAGGGTTTGACTAACGTGAACGAAGCGCGTGTTCTGAAATTTAAGTTTACATTTGACCAATTGTTTTACCTTAAGAAAATTTAGTGATGAAGAGTGCATATAAAAGTGTGATCTACATTGGCAAAACGAACTGGAGATGCAGTGTAAAATGAACAAGATTGTTGGTAGAGGAAGCCTTGGAACCCAAACTAGAGGACTCCAAACAACCTTTTGCAGAGACAGAGAAGATGGGCTGTTCAGTTTCTGCTATTCAAGCTGACAAAGATGAAACTTCTGGTAACTTTGGAGCTGAAAATGAAACTGAAAGCCACGAAGTTGAAAAGGTCATTCTACAACTTTCGATGCTAGATGTAGCTATAAAGAAAGAAGATCAGAAGGATACTGAGGAACTTGTAGCAGGAGAAGACAATGAGTCAGCTGTGGTAGCTCAAATCAATGATCAGAAGACTGGTTATACTATGATTGAGTTGGTAGCTCAGTCAGAAACTAAGGAAAGTGCAATAAAATTCAAGCAGTTCCATGTATTGAGAGTGGTATGTTCAATCCTAATATGATGGAAAGAAAACCTGAAAATCATTGATGCTCATAACACGTGTATGGCAGATCTTTAAAAGATGTTGAAGCAGAAGTTGGAAGGAAAATCGAACATGGCTGATAATGGTAATGATGATGTTCATAATATGAGTATGTTTGGTCTCAAAAAGATGCTGAAGCAGAAGTTAGATGGAAAATCAAACATGGCTGATAATGGTGATGTTCAAATGCAGGAAGTTGAGAAGAAAAGAACAGCACTTTGCAAGCCCTGCCACGGAATGTGAACTGTGATGCTCAGATGACTCAGTATTAGACAATTTATTGATGAGTGAAATTTAGTAATATTAGATGAGACCACTTGGAATGTACCGGATGGGATGGAAATTCCAAACCTTTGGTTTGCTTCTACTTTTGTCATTTTACATTGTAAAAAAAGATAATTGATATTCTTTTTTATAATTATAGTTGATTTTTTTTTTCAGTACGATTATAGTTGATATGGTGTGTAGAAAACATGCAAATTATGATTATTATTTTAAAAAATGTACAATATGCAAAAAAAATGCAAAAAAATAAAAAATCCAAACCTATACCAACGGACAAATCCGTGGGTAAATCGATTTGCAATAGTTTGTAATGTCCGTGGGTATAGCTCTCAGGCTTGTCCAACGCCAGAAAACATTGTTGCTATAGACTATAGCGACGGCAAATATCCGTGGGTACAGCGAGATAAAGTAGACGGAACAAAACGCCCGTGGGTATAGGTTTTACAGTCTATACCCACGGACTTTGGACTTTTACCAACAGCATTTCGCCGTAGCTATATGTCAAGTTTCCTGTAGTGATACGTGCGTGAGTGTGACCGATACAACATGTAAATGTGAGTATGTGCAAACTCACTAAGTGAACGAAAATTATCAGTGAACTCAGAAAGGTTACACAAAATAGTCAATTGTGTAAACCTTCATGACAACTCAACAAGTGAGTTTCATGATCCTCTGAGCAAATTGAAATGCACCAAAGTACTTATGCCTTGTGCTTTTTAGATGTGAATTATACATTTGTGCATCTTATGATGATGACATATCAAAAAGACTTAGACAACTATAAGAGGTATTGAAATGAATGCATTAATGTTTTTAAGCATTCAACCTCTTGATATGTAAAAGATATATTCTTGATTTTCAAGGAGAATCTTAAAAATCTAAGAACAAAAATGATCTACAAACTTCAGTCACATCCTCTCTATCGAGAGTTATTTATATCAATGCACATCAACTAAGTTTGTCATCAATACAAACATAGATTGATATATAGGGTTTCTTATCGTATATTCTCTACGAAAGTTAGAATCCTAGACCATAACTTTGTAACCAACCTATTAGTGGCAACAACTTGTAATCAACAAGGAAGCCCTCCAATGTTGAGGCAAAGAGTCCTTCTTTGTTAGGCATGGAGTCTCTTTAACTACTAGAGAGTCTGGGTGATTCTGCTAGGCTATTAAGCAGGAGATGTTTGGTGGTACACTATGTGGAAGTCTTTCAAGGTTTGAAGCAAATAAATCTCTTGGTGGATAGCTTGAGTACTATAATTCGGTTATATGATTATAGTTTGAAGTCTCTCCTAGTTTAAGGAGCAAAATCACATTGAAAATTGTGGACTGTTCTGGACTATCTGAGCATTTGGTAATGAACCAATATAAAAATTATTGTGTCTTGTCTCTTCCTCCATACCTTTTCTATTTTACTTTGTTTATATTCTTTATGATTTTATAACTTCAACTCTCTTGTGTTCGTTTAAGTAGAAGTTAAATAATTTAATAGAGAATATTATATTTCACTATATTTATAGAAAATGAATTTTAAAAATCGAAAAACACGATTCAAACTCATCTTTCTTTCTTATGTTTCATCTCCATATCAAGATTAGCTTCAAATTTATTAGAAACTAATGGAAATCATTTTTATCTATACTTATTACATAAGATGGTTTGAATTTTTTGAAAAATAATACTATATTATTAAATCGGTTTTGATACTCTAAATTAAAAGTTAATGTAAAGTGACTTTCAATAAATTTTTTGAAACTAGCTAGCGGAAACAATTTATATAGTTTTTGTCAAATAATCTAGTGATTAAAATGTATTTTTTAAAGTGAATAAATGAGAAATTTTGAGGTTTGATAATTCCAGACGCTATATATTACAACTTTCCATCCAACCGATCTTTGTTCACAGAGTTCTAGTAGAAATAATTTTATCTATACACCAAAATTAAAGACTTATTTTTGTCATCTTACCGGTTACTCTCGCGCGCTATGCGTTTCCGATTTTACCCTTCCGCTACTTAAGTAGTGCCTTCAGCGGACGTTATAAAAATAGGAAATTTTGAGGAAAAAACACCCTACCAAGATTTTTACCAGTTCTCTACTTTAGTAGTGGACAAAACTCTCTACTAATTAAAGCAGCGGATGTTATAAAAATGTAAAATTTGAGGGAAAAAACACCATCCTACGTAGAATTCACTACTTAAGTAGCGAACATGAGTATTTTGATAATTTCATAAGGCGCACTTAGAAACTAGTAGAGTGACAAAAGTAAATCTTCCAAAATTATTAGCAAACTAGACCCCAACCCGTGCATTGCACGGGTTTTGTGTTGAATCAAATATACGATTTAAATTCTTACAATTAAACTTGCAAGTAAAAAAATAAAATGAAATCAAAATACAAAAATCTAGCCACCATAAAATAAATAAAAAACCTAGCCACCATCAAAATCAAAGCTTTAGAACCCAATAACATAAAAATCAAATTTTTAAAGTCCCTAAAAAACTCAGCCAATATCAAAATCAAAGCTTTAGAACCCACCACCATCAAAATCAAAGCTTTAAAGCATCTTCTTTTTAAGAGAAAGATGAAAAAGAGAATAAAGACCAACAAAATAAAAAAAATATCCTCAAATCATAACTAATGAATATTTGGAGATGTGGAGAAATAGAAAAAAAATCACGTGTGAAGAGTGAGAGAAGAATTGCAAAATATTAGAAAAAACTGCAGAGAGAAAGATGAACAAAAAATAAGAAATAACGTGAATAGAAAAAATTGGAGAAAGGAGAGAAAAAATACCGAGAGATAAAGTGAGAGATTTGGAGAGAGATATAGAGAGATTAAGAGATAGGAGAGAAGAGAGACCAAATTTTTAGGGAATAGAAAAGTTTTTTTTTATATATATTATTATTAAATAGTGGCAGACAGTATGTATTTGAAATTCAAATTTAGGTGGTAGTAGTTGGGTGGTCATTAAGATAGGGTTTAGGAGGGAAAAAATTAGGATTAAGTGGTTGCATAACCTAAACCCTAACTCCTCCCAATACCATAAAAATCAAATTTTTAAAGCATCCAAAAAAACTCGGCCAATATCCAAATCAAAGCTTTAGAACCCACCACTATCAAAGTCAAAGCTTTAAAGCATCTTCTTTTTAAGAGAAAGATGAAAAAGGAAATAGAGAACAACAAAATAAAAAAAAAATCCTCAAATCATAACTAATGAATATTTGGAGATGTGGAGAAATAAAAAAATCATGTGTGAAGAGTCAGAG
Source organism: Trifolium subterraneum (assembly GCA_951799995.1). NCBI lineage: Eukaryota > Viridiplantae > Streptophyta > Magnoliopsida > Fabales > Fabaceae > Trifolium > Trifolium subterraneum. The sequence goes on along the minus strand of OX637466.1, from coordinate 12,195,919 downwards.
AAGAATTGCAAAACATTAGAAAAAAGATGCAGAGAAAAAGATGAACAAAAAATAAAAAATAACGTGAATAGAAAAAATTTGAGAAAGGAGAGAAAAAATATTGAGAGAGAAAGTGAGAGATTTGGAGAGAGATTAAGGAGAGAAGAGAAGCTAAATTTTTAGGGAATAGAAAAGTTTTTTTATATATATTATTATTAAATAGTTGCAAACAATGTGTATTTGAAATTCAAATTTAGGTGGTAGTTGGATGGTCATTAAGGTAGGGTTTAGGAGGGAAAAATTAGGGTTAAGTGGTTGCATAACCTAAACCCTAACTCTCATTTTTTCAATAATAAAGATAAAGATGCTTCCATAAATGGGTCGCTAAAATCTCTAAATATCTCGGTACAAATGGAGAGACCAAAGGATCCACTAAATGCACCACAAATGTTGCATTTAGGCCAATACTTGACAAAAATAAATATTTAAAATTACTCCAAATATAGATTCAAAAATCACTTTACCTAGAGAATAAAATGCTGAAATGTTGTCCCGTGAACTTAACTCAGTTGGTAGGACATTGTATTATATATGCAGGGGTGCGAGGTTTGATATCCGATCATCCCACTTAATCCACCTTAAGAGTGAAATTTCTGGCCATTATAGTACTTGACAAAAAAAAAGTTAAAATGTTGCATTTAAGTTAGGGGTGTGCAAAAGAACTGGTTCAACTTAACGGATTTATAAAATTGGGTGCACTTCTTTTTAAAGTCCAAATTATTTTGAACCAAAACTGAACCGATGTCAATTTCTAAAAATGGGTACCCATTTCAATAAACCAATTTTAAAACCAGTTTAAAATTGAAATTTTTTTTCCTCAAAAAAAATCGGAAACTTTTTTTCGAAAAAAACTCCGGAATTGTTTTTATCTGAAATCGAAACTTTTTTCCGAAAAAAGATCTAAATTTTTCCGAAAAAAGCTAGGAAACTTTTTTCCCGAAAAAAAGATCGAAATTTTTCCTCAAGAAACTCGGGAACCTTTATCAGGAAAAAATCGGGAACTTTTTTTCCGAAAAAAATAGGAAACTTTTTCCGGAAAAAATCGGGAAAGTTTTTTTCTGAGGAAAAATATCAGAAACGTTTTTCCCGAAAAAATATCGAAATCTTTTCCCGAAAAAAGATCGGAAACTTTTCCGAAAAAATCGGGAACTTTTTTTCCGAAAAAATATCTAAAAAGTTTTTTTACTGAATAAAATCGGGTACTTTTTTACCGGAAAAACTTTGGAATTGTTTTTATTTGAAATCGAAACATTTTTTCTCGAAAAATTCAAGAACATTTTTTCCAAAAAAAATCGTAAAGTTTTTCCGAAAAAACGGGAATTGTTTTTAACTGAAATCAAAAGTTTTTCCTCGAAAAATTCGGGAACGCTTTTTTCGAAAAAAATAAAAAAACATTATCAAAGAAATAGATAACTAGATTTTTAGAAAATCAATTTTACAAGCGAATCTCAAAGAAGTAAACCAAACCCATAGAGGATAGAGAAACAAAAAGTTGATTCAGAAAACTAATTGGTTTTTATTGTAAATCAGTTTTGAACCAATTCTGAACTAAATTGAACCAGTTTTATAAAATATACTAATTTTAAATGAAAGTGGTTTTTGTTTGGTTCATAAATCATATATTTAGTTCAAATTTGGTTCGGTTCATTACCATGCACACCCCTATTTTAAGCCAATACTTAAGAGAAATAAATATAATATTTAAGAAAACTTGCAAAGTGAAATGTTGATATCACTCTTATTTTTCTTTTTAGTCAGGTTTGAATAAAAAAAAAGGTGGGCAAAGGATGTTGATATCGTTTCACTCTTATTTTTTAGTTTTGGAAGTATGCATTTAAATAATCTCACCAAATTTTTGTACGTTCAATGCATGTTTGTTTTCAGATAATTTGTGTCATTCAATTACATACTTCCAAAAATATGGATAGAGTAGTGAAAACAAGACCCATCATATTGAATCCAAAGACCTATATACTCCATCCATCCAAGAATATATACTTTCTCTTGGCCCATCAAAATCGCATTATTCACACAAATTAAGACCAAAAAATGGTGATAAATGATATTTTTTTGTCAAATAATTTAATGGCTCGAAATTTTCAACATGTCATTATACCGGGTCGAAAATTTTTATAAACAAGTCTGAGCAGCATTAGAAGGTAAGAAGTAATATGGCAAACTCTTTTACTCCTTATGTGTCTTTTGTTAAGCATACTCCTTATGTGTCTAAAAAAGAAAAAAAGAGAAAAACAACCACAAAGCCTGGCTCACAGCGTTGAAATTTTAATTGCTCTAAATAGCTTATCTCAACTTTGGAGCTATTAAAGTTTTGCACGTGAATTAAAAAATAATAAAAATTACTCCCTCCGGTCACATTTATAAGTAAAAAAACACTTAAAATTTTGGTCACTATTATAAGCAAAAGTTAACTACTTTTACACTAACTAGTAACAAACCCGTGCGTACGCACGGGACGCGCCTTCGGCGCGTTATATTTCGTGGGGGGCGTTTGGTCGTCACGGGTGTGATATTAGGTTTTAAAAAAATAGTTTTAAGTTTGTTAAATTGTAATATAAGGTACAACATGATTTAAGACAACATAATTCATGAAGAGCACGCATGACATTTTATCTTTGATTTGTTCGACGTTCAAGCTTCACATTGGTAATAGTTAATATAAGTTATTCATCAGCAAGTATCTTGTTTCCCATGTATAATAGTTGATTTAAATTTTTCATCGGCAACAACTTGTTACCTGTGAATAATAGTTACTTTAAATTTTTCATCAACAACAATTTGTTCCCCATGTATAATAATTGTTAATTTAAATTTATCATAAGCAATAACTTATTTCCCGTGTATAATTTAGTTAATTTTAATTTTATTTTTCCAGCAACTATTTGTTTCCCATGTTTAATAGTTATTTATATATTTCATCAACAACATATTTCTCATGTATAATCGTTAATTTAACTTTATTTTATCAACGAATTATGTGTGTATAATAGTTATTTAAATTTTTCATCCGCAGAAATTTCACTTTAGTAATAGTTAATTTTATCTCCGATTTGGTCGACGTTCAAGCTTCACATTAGTAATAGTTAATTTTAGTTTTCATCTGCAAGTACCTTGTTTCCCGTGTATAAAAGCTGATTTAAATTTTTCATCGGCAACAACTTGTGCCCTGTGAATAATAGTCATTTTAAATTTTTCTTCAACAACAATTTGTTCCCCATTTATAATAATAGTTAATTTAAATTTGACATGAGCAACAACATATTTCCCGTGTATAATTTAGTTAATTTTAAAAAAAAAAAAAAAATTAGCAACTACTTGTTTCCCGTGTATAGTAGTTATTTATATATTTCATTAACAACATATTTCTCGTGTATAATCGTTAATTAAAATTTATTTTATCAACGACTTGTTCTGCGTGTATAGTAGTTATTTAAATTTTTCATCGGCCGAAACTTGTTCTTCGTGTATAATAGTTAATTTAAAATAAGTTGTTGCTGATTTTTCCATGTATTAATGTTATTTTAAAAAATTTATGAGCGACAACTTGTCTCGTGTATAATAGTTTTTTTAAACATTTTATCAAGAACAAATTCTCACGTATTTAATATTTTATCAACAATAGGTATTATTTTCATTAATAATTTACCATTTAATTAAATAAGTTAAAATTGGTCCTCTCGCTATATATAATAGTAATTTTAAAACAATTATTAGCGATAATTTGTCGCGTGTATAATAGTTATTTTTTTTAAAAAATATCAAGAAAAAAAATTCTCCCTTGTATAAGTTTTTAAAAATTTATTGATGATAGGTATTTTTTTTAATAATTTATCATTTAATTAAAGAAGTTAAAATTGTTCATCCTCTTGCATAATAGTAATTTTATGAAATTGATTAATGATAATTTGTTTCACAACGTTATTTTATGAGTAATATTTTGTCCAATGTATATTAATTATTTAAATCTTTATTTTTTTATAAGACAAATCTTTATTACTAACACACATTGTTAGATAAGATATAAATTTCACTTTCCCTCCTATGAGTGTAATGTGTCCCCTATGTAATAGATAAATCTTTATTACTAACACTTTATTAGATAAGATATAAATTACCAGCAATAAGTATTTGTCGTTACATTTGTTTGAATAATAAATATCAACATTCATAAATTGATCAAGAAATGTTTTTCTATATAATTAAAATAATGATATAATATTTTTTTGATACAATATCGAAATAATATTTAATTATCATTGAATTAGTTTTACACACTAAATAAAAGTGTAGATAATGTTCCTATTGAATAATAATTTTTAAAAAAATCTACCTATTTTTTTATTAAAATTCTTGTGCCTTCTCCAATACCATATTCCAATGCACAATTTTTTTTTTGGAAAAGCAAATTATATTAAAGAAGAGTGAATTAGGCATAAGGTGTGCTAAATTCACTACTAAAGGCAAGTCTGTTACAAATAACAATAATCAAAGAGGGATAATCACCAATTACACAAACCATCCATCCAAGGATCAATTGCACTAAGTCAACTGAAACATCAGATTGTCACAATGAAATCAGATACAGACTAAAGCCACTCTAAAGAGCAAAGAGCCTGACCAATCTATCCAAAGCAACAAAACATGATCAAAACTTGCCAAGCAAATAAACTGAGAAAGATGCAAAGATGTGCATCACTTCAAATGGGACGCCTATAAGACCAAATCTAATGGAGGCCAATACCAAAGGACCGAAACTTCAAAATCTGCACTGCCAGCAGAAGAATTAGCGGGTCTGCTAGGGAGTCGAGCTCAAAAACCATCCAAAAACTCAGCTCAACATAAAGCAATGCTAGCGGCATACATTCCGATAATATTTTCCTTGGGATCTCGCGTCACGGCACTTAGCTATTCTTAGACTTAAGAAGCGAGACCGCTTCCAACCCGAGACAACCGAACAATGACCATATAAAATACAACAGAAGACGGAAGATATAAAACAGAATATATGCACGCCATTGATCCTCTACCCAGCAATCTAAGAACCTAAACTTTTGACACAATCTTAACAGCCAAAAGAGAGAGTTACAGACAAAGGGAGTAGTATTTAATCTAAAGATCATCCTTTATCTGCACCGATACACACTAATGGGTTCAGCCGCCAAGAATTTAAATCACAGTGGAAGCCTTTAGACCGTGCGCTAGAATTCTCCATGAAAGAATTTTAGATTTCTATAGCAATTTCTCCCAATCAAGAACATAATGATTAAAAATCATTATATTTCTAGCTTTCCAAATTAGAGTTACCACAGAGAACCAAATTACTCCAATCATGTCCTGGTCTTTACATTACCATAAACCAAATTTTTGAAAATGTATAAGTGAGCTGGTCCCCCTCCGCTAATGCGAACGGCACCTGCAACCCATAATTGAAAATGTAAAAATACTAAGAAATACCAAACACAGACAAATATATATATATAAGAGTTTGGATCAGTACCTGCCTTTCAATAATTCTCATGCACCTGATCAATTTGATGGATCAAAATAAGCCATGTGTCAAAATAAGCCATTTGTCAATTGTAACGGGAAATTTCATATAATTGTAAGAGTTATCTTGGTTAGATCAAAACACACTGTCATTAATTTAAAATAAAGTGTAGAGTCAGTTAAGGAAGATTAAATAAAAGTCGGTTAAGGAATTATCTTGGTTCAATTAAGGAAGATTAAATTGAATTAAGAGTTAAACCTTGTGGTTCCTTCACCCTAGCATGTTTGTTAATCAACACAACAGGGCCAAAATCAGTTCGTTGGTTGTAAAAGTTGAGAAAACTCATTCTTTTATAACAAATTTGTAATAATAAAATATAGACATGAAAAGGTTAGTTGTTGGGTTAAACTTGCATGTGCAGATGCTCATAGACTTACAATAAGTGAACTTTTACTTCCCTATGTTAATATAAGTGAAGTTTTACTTTGAAAACAAAAATGTTCTTTTACTTACCTATATTAATATAAGTGAAGCTTCATTCGATAAAAAAAGGTCAATATTCAAAGTAGAAAGAAGAAAGAACAGAAAGGAGAGAAATATGGTACTTTGCTCAGGCATATGATCATTTAGCATTAACAATGATACTGCTTAATTACAACAGTGAATATATAAAAGTTTATTTCAAGAAGATAAGAACATGATCAGCCATGTGTCTACAAACCTGCACCAAAGTAGAACATGTACTTCTCTGCCACTTGGAGAATTGAGAATATCTTCTAGTCTAGAATCAAATGTAATCATCCAGACTGTCAGGACCACTCCAGAAGTTTCATGAGCATTGTTGATATGATCTTTCCTCATCTGTTCATGAAGGTTTCTCAAATAAGTCTCCCGTGCCAGTAAAGCAAGCATATGTAATGAGTTAAAAAGAGACTTATAATCCAACATAAGATAGACATAAACGTAAAAGAGGGATAAATCCAAATATCATAAAAATTCATTGTAGTAAAAAAAAAGGAATGAAGTAGCTGACAATCAAAATTAACTAAACTAAGAATTTTCTCTATTTAGCTCTTTGGAAGTTTTACATTACATATTAACACCTTGCATTATGCTTACCTCAACACCTTGCATTTTTCTTCCCTCAATGGTGGCCAATTTTTAGCAATGATAATCAATTTTTCCTTGCAAAAAATTTAAAAATGCTAAAAATAAAATCCACAGTAATAATCAATGAGGTTAATAAAGTACTCATTATTCAATACAAAAGTAAAATTCACATCAACAATAGTCATAAATAGCACATGTTATAATATTGACAACGTAATCTAATCACTGCACTTAAACTTCAATCTCCAACATACAAAACAAAATACTCATGGTTCCCATATATCTCCATCCGTGAGACCAACAATGTCCAATTTTAATTGTGGAAAAACAACATTTTCCAAACCAAAAGCATGCATTGTTAAAACCAAAACTCAACAAAACCATAAAAAAATAAGTTTCCTTCAACCATTAACAAAAATAAATTGACGGCCAAATTTCACAACCCATATACATTCACAGTCCAGATTTCCAATCTAAAATCATAAAAGATCACATGTAGCACTATCATAGCTCTTAGCCATTCCCAAACATAAACCACCGGCACAAATTAGCAAAATAAATACAAAAGGTACAAAACTAAGAAAGGCTGGAAATAGTGAAATATAATCCAAAAGGTATAAAATTAAGACAAATTAGAAATACTAAAACATAATCTAAACCTTTAGAGTGATAATTTCACAAACATAAAGTAGGATTTCAATGGTTCCCATTATGGTAAAAAAATTCATTTCATGATTCTAAAAAGAAACAAAAAGTAGATAATTTGTAATATACCTCAAATTCCACCAAGCCAAATAATTTTTTCCTTGCTTGTCACTATATGGAAAAACATAGAAGATAAAAAGTAAGATAAAAACATATAAGTTAGAGATAACAATGTCAAAGAGAGCATAAAATTTCATTTCATGATTCTGTAAAAGAAAGGGTCAAATCCAATAATTTGTAAATATATATACCTCAAATACCACCAAACCAATTCAATTTTTCCTTGCTTATCACAGTACGGAAAAACATAGATGATAAAAAGTAAGATAAGAACATATAGATTAGAGATAACAGTGTCAAAGCAAACATAAAATTTCTTTTCATGATTCTTTAAAAGAAACAAAAAGTAGATCATTTGTAACATACCTCATATAGTTTGAAAGAGAATAAGGTTGTAACATAGTTTTTGTAACAACTTGTGTACTACAAAAACAACATGGCGATGATAATCTACAACAACATTTTATCAAACATATGGTGTGCATGTATAAAAATGAAACAAAACAACATAAAATTGAAAGAGGTGAGTATATTCCAACATAACAAAGAAACAAAGAAGCATATTTTGTAGTAGAAGAAGATTTTACAATAAAGAAAGAGAGATTTTTGAAACAAAGAATAAACCACAAATTTTATAGTAGAGAGAAATAGAAATGATTTTAGAGGAAATCACTAACCCATGTAGCTCTTCTTCCTCTGTGTATTCTTCTTCTATGGTGGATCTTCCTTCTCAATTCTCACATGGGTGTAGTTTTGTTTCTCTTCTATGTTGGTATGGAAAGGAGTGTGAGAGAGAGCAGAAGAAACAGAACGTCAGAAGAAAGAGAGGAGAGGTGACAGAATGAGAAAAGATATCAGGAAAATATAAAATTTTAAAATTCAAAATAAAGTGTTTTGCCTTCAAAATTTGGATAGAATTTGACATTATTATCCCTGTCCTTTAATTCTGAATAAAGTAATGAAGAAGGACAGTAGAGGTCAATTTGAAATGAGAATGAATCTCAGAATTTTAGTGCAAATATGACAATATTGTCCCTGATTTTGTGCAGTAAAAAAATAAATTAAAAAAATAGTAGAGGGTCAATCCAGTAAAATATGCAGTACATTATTGTTATAGATTACTAGGAACGTACCCGTGCGTACGCACGGGACGCGCCTTCGGCGCTTTTTTTTCCGTTCGTTTGTTGGGTCGTTACGGTTGTGTATAGATTTAGGAAAAAATCGGAAAAACTGAGTTAAATCCTATATCATAAACAAATAAGGTATATTAATGCATCGAAATGTAAAAGTTAAGAAAAAATGTACTATTAAGGAGCTGATTTAAAATTACGTACTTATTTATGAATAATATGAATAAAAATTAAGATTACAACACATAACGTACGTAGATAATAAGACATAGGGATAACTTAATAATGGTAAAATACTTTTAAGATAGAATTGCTGAATAAAAGATGGAAGATGAATATTAATAGTAGACCTTATACTTAAATTGAGTCTGTTGCCAGGTTTAAAACTTTATGCATTTCCTAGTTTGCAACCTTAAACACTTGACACTTTCCGGATAAATCTGAAAGATTTAATTTGAAACGGATAATATCTCCAATTTTAAAGAATTGTAGTTGAGCAAATTCATTCCATGTATAACCCAAAGTAGTTCTGGTTGAGTCAGCAATGTGAACAGTGTGTAATTCTTCTTTTAATCCATTATCTCCACATAATATAAGATCATATAACAAATTGTCTTTCAAGTATTTTGCAAAAATGAAGGGCAATTTCTGCAAGATAACGGTTAACAAAAATTAAATAAAATTAATCTAATAATATTGATTATGAAGTATTGTTAACTAAAACAAATAATTTGTAAAGCTAACCAATTGGTTTGAACATAAGTTCGCAGCATCTAGAACAACGTTGAAACAAATTGTTTCGATGGGATTAGTACAACGGCTGTGGAATTTTTTAATCTCATCATGTTTGGAGATTTCTTTGTATGCAATTAGCCTGAACATGTTTGGACCGTAGCAAGCTATTTCAAGTTCAACATCATTAGGTAGGTTATTGAAATTTTTGAAATCTGTCCAACCTCTAGTTATAAGTGGATTAAAATGATCTTTGTTAAAAAATAAATTCTCTGCATATCCATCATTGTTCATCACGTGCCATTTTTTCTTAAGCTTGTTGCAATGTTTTTTGACAAATTCAGGTTCAATCTCAGCATGTATCTACACATTTTAATGGGGGAAAAGTTATTAATAGATTTGATAAATAAAATGTAAATTTAAAATATAATGAATATTATGTATATAATAGAAATTATTAACCTGATTTGAAAGCTTGATGACAAGAAATGTTGATAGTGGTTCGTTAGGAAACAAATCTGGCAAAGAAGCCATTTGAAATACTTATGAAGTTTTGATTGATAATGTCAAAGTAATTGAATATACAATCTATTAAATAGAACAAAATATTGTAGTCTTTTGGGAACATTTATTAGTTTGGTAGTTGGGTATATATTAGATAAAAAATAAATAGTTGTACTCTAGTTCATAAATGTTATAAATGAATCTGTGAAGTTTGTTAGAAGTATTGATATTCTGTATATATTAGTTGGTAATGTAAAATTAAATTCGTTGAGAAGAAATTTATGCATCGTAACTACTACTGTACTAAATTCTGATATATTATATGCATGAACTTTTGGTAGTAATTAGGATAATAATGAAAACACATAACATAGATTGATATATTAAAAACATTGACGAATACATAAATGAAGAGCCAATAGGTCATTAACTAATGGCATTAGGACATAGCAGAGACTAAATAGAAAGATGTAATACATGGAATTTCAAAATAACCAACATGAAGATGAAGTCATTAAATATAAGGTAAAACATATATAGGTTGTTCAACAATAAGGTTTGTAAACATGACATCTTTGTGAAATGGAGGTGTCATCTTTGATCTCAAATTTGAATCGGATAAGGTCTCCAGCTTTGAATTTTTGAGAAATCGAAAAATCTGCCCAATTGTTTCCCAAGGCAATACAGTTTAAATCAACTGTATTGAACACTCCAATGTGCATTATGACACCGTTAGCTCCGCAAAGTGTCATTCCATGAAAGTCATATGCGTGAAGGAAAGTTGCTAAAATTTTTGGCAGTGGATGTAGTTTAGGTTTATTAAAATTGAGTGGACTCAGTTCAAATTCATAAAATGCAGTCTTCTTATTTAAGCTGTGACTATGAAAATGTGGCAGTTCATATGGTAATGTTGTTCTTTTGAAGTTGTTGATTGAAAATAAATCACTTCCATAGTAGTCCAATACAACCTCAACATTATTTGGGAAGTTATGAAAATTCTTAAACTCCTCCCAGCCAACGTTTGAGAGGAGAGGGTTGTCATATTCATTGTTAAAGTGTAGAAGGTGGTGCTCGGTAACATTTTTAATCAATCACCAGGTTGAAGGAAGATTAAATGGATGACGGCGGACAAAATCCGTATCGATCTCAGCATGTTCCTTGAGAATAAAATGTAAAAAAGAATATTTAGTACCATAGGAAAATAAGATAGTCGTATAAGTTATAAGTATGAAGTAACAGTATTGGACTTACTTGATTAGCTAAACGAACAATTGAAAAAGTGTCGAACGGGAGATTCGAAATTGAAGCTACATAAGTAGACATATTTGATAGTGTTTTTGTTATTGGAAAGATGAAAATAAGTGGACGTTATAACTGGTAGAATAAGCCATACTATATATATGTGTAATTGTTGATGGTAAAATATATGATATAATTATATTTAAAAGCAGAACTTTGATTTTTTTTTATAGAATATTTTGATGTGCAATAATGTATAATGATGGGAATCACGAAAGATCGTAAAGAACAAATGAAGAAAGACAAAGCAATTGTTTATTTGTCTTACCAAAAAACATGTGCATGTTGCAGAGTAATAATGGGAATCACGATTTTACTTATTTGATTCAACAATCAAGAGATTCATCTTTACATATGACAGTGGTAGTATCTATTGCAGTTAATAAAAAGAATATGAATCGGAAAAAAAATCTTATTTATAAAAAATTTGTTGCTCACCAAAAGAATAAATTTGAAAGAGAAAATAACGTAAAAATATTTCTTAAATGTGATTTAGGTTATGATATAATATATATCGTATATATTTTAGGGATAAATATGTTTCTGGTCCCTATAATATTCCGAGTTTTGTTTTTAGTCCCTCTAAAAATTTTCTTCAACTTTTAGTCCTCAAAAATTTTCAATTAACAATTTTAGTCCTACTTTCAAATCAACTCATGTGTAGACATCATATTTTTTAATGAAATTTTCAAGAAAAGTGTAGAATAGTTTAACAATGACTCACAAATATTTATAGGGACCAAAAAGATATTTATCCCTATATTTTAATACTGTTTAAAATAGTTGGATTTTGTTTTATTGAATTAGTTATACTACTAATTGATTTATATATTGGAATATAAATATTAATGATTAATATAAACATGTGTTAAATATATATATATGTTGTAGTATGATTATTAAATTTTCACTTTGTCGCAAATTATTCATATAAAGAAAATTAAAAAAACAAATAAAACAAATTTATTTAAAGAAAATTAAAAAAAAAATCAAATTAGAAACTATAAAATTTTAATGTTTATAATAAGTGTGTACTTGTTGTATCGTTATAATATGGGATAGAGGGAGTACAAAATAAAACATATGGATATGTTGTAACTTTTATTGTTGTTGCATTAACGTGCAACGAAGTTACAATTTTAATATAAAAGTGTTTAAAATTATATTATGTAGAATTCATATATTGAATATTCAAAATGATATTAATGATGATGTACTATAAATGACATATAGTGGGCATATTTGCACTTTGGATAGGATAACAGGTAACCTTTGAATTTTGATTAACAGGTTAGCTACATCGTTCATTTAATTTTATATTAACGTTAAATGATTAATATCCAAATAAAAGCGAAATACATTAGAATGAATGTAATAAAATACATTATAGATATTGCTAATATTCGATTTGAAAAAAATACATACAAGATTCTATGTATTTTTATAGTTCGAGAGGAATACTTGTTAAATATAGTTTCAGATTCAACTAACGATGTTCAAGCTTGATATGGAGTTTGCACGGTGGGTTGGTTAATTTAAATAGGAGGAGGTCACTAGTTCTCGGTCGGTGGCGAAGCATGAAAGCTTACCATCCCTTGCCAATATGCTTTTCGTTATTACGGTGGGTTGCATTTTTGATATCGCAATAATATGCGAATTCGGTATTTTCAGATGTAAGCATAATTTGTTGTGTGTTGGCCAGAATAGTCCTTGAGATCTCATTAGGGAAATGCTTCAATATGATAAACAAATTAAAATTGTTAGTTGAGTAATTTGTCAGGAATAATTTATTTTTAGTAATAGCATTTAACATTAAAAATATATATAATTGTACAACAAATAGTAATAACGTTGTATTGAGATATTACCAATACTTGTTTTTTTTTCAAATTAGCCATTGCTTTGGTCACCTGTTTGGACCATGACTCCATCTGAATAATTTCTTCATCATTGTCTTGGAATTCCTGAAATATACAATTTTTAGTTAACCGGTGTAGTAACTTATGAATTAGAGATAGTGGATAAAAATAAAATTTCGTCAGCAATTTAAATTTAGGTAGTTATAAAAATTAATTACCAAAATCTCTGTTCCTGCTTCAGATTCGTTGTCGTTTGAATCATAATTCAATTTTTCGGTTTCTTGATCAGATTGAGCCATATTTGAATCAATTTCTATGATATCATATAAGAATGTTAATGTAAAATTGTTTTTAACAATATTGTATTCAAGCTTAATCCTAGCTGGTTTAACCAAATTTAATTTCATCGCAGCTGCTTCTCCGTAGAACATATAGCTTTCATCATTAGTAAGGCTTAAAAAAACTTCTGCATATTTGTCATTACTGCAAAGCTTTGCAAATAGGTTTGTGTGAAGTTCAACTTTCCATTGTTGGTAGAAAGCAGTTGGTATTTTGATTTTTCCCTATATGTTACAAAAGATAAATAAAGTAATGTCAAATTTCCATATAGGACAAAGTTTGAATCTACAACAACAAAGTATATACCTCAGATGGATCAATGACTGTCTCAAATGTGTTGTTCTTTGGTATGTTATCAACGGTATTTATCCTAAGGAGGTAATAAAACATTATGATAAATATATGAAATGATATAAAATACATTGTAATAAGTATTTAAACAAATAATTAAAATAAGTCAATGTTAAATGCTGAGAAAACAAATATTTATATAATAAGGATGTAAACAAATGTAAACATAGAAAAGATTGTCAGGTGGTTCTATAGTTTCAATGGAAGAAGAATGTTACCCGCTGTTATCTGAAGATTTCATTGATATTATAATTGGATGCTTCAATATGATTGATGTTGTATTGTGAGAAGGAAGAGTAAAATAACTTTAGTATAACTATACTATTTGGATTAAAGTGTAAAAGGTTAATGGGTTTGTTTGAATCAATCTTATTGGGCCGAAGAGTTGTTTTGTTTTTTAGAGCTAATTAAAACTAATAATACCCACAATAATGAGAAGTATAGTGTCATTTTGATTAAAGTGTCATTTGGAATACCCACCATAATATAAAGTCTTAAAGTTACATAAATTTTTAATTGATAAATAATAAAATACTGAATATATAAAAATATATACAATGCCGGTTTACATAAATACAAAATATTGTAACTCTTAATGATGATAACTATATTACTTTTACAATAATGACCTTAGTATACATAGATGCATCTGTGGTGAATTGTAGAGTATTTCCTTCAATAATGTTGTTGAGTTCACAAAATTTCTTCCATCCTTTTTCAAATTTTATGTTGACGCCGGGTTCACTTTCCTTATTGAGACGGCATTTGACAATTTTGCGTAAAGGACCTGAAAGTATAATTGTTGAATAATCGCATAGTGAAAGAAAGTTGCCAAACTCTTGACTAAGAACCTACATATATATAAATACACAAATATAGTTAGTAAAAAAAAATGTTGAAATATGTATTTTTTTAATTGTAATAGAAAACTTTATGAAGTAGAAAAGAGTATCCGAACCAATGTAGGAGAATTAACACTGGAAGTACTCATTAACATTTGGAATGAACGATAGTCTTCTGTAGATGTGCTTAAACTATGGTACTGAGGAAAAGATGAAGGCTGAACATTAGATTGATTTACGCAAACAATCATTAGAAACGAATTTTGGCCATAGTAAAAAAACTGAAGCTTTTGATTTCCAGTCCATCTATAATAGTGTCAGTCTTGGCCAACCAACAATGATTCGTGGTGTTTCAATATCTTTGTTGAATTGAACCTGGTGAGGAATACCTTCTCCATCATATAAATTCCATCGATTGTCTAACTCATGAAAATGCTCAGCAACAAAAAAAGGATCTAATTCTCCAAATATCTGTATATTAAAAAGTTGTTAAATACTGAACGTTGGAAAATAAAATTTAAAGAAAATATTTACCTCATTAGAATGATGTATCATTGTAAACATTCCTTTATGGCTTCCTCGAAGTATATGATACAATCTTCCTGCCATTTAGTCTAAATATAAAAGACTAAATGAATTCATGTATATATAGGAGGAAAAGTAATATAAAGATAATAAGTAAAGTACCGATTAAGTAACTAATTTGCGAATAATATATTTTATTTATTCTCCAAGTACAACTTGTAATTTTATATTGTTATATAAAAATACTAAGTGAACAATTATTTGTCACCGATGAATAAGTTAAGATATAAAAAAAAGGAAATGTACAATTTATGTACTTTACTTTATTATATAGAATATCATAAAGTTTAGAAAAATGCATCCCACGCGTGAGTTTTGTTCTGTTTAAGTCCAGTATCATGTTATAATCTTGTATTATAGTACGAATATAGTCTGACATTGATGCATTTTGATTTTGTGACATATCAAATTAAATTTTCCAGCTGTTGTAGTGGGTCCAAACTTTTAAATGGTTTCAAATATACTTGTCCTATATTGAAGAGAGTTAATTTTAGTGGACCATTGCTCATTTGAGGAAAACAACTTCGTTCAGTACAACAAATATGTAAGAACATAACATAATATTGTAGCTTAATTATTCTAATAAGAATTACAAAAAACCATTTTTTAGATATGAAAATAACATGAAACAATAATTGGAAAAGAAAATACAACAATATTAATATAAAAAAAAAAGTAGCAGTTCTAACTGAAGGAATTCAAAGTAGTAGTATTTTGTTATTGATCAATTGTTGACTGGAAGAATTTCAATTGACCAATTTGCAGTTCTAACTGACCAATTTGTCTCGCTTCTCTCCATCCCTAGCTGGATCATCACCTCTTGCCATAAGATGAGTCAAGGTAGCAAGTGATTCCGAGATTTGAGCATTAGTACGTGCCGACGTCATGGTCCTGAACAACCAATTCCAATCAACAAACAAACGTTACAACAAAAGTACAAACAGTGCACCCTACACATGTTGTACAACGGGTTACTAAGCCTAATTGATTCCAATGAATCGACCTTGCTCTGATACCAATTGTAACACCCTCCTTATATCTACCCATAATTTCGACCAATTAAATAAATAAAACGCAAGTAGACACAAGAAGAGCGTTACATGTGAAAATCATCATTTAATCATGGCATAAAAACCAAACATATATCGTGCTTCACATACATTGCAGCGGAAAATAACAATGATACTTCATCATACAAGTCATGATTCAAATAGTAAAATCATAGGTAAGTCAACAACCATATAAATCACCTACTTATATTTCATCGTCACATAAACAAAATAAAGTATTTGGCATTAAGCCTTACACCATCATACAAAGATAAGGTCTAACAACGGTACTAGGCCAAACCCAATAACAAATGAAACCCCCAACATAGTGTTACAATCTTTCAGAGCAACTGGACACGGATACTACGCTAATAGTAAGACACACATCCTCACCCCAAAAACTTAGCAACGATGCCGGGTACTCCTCCTAAGCAAGCAAAGCAAATCCTCACGCCTGAGAATCTGAATCGCCCAACGATCCATTATAAAAGAAGTAGAGAGTTAGTACATATAATCGGCATTGAGATAAATGAAAGTAAATAACTAACATTAAATCCAATTCAACACACATAAGGCAACCATATACATATTCATTCCCTTATTCACATACTAACACCCATACAATACCCATTCATCAACATCAATAAAACACACACATATAATCAACTTATATGTAACCATCAACAGAATAATGCACAATTAGTGAGAACACCATTATTCAAGTATCACGTCATTATCACATCAACACAAATTGGATACACCTTCCTAATGCATCTAATGTCACCTTCATGTATGTCCTAGACATTTCTATATGTGGTACCGTTCGCCATCAATATAGGATACAAGAATCCTCTTCACCATCCATTTTCACCATCCATTGACACGACATATGCATGAATGAAGTGTCATCATCAACATGTAAATAATACATATAAAACATCACCAACATTGCATGTAAAGTTACATGACTTCACCAATTCACCATCCATTGTTTGCACATATAAGCGTATTCAACAAGTACATGAAAAGCATCGTCATCCATCTGATCATATCATATATATTTAAACGCATGCACATAACCATCCACAATTAAGAATCAAGTAAACCTGACTACTTCGCCAGCTTTCGCTAGCTCTCGCCATAGCGAGGCAAGTCAGAGGCTACTCGATATCCCTCGCTAGTTCTCGCCGTAGCGAAGCAAGTCAGAGAGCACTGGGCTGGCTGGCGAGCACTGGCGAGCTCTGGCGAGTTCCCTCGCTAGCTCTCGCTAGTTCTGGCCTGGCGACACAAGCCCAGAAACGCTGCTCTGTTTTGCGACCATTCGGATTCCACTCTCGAAATCATCCGAAAACATGTTCCAGTTTTAAAAAGGTATTTTCTTTGGATCATAAACATGTTATCATACATGGAAGTACAAGTTTCATAACATTAAAACCATTAAAAATCATCATCAATTGAGATTTATCATATTTTTCATCAAAAGCTCATGAATATGCAATTTCAAACCAATAACTCTAGATTTTCGAAATTGAAATCATCCACATATATTTCTAGCATTAAGATACATGAATAACGCTAAATCAACAAGAAAGATAATATTTTGATTCATACAAGTTCATAAAAATGTCAACTTTAGACATAGCAAAGGGTGAGAGGGTTTGGGCAAAGAGAACATGGTTTCTCCCCCCTCTTTATCACCCACAATCATATAATACTACTCTCTTACCTCTAATTCTTCAAGAATTAGCTCCCCAAATCTTCCCCTCTTAGTTCCTTCTTCTATGTTCTTCCTCTTCTTCTCTAGCTTTCTCTCTCTCTATTTCTTCACAAACTTGTGACAAATGATTTCTCTCTATTAAGTTTTCAAAACTTATACCTAGGTTAAAACCCTTTCAATTTACCAAATTACCCCTCCTCATAAGCCCACTCAAATCCTCTATTCACACCTCCTAAAAACACTACTATTCTATTCACACCACTACACTAAGAGCCACATAATTAAATAAATCACACAACATGGAATTTAAATAAATAGATTAAATCAAACAATTAATTAAATAAAAACGTGATGTTACATACGTAATATTTGTTAAAAATTAAATGGCTTGAATTTCCTTCGCTGTTAATGACACGCCACTTTGTTGCAATATGATTGTATTGTTCTACCAAAGACACCGGTTCAATCTCTGGATTTATCTATTAAAAAATGAAGTGAAAAAACAAAGTTTATCATATAGCATAATAAAATTATCGACTACAGCTACCCAATTTAATTTTTAAATGCATATTGATAACAAAAGTTTACCTGGTTTGCAACCTTAATGATTACCAAAGTTGCAAGAGGTCTGGTAGGTAGCAAAGTAAGTATTGAAGCCATGTTTCCAATTTTGTATGTTAGTGAGTTGTGATTGAATCCTATATGAAATAAACTATGGAATATATAGGGAGTTGTTTAATCAGAGTAATAAACATAAGATTCGTAAGATGTATGAAGTGACTCATAATATATTTGAATAATAAAATTTTAATTTATTTGAATGATAAGCTAATGTTGTTATAATTAATATAATGCTCATATTGCGTTCGATGGTTATATAATAAAATTTTATTTGTTTGATATATATACACGTTTTTATCCATGCCAAGTTAATGTATTGAGTGCGTTAAACAGAACGTTACAAAAGTAATAACGTGATTTTATAAATTAATTGATATAAAAATTTAACATTAAGTTAAATGTAACCTAAAAACGGATATATATAATTTAAATTCTTTCTTGATATACAATAATACAATTAGTACTCATGTTATATGAACAATGGAATGTCAGGATATCTCCATTAGATATGTCATTAGCTGTGCAATAACTTGTCCATCCACGCCCAATTAGCAATTTAGGATTTGCTTCTTTAGTAATTTCCAACTTACAGGGGATTTTGATATTTGATGGGCCACATAGATTAACAAAGTTTTTCCTTGCCTTAATAATGTATTTTGCAAATTCATTAGGTAATCGCTGAAAAGTCAAAAAAGTCAATTAATAAAATATCGCAGTAAGAAAATATATAATAACCCAATAGGAGCTAATAATAGTTTATGAATTATAGTAAGAATCTACCAGTAGTGTCGATGATGAATTATTCTTGTTAAGAACAATTTGAAATGATTTATGGAATTTTGGAGATGTGCTTAATGAATGGAAAGGAGGAAATACCGGAGGATTAGACTCATTGATATCAATCGAAATTTTGAAGAAGTTTTCTCCATAGTAATTAAAATATATTTTTCTACACCCAGTTAATTGATATATATCTCTTAATTCATTCCAACCGTTGATTATCATTGGTTTCAACATGGATTTGTTGAATTTGACAAAATGCATTTTCTCATTGTTTACATGTAACTGCCAATCTTCTTGCAATTCATTGAAAAAATCAGCAACAAAAAAGGTTCAATCTCACCTACAACCTAGGTATTTATATACAAAATGGTGTTAGTTATGAGTATATCGGAAAAAAGTATAAATAAACACAAAAAATCCAGCATATATTTGTTTTGATACCTGATTGGGTGAATGGATGGTTAGGAATCTAGCTTTAACATGTTGATTATGGAAATGAAACATGTATGCTGTTTTATGATAGAATTATAGATATTGTAATGGTTTTTAACATGTTAGTAATATTTATAAATATTTCGGATAGTATTCACTATGTTGTATAATTAATTTAAGTGTACAATACTGCAGCAGTAATTTAAATGCCATTAATATGATGTGAGGCCTTTGCTCTAATGATATATGTATTTCTAAAAAAAAAAACATTATATATTGAGTATACGTAATTATGTGTAAGTAGTACTCCATCCATCTCAAAATAACTGACCTAGTTGACTATTGTCACGTTTGTCAATGTTTAACTTTAATTGTTCATATCTGAAATTATATTTTATTAAAAATTATAAACATTATATATTTTGAAAATATTCATTGAGAAAAATCAAATAACATCTCAGATGCTAATATATGAATATATATATTAGTAGTAAAATATAGTCAAATTAGATCATATGAATAGTACTCAAAGTTAAAAATAGGTCAGTTATTTTGGGACGGAGAGAGTAAAATAGAAGGAAATGTGAAGGACACAAATTGTACTTCAGTTAATATATTAAATTGGTGGCAAATTGAGATCGGGAATGACAATTTGTATAATTACTGTTGAAAATAAAAAGTAGATTTTACAGCTTACTAATAGCTGTATATGGGTGGTAAGTACCTAAACTTTGAGTTGTCAAGTCAATCTTTAAATTATACTTCAATATCTTTTATTATGTACAAAGTACTCATTATGTACAAAGTACTATATTCTCTTTATCAAGGAAAGAATCAGAAAATTAACTTCAATATCTTCTATAATCTTTTGATGAGACGTTGGCTTGTTGTTGTGAATAACTTTATAGGGTTAACTATACTTTGTAGAATAGTGAAATATCATCTGGTCATTATTATAAGCAAACTGAAAGGCACTAATTTGTGACCGGAGAGTAAAAATAGTAAACAATAGTAGATGTTGCTTATAATTATAACCGGATTGATAAACCCCATTTACACAATTATGATTATGTGTTTTTGACTTTTATATGTTTATGGTTAAGCTACAAAGGTGAAAAAACCAAATAACATAAAAGGGAACCAAACTGTAATGGAATTTAATTTATAATGACGCTGCATATAGAGTTTCATGGTATAACATAATTCATCGCTACATAATTAGTTTTTATAAGCCAATAAAATGTAAATAGCTTAAATAATACACTTATTATGAATCAAGATATTTTTGATATGTTGCATCTTGAGCTGACTTTGGTCTCATTTCTTTCAAACTTGAACCGAACACTATTTCCAGTTTTGAAGTTAAGACACTTGCAAACATATTCCCAATTGTAGCCCAATTTCATGTGCTCTTCATTACTGATGTTTAAAACTTTGATAGAGTATTTCTTTCCATTATTTCCACAAAGCAGCAAAGCTTCTAATTTAAAAGCATTCAGAAAACCTGCTAATTCTGGCCCTAGGCTCTTCAAACAATAATAACAATATCAGCAAAGCTTTTATCAGTTGTTTTAATTTATTAATTAATTTGGTTAGTATAGTTTTGAATACTTACTAAGCTGTGTCCTTCAACCATTGTAGGAGTCAGTTTCATATCAAAGGTTGATGTTCTAGATGGATGAACACTACTACTATGGAAGGGTGGAATTTCGATTGGTGTTTGAAGATCACTGATAGAATATACTTCAAATACATTATTGCCATGGTAAATAAACTCAACTTTCACATTGCTTGGTAAATTGTGAAACATTTTGAAAGGTTCCCATCCTTGATTAAGGATTAATGGATTATCGTTGTCATTGTTGAATCTAAGATTGTGATAATCAGTATCATTTTTTCTTACCTTCCAGTAGCCATACATTTCGCCATAATGTCGGCCGAGAAAATCTGTTTCAATCTCTGCGTACTTCTATAATTGATATTAATTAAAAAATTTCAAAATATCATTCCATAACTTCAAATATGCATGTGAAAAAACAAAATATTTATAAACATAAAGAATCAATAGAAACATCTTACTTGGTGAGCCATCCGAACAATTGAAAACATGTCTCTTTCAGTACTTGGAAATAGTGGGTTTAAATGGGACATGTTTCCTTTCAAACAGAATAAAAGAGCTATTTGTAATGCAGGTGTTTATGTCATGGTGGTTTATAAGAATACATCCTTTATATAACAATGGATAGTCTATTAGAACAAACATATAAATAACATTTATAGATAGTAGTTACTGAAGTACATGTCAGTATTAAGTAATACAAAAATTTGATACCAGATTAAATAGATTAATTAGAGCTCTATCAGGAGATTCAAAAAGCTGTTGAGAAGTTTGTTGATGAGCATCCACAAAACATGGAAAGAACATATTTGCTGCAGATAAAACATGAGTATCAGTAAGAGTTAATTTCTGAAAACATATAAAACACTATTGAGATAAATAATGAATTATATTAATTACCTCTATAGATTAGCAAAAACTTCCTTAAAAACTACATTAGTAGTAGTAGTAGGGACAATGTTATCTGCCTTCTTGTCTTTATCATATATCAAAATCTTTAAACCTTCTTTTGTTGTCACCCTTGAGATAGCAACGTACAATTGGCCATGGCTGAAAACTTCCTTTGGTAAGTATAATCCAACATTGTCAAGAGATTGACCTTGTGATTTGTTAATAGTCATTGCATATGATACAATAATTGGAAATTGGATTCGGTTTAGTTTGAATGGCCATGGTGATTGTGATGGTGACATTCTCATTCTAGGAATGTAGAGAACACTACCAATGTTCTTGCCACTTATAATCCTGGCCTCAATGACATGATTAGCAAATTTAGTAACTACTAATCTAGTACCATTACATAAGCCTTCGAACTGGTCAAGGTTCCTCATGAGCATAATTGGTGTCCCTATTTTCAAAGTGATTTTGTGATTTGGTAGACCTGAACATCGAAGGGAATTAAGGAACTCTGGTGTAAGTGTCTGAAATATCTCGCAATCATTAACATCAGAACGATCTATAGAGTCGCAGCTATAAAAATCTTGTGATTCACCTATAAATGTTTCTTAGCATTAGGGACACAATATACCAAAACTGATGACAAAAGACTAAATACAGATGTTATGTAATTGTGTTACCTGGTATTAAGCTAAGTACATAGTTGTTGATTTGATCAACAACCTCAATTGTTGAAGCCAAAATGGCTCTGGATTGTAGGTAATGTTGAGACATGTAATTCTCAATCAACTTTGGATATGTACTTTGAACTATAGCATGAATAGGTTCATCATAATCGACAATCAAGAGTTCTTTTGGGATATCTATTTCAGCATAACCATCATTTGGAAGTGCAAGTTTTCCCTCTCCTACTTTCAAAATCCAGTCAGAGAATTTTTTGACTTCATCACTTGTACCATTTCTCTGTAACCTCATATTTTGAGTCAATGTAAGAACTTTGCAATGGTCCCAAATTTTGGAAGCATTAATAGAAGCATATACAATATCTGAACGGCTCCCTCTAGGAACAACAGGTAGAATTTGTCTAAAATCTCCTCCAAATACAATCACTTTCCCACCAAAAATAGTTTTGGAATTGTGGTATGAACTCATCACATCTCTTAATGTTCTTTCCAACGCTTCAAAAGTGAATCTGTGCGCCATTGGAGCTTCATCCCAGATTATCAATTTGGTTTGTTTTAGAAGCCCTGCATGGTCATCATCGTGTTCAATCTCACAAGTAGAATTATCCAATGTTGGGACTGGTATTTTAAACTTTGAATGTGCAGTCCTTCCACCAGGTAGTAGAAGTGATGCTATTCCACTGGATGCTACAGTCAACACAATTTGTGATCTTGAACTCAATGATGAAGCTAGTGTTCTCCACATGAATGTTTTTCCAGTTCCTCCATAACCATGTAAGAAAAAAACGCCGCCTTTTTGTTTGTTAACTGCCTGCATGATTGTGTGATAAATTTGTCTCTGTTCATCTGTTAAACAACAAAATAGAACAAATTAATATTCTTATGGTTTATACAGTAGTGATGTTGTATAAAATAAGACTTATACAATTGGTAATGAATGAATGGACTGTATTACAACCTGTTAGGGATTTAAACAGATCTTGAAATTGTATTTTTTGTTCTTGAGTATCATAATTCAACTCATCATAAATGAGTCTATTCCCCAAATTAGCAGTGACATAGTTGTTTGGATACGGAAGGCATGGGAAATCTGTCAAACTCCTTCTATTAGCTTGTAATAACTTTTCAATCTCAATAAGAGTCAAATTGTCAAGTTGTGCATCAGTCAACTGAAGAGCTGCACATATATAAAGCAAAGAGTCAATAACGTGTTTTAGGGACTATCGAAGTAATAAAATGTGTTTTTGATTGCACCTCTATTATTAGCAATGCTGCGTTGATGATGCAGAATACCGTCTGATAACCACAATTTGGTTTCATCCCAAACATGCCTAGGACGATTCATTGTATTTGCAAGTAGGATGATAACAAAAAGCTTTCGCAGAAAGTGTCCGGAACCCCAATCTTTTGCTTCTTTGATAGCATTAATGTACTCTCGATCATCCTCAAGGAAGCCCATCGCAAAGCAAGCATCTCTGTAGCTAACATATTGGGTATCACCAATTTTTTTTAAATCATCATAGCATGTCGGTCCTTTTACAACAGTTAGCATCATCCTTAAATAATACAACTCACCGGTACTTGGGGGTACCCAAATCAATCTGCCAATTGTGTAACCTTTTTTTCTAGGTTTCCACTCTCTTTTTTTTTGACATATACAAACTTTGTAACAAATTGGCCATATGTCAATGTTCTACCTTCACTCCAAATCTTGTTTGCTTCAAACCATGATGTAAACATAGATTCGGTGACGCTTGGTTTAAGAAGAACATCATCTAATCTTTCGTAATCTTGGAAATAAACTGAATGTTGCCCTTCTAGGTGATAGAACAATCTTTCAACAGCAGGTTTTCGACCATGGATTGGGAATGAGAAAATTCTCCAGCAAGCTTCACTCGGAGAAACATACCTGCAGTCAATATATTCTTTTACTTCATCAACTTCTTCTAGATTAGTCCTCTTTGAAGTGTTTGGCCTGGAAACTGCAGCTGTTATTCTATCGTAACCCTTATTAATATACTTGAAAAGATATTTGATCGAAGTGCATTGGTTACACCATTCCATGTTAATGTGGGCTTGATATTTCAATAACAAAAATGCATTGTAAGGAACTACATTTCTATTATCCATTGAGATTCCACATTTTAGAATAGTATAACCATTGGCTCTTCTCCTATAAACAGGATATCCATCTTGATCCACAATTGTTGTCTCTTGAAGCTTTTTTGGATAAAATTTTGAACACTTACTATCTCGCCAGAAAGGTGATGAAGTATGTGTGATACCACAAGGCCCATGGATCATGTGTTTTTTAACCAACATATACAAATCTTTTTGAGTTTCAGGGTTTGGTATTTCAGCTGAAATAATTTTGTTAATATCATCAGGTCCTGGATATTTACTTGACGGATGAAGGAAAAGAAGAATATGAGCATGAGGAAGTCCCCTTTTTTGGAACTCAATTGTGTACAAATCTGTTTGTCAGATATATATATGTTAGTATTGCAGATGCAGTTAGTTAGAATAAGATAAATAAAGTAAAAGGCTGCTAATTTAATATGAAATGGACTTACGTGCAATGACCTTCCCTAGCACATGTTTCTTAGTAAGATCCTTTAGAAGCTCATTAAATTTGATTTTGAAAACTCTTGCAATTATATCTGGCCGATCATGAGCTTTTAAATTTTGTTTGGCAAGCAATCTTGTAATTTCTGGCCAATTCGGATTGCATGTAAAGGTAATGAACAAATCTGGGAATCCAACAGATGCAGATATGGCCATTCCATCGAAATACAACTGATCCATGTACCTTTTGCTTCCAACAAAACTTGAAGGTAATACAACTCTCTTACCGCTTTTTGGATTGCCATCTGACGTAGCATTGAGTTTCTGATATTTCCCAACTCTCAATGTCGACTGATTGTTCCTAACAAAGGATAACCTTTCAGCTTCCATCATGGTAAACCCATCAACCAAAAATTGTTGGAAAAGTCTTCTTGAGCAAATAAGTGTTTGAGCTCCGAATCTTCTCATTTGTATTCTAAAAGATAGCCAATCCATAATTGTCAAGCGATTTCTCTTTGTTATAACAACATTTGGTCTCTCTTTATGTAGTGTGCCACGTCTATATCCATCCTCACCATATGGAAAGATGAGCGGATATTGGTATGCAAGGTAAGCTGGATGGAACTCATTAATTCTTGTAAGTTGTCCCCCCTTCTCCTGTATGATTATATCTCTTGCATCTCCAGCATCAACATCACCTACTATTAAAGCTGCAACTTCAGAAACAGTTGGAAGATTGTAAATCCGACCATCAGTCTTTCTGTCATGGATGAGTCTCAGTTTTAATTCTTTAACATTTCCATCTTGCAAAATATCTCTTGCCATCCTAAATGCTTTTGCATGTACATTGTGTTGATCAAGCATTATACCCAAAGTTTTAACAACATCAGAATCAATGGACTTGTTATCCCTGTTTGACACGCCAAACTGTAACAATTAGATGTTGTTTCTGATCCTAACATGTAATATGAAATAAATAACAGATATAATTGATGTAGTATGCATGAATGTATTAGGACAATGATGTAGGTTACCTGCAACTGTGAATACGATTAGCAACCTCATTGTCTGTGTCATAAATGTAAAGCTGAGCAAACTTTGGGGCTTCACCAACATTTGGTAACATGGTGCCAATCCGATGACATGGTTGACCATGTAACCTCAATATAGGTGGACCTCTCCCTCTAGTATTTTGTTGATCAAACTTCATTCCAGGTGAGGTGAATGAAAACATGGAGTTATACATTCTAATATTTTGTTGAAAGTCTTTACTCTGTTTGTTGTTATGATCAAATAGTAAGTTTTGAAGAGCTGGAGGTGGATTTTTTAGCATAGGCAATTGAACTTTACCATTACCGCAACACAATTGGAAACATGGGTTTGCAGCATGTCTGGCTTTTTGGCGTCTCTCTTGATACCACATTTGAGCTCCACATGAGTTGCATTCGAATAGTGGATCACCAATATCTGAATAACCTAATTTTGCATAAGAAATAAATGTTAGGATGTAAGTTAAACAAAACCTCTGTATGTTCAGGTGTCAATAACAAAAGAGTTAAACACATATAAGTTGAAAACCTTGCAGGGAAGTATAATTGGTATTAGATATTAAGCCAGCATCATCATCCACATCAGTTTCGCTATCTGAATCAGATTCAAATTGATCATCTTCACTGCTTTATGAAGATGAGGCGTTATTGAGTTGTTCCTCAGGATGAATGACATTTGAATGATTTCTTTTCCTTGTGTCTATTGTATCCGCATTTTCAGCAATTGGTGCAGCAGCTTCTGGTAATTCAACTTCTCTTGGTTTGACAACATTAGTATCGGCAGCATCAAACTTGTTTGCCAAGTTAACTTGAAGATTCTGGGCACGTTGTCTGTTCTTGGTTGGAACAACATTTTTTAATTTAGCTCTGTTAGAAACAGTATTTCTACTTGTAGAAGTTGAAGAAGAGGCATTGTTTTTTTGTGTGTTATCAACAAATGAAGTAATATCAGCAAGTGGAGTGTTTGTTTTCGCAGTAAATCTCCTGGTCTGATTAGTTTGTCTTGAAGAAGAAATGTTCTCTAAGTTGTGGGAACTAACATGTTGTTGTCTTGCCGATAGTGGAGTTTGACTTGTATAAGATTGAGGAAATGATCCAAGATCCTTGTGGTTATGGAGATTGACATATTTTTGATTCAGAGGAGTGTTTGTTGGAATAGCATTGAGAAAAGTTGGTGTTCTAACTATTGAAGATAATGTAGCGGGACTGTTTTGGTTTTTCCCTTTTTTAATTCTTCTTTTGTGTTGGAGGATTTTCTTCCGTACTAATCTAGCTTTTGCAGCAGATAAGTTGTATGACTGTGAATTAGGATCCATGAGTTTGTAATCTATCTACATATGGTGTGACATATTATTAGAAATAAGGATGTATTAGAAGAGTTTGATTTAACTGAGCTAATATAAAGGTATAATATGCAGCAATGAAATAGTGAAATAGTGGTACTCACTAAATGTTACAATTGAGAATCAGTATACTACTTATATATTCAACTCAAACTAAAGTTGCAAAATGTTTACTTGTACGATAGAACACATTATCTTTAACAGTAAATATAATTCATAAAAGCATATTTAGAATTATATATAAGGTAAAGTAATATAAGAAGGGTAAGACTGTTCATGTTTATAGGTTTCTCACCATAAGTTTCCAGGTAACTCTTTAAATTAGTAGCTTTGATAGATTAATCCTGCATTGTTGTGTTTGTAGAGTAAGTAAAGGACTATAAAAATATATATGTAGAATTAAAGAACATCTCTACAAACTGTGTTATGTATACCTTGATGTCATCGTATTAGAAACAGTACTAACAATTAGAGAAGGGATGTTGTTCTTGATATAGTTTCAATCTCTCCATATTTTCAGACATTGGAGTAAAACTAATAACATCTTTCCAATTAGTTAATTAAATTAAAATATTGGCATTGTTTTTAATTAATAAATTGGAGGGAAAAGACTGTACTACTAATGACTACTAATATTCAGGGATTTGTTGATGGAAGATTGTACTTTTGCGTTGAAAAAAGCAAGTAAAGAAGGTAATATACATAAAGTATGTATGCTAGCTGTGTTTATAGGTCACTGCATTCATTAAATGTATTAGCGGTTTTCGAAGTCTGTCACATTAATAGTAGGAGGAGTAAGCTAAATCTGCTGGTGCATTAAATGCAAGTGAAGTTGGTGTTGAACATAACCATCATAACATATAGTTGGAGGGATATGACAGAAAAAGTGGATATCTTTCTGTTCTATAAATATATCAAACTAATAGTTACTATATAACTATATCACCATAAGTGTATTTCGAAAGTTTTATACCAGTCTTGAGCCACCATATATATGCAGTTTTATTATCTGCATCATTTTGTGGCATATGCTATTGGGTTAAAAACATATAATAAATATATATATATTTTATAAATATAAAAACTGCACAAAAAGCAGTAAATAGAAATACTAATTATTACTTAGGGTAAGATAATCAACATACAACACTAATACCATACATGATAATTTCAAAATCCATAAATTAAAAAACAAAGATATAACATTCAACATAATTAGAACATTCCAATACATGGAAAACATGAATTATAAATCCATAAACATATCAGTAGCTCAAAGTTTCCGAACATGCATGAAGTTGTTTGATAGCGGTTCACCAAGTTTGAACCTAATGGTATCACCTTGTTGGTATCCTTCAATGCTGCAGAACTGTTTCCAGCCACTACCTAGTTTTGCACTCAATTTAGGAGGACCTCTCAATAGTACAGATGTTTCTTGAACATGAAGCTTTTGATTACATAGTAGGATAGTGTTGGTTTGTGTAGATCGAATAAAATCCCCAAAGTCCTTTTTCAATGTCTGTTACAACATATTTAATCATCAGGGTAGTATACATTAGTCAGGGCATATTAAAATCAAATAGCATAGCATATATAAACCTAATATGGAACATTGGTTACCAGTTGTGAGCTTTTAGAAGTATAATGAGATAATGCCACATCAAAGTAATTAGTAACGTTAGGTTTTGTAGAATGGCTGTGAAATGAAGGATAGTCATCAGTTGAGTTCAATGGATTTCCAACTGCAACCCAAAACCTGTCACTTCCCAAGTAGACAAATCGTATTTGTTTAACCCGGTCAACATGATAATGATCCATGACATCCAACCAACCATCAGTTAAGTGTGGCACAATGTGATCTTTGTTGAGCTTAAGGTAGTGTTGCATACCATTGATATCCCAAAGTTGGACTTCGTTTGGAAGTGCATGATAATGCTTTTGAACAAACTCTGTCGGGAGTTCTCCGTAAATCTACAGTTAGAAGGTCAATGTGAAATAAGGTTGAATTAAAATAAAAGTTTAGATAAGGAAGTAATAAAAAATAATCATAAAACTTTACAATTTGGAAACCAGAAATTGTATAAGATTCAAGACAAATGATAAGTAAATTATATTAAACCTGATTAGGAATAAGAACAGTTGTAAAGTATCCTTGAGGTATCATTCGTTGATTTGGCAAAACTCTTTTCATGCTTGCTCATGGAAACTAACAGATATGGTGTGAGATAGTATATAAGTATACTTTGCATATATAATAGATAGATTGATGCACACTATTAAATGTGAGACTGTTAATATTGAATAGAGCAGTTCAACAATAAAATGGATTGAGCAATAACTTCTGTAATTAATATGATGATCAATAGTAGTTGACAATAAATGTTAATTATAAAGTAATAACATTTGTAGTTATAACGTGAATTGATAAAACATGCCTTTTAGATTCTATTATGCAAAGTATGTACTTGTTTTAAAGTTAAAATGAAGAAAGCAGATATGGTGTATCTATTTGTCAGCACAAATATTGATAAGCAAACATGGTAACCGCAATTAACAACCAAAATAATTCAAGCCCAAACATAGAGTCAGAATAGTTTTACAGTCAAGCATTTTATATGCTTGATATTGATATTAGACCAAAGTTGTTCTTATAATAGTAGGTTACAAAACAGGTGGCTGCAAATATTAGACAAAATAAACCACCATAGATGTTGAGGTTACAAAGAAGGATAATTAATGCGAATTAGGAAATCAGGGTTAAGGTTTCACAAAAACTATTTGTGCATAATATTACAAAAGGTTAATTCAAAACAACACTCCATGAAAGGTACATCAATCTGAAAGACTTGTTTCAGGAGAAAAGTTACTTCTTCTCCTTCTTAATGGCCTTGCCAGACCTTGTTGATGAGAACTGAGAATCAAGGTTGGTAACCTCAACAACAGTTTGCTTGCCAGCACTCCTCTTGGCAGGTGTTTTTTGAGAAGAAGCAGATATGTCATTCTCAGATGAAGCAGAAACATTTGGCTGCCAAAATGTGATTGAAATTTAGTTAGCAATACTAAATATATCAATTGATCATTTATGTTATTGAAATAAATGATGTGCAATTGTTATACATACGGTGGATAGAATAGAATCATCTAGGCAAGCAAACTTGTCAATGTCAGATTGTGTGAATGTCTGAAATGAACAAAGTCGAAATTCAAATTAGTTGTTAAATAAGCATACACACCAGAATACAATATCGAATTGAAATACGAAATTATTAGCCAAATGTTGATATAATACAACAAACCTGCTTAGGAGGTGAGTCTTTAATTGCAACAACATCTTCTTGTATAGCCTCCATTTCTTTGCAGGAACTCGACACCTTAAATGTTATGTATAATAAGACACTAATTCTCAGAAATGAAATGAGCAAGTAGATAATTATAAAGTTTAATAAGCATACCTCTGCAACTGGTAGAACTTCTTCAATTTTAGCAATCAAATCTTTGCTATCCTTACAGAAAGAAATTGTACCCTGACCTCCCCAACCTGGTTGCCATTTGACTCTAAATGCGAACCTCCTCTCCATGATATCGTCAATACATAGAGGATAATCATGTGGATCACCTAAACCTTTCTGTCCCATGTATAAAAGTATCAGAGTATATTTAGCACATGTCATAGAAAATAAAATCAGGATAATAACATATATGTTGTAGTGTTATAAATACCTCAATTTCTTTTTGAAGTAGAGTAGTTGCAGTCATGCCAAGCAATTCTTCCATTGTATTGTCCCAGAAAACAAACTTTGCAGTGTCTTTACCATCGTATACTTCAACATCCAACTTATACCTGTCAGTCAAAGTAAGAATTAGGGTTTGATTATTATGTTGGCATGTAAAAATTAAAATAGGGAATGAATTTAGGGTATGACATACTTGATTTGAGGGTCCTGTGTGAAGTGTCCCTTCTTACATTCATACGGTGGTGAATCCCCATCAGCTTTGCATGAACACTCAAAACATGATCTGAAATACCAGCCTTGGTTTGAAACTCGGATGTGTGAAGTGGTAGCCAAAGTAACACAATAGGTTTCCTGCAATTACAAATATACATTGATGATATTTTAGTCAACATTAATCATCGTCAACAAACAGAAATTGTGAATATTTTGTAATCTTACCACTTTAAGCTTTTTCATATCTCCCAGTTGTATGACACGCGCATGCTTCATGAAGTTTTCGTCGGAACTATACTGAGAGGCAGCTGATGTTACACTATAAATCTGACTTGAGTTTGAAGGAGCACCACTTTGTGTTGGGAATGTGACATCCTTTGGCAAACTGGAGATATTAACATGTATGCAGATACATGTGTTAAACCAATCATTATAAAATCACCAAGTAAGAAGTTGAAGTTAGGTGTTTAAACCATGCTAAAAATTCTTTGATTTCAGGAATGTTTTGATCAAACAGCAGCTTTGTTCCATTCCATGCATTAGTCAGTTGCAATGGATACACGCCTATATATAATTGAAGATTTATAATAATATCAAAAGCAATCCCAAATAATAACAGAATTGAGGTAGTTGCTATATAAGTTCTAATGGACAAGTAAGATTAACCTTGAGGTACTTTCACTTTTGCATGTTTCATAATCATAACAACATGACCTAAATCATTTTGCTGATTGTAGTTGCTTAAAAACTCAACAGACAAAGCATCCCACAGAATGCAATCAAGTACATTCGACCTATCAATAATCCAACATGTTTTCCAAGTCAATATCTATGTTACTGTAATAAAAAACACGGCAAGCGCAAAAATCACCAAACCTTAAATCTTTTATAGTAAATGAGATGTTTCCTTTCCTTGTAGCAGATGCGGTGACACATTTCTTGATAGTATCAATTACTCCAATAGCATCTAATAAATTTCATTGATTAAAGTAGTTATATTTTTAACGAAAGATATAAGTTGTACAACAAAATTTAAACAACAGTACCATATAACAGATCAGGTTGATATTTCCCAGATTGGATTTCAGCAAAATCCTTAAACTTAAAAGAAGATACAATCATTCCAAGG
Source organism: Trifolium subterraneum (assembly GCA_951799995.1). Classification (NCBI taxonomy): domain Eukaryota; kingdom Viridiplantae; phylum Streptophyta; class Magnoliopsida; order Fabales; family Fabaceae; genus Trifolium; species Trifolium subterraneum. Next base: position 12,163,025 of record OX637466.1, on the reverse strand, counting down.
ATTTCAACTTCATCAACTTTGGTGCCACCAACAAATATTAATCTGAATTTGTGTGTAGTCATTTTGAATGCAGTATCAACATCAAGAACTTTAAAATTACGCATGAAGTATGTCTTTTGTTCAATGAGTCTAGGTTTCCAGAATTCAATGTCACTCTCCATGATTGTAGCTGTAATAGTGTCTCCCTAAGCAAATAATAAAGTTATCATCATACATAATGTGATCAGAAATAAGTTAGAGCACATGGTCTGGATGTTAAGTAAAGTCCAATGTTTATAGAACATTGAAATAGCACAAACCTTGATATCCCTGAGCAACATATCCATACGGTCTGCTTTGTCTCCTACAGACACTGTCCATATGTCATCTATAATGACCCCTAATCTCCAAATTTCCTTTTTTTTGTTGATTTTTTTAACAGGATCATATGGTATATCAGCAACTGGGACCAATGCTTGTTTCTTTCCATCTGGATTATCATGATTCGTAGATGGCTGTTATAAATTTTTGTCATTGTAAAACTATTATCAGTCAACAAAATTGTGTGCATCTATTATATTATGAAGTGTGTGAAACTCATTTGTCATAAGTGTAACAGACTTAAAAATCAATGAAATGGCCAAATAGTACCAATAAATGTCATATTTGTCAACAAAACTTATAAGCTATCGTAACATAAACATGTCAACAAAACTTACAATGACCTGAAGTTTTGTATTTTCTGTAGGAGATATAGGAACCTGAAAGTTTAAAAATTTGTGTACGTTAAGCTTAAAGATGCCAGATTTAAAATAACATATAGCAAGATCCAAATATGGAACACAAATAACGTTGAACCAAACTTACAATTTCCTTTAGATTAGCAGTATCCATTGAAGATTTAGCAAGCTTCAAGGGGAAACACAAATGTTCACGTTAAGTTAAAGTGTGGGTACCAATTTAATGAATGTTTGATTTGTTACTCAAAACATACCTTCGTTTTTGGAGTCCCTATGGACGATGTAGGTACCTGTAGGGGTTAACGAAGGTTAAAACTGTTGGACCTCAAAATGTCCATTAACATTCATCATCTATCACTCAAACATTGATTCAACCGACGAGCTTGTATCATAAAAAAAGGAATAAGGTTATATAGAAAACACAATAACCTTTTCTTTTACGGTTTCCATTGAACCCCTAGCAGCATTGAGGCTGACCTTCGTCTCTTTCGACTCCATTACCTGAAAAAGAAAACCTCTTTTTATTGTTTAATGTTGTAGATTGTTATGAAAAGTTGAAAACCAGGAAGATGGTAAGATTTAGAACTAATTCAAATGGATATGAACAAACCTCACCAAATATGAGTTGACAGCTTGAACTTCTATGGAAGTTGTAGAGTGTAACTTGTAATTGTAAGTATGGCTTGCTGTCTTGCATATATCAAGGAAAAATAGTCCCATCATATTAGGAGTAATAATTCACAATTGGGAAGTGTGTATCAAATGATGTAATTTTACATGAATGACCTTAAAAACTACTACCTTTTTCAATACATTTTAAATATGGAGTAGTGAAACAAAGGGCAAAAAAGAGACGGTCAAAATCGGGATTTGAGAAGTAATATGGTGATTTTGTCTAAAATATGACAAGTCTGCCCCTCATTAAGAGTATATTAAAAAAAAAAATTATGTTTAGAGGGTCAATCCAGTAAAATATGCAGTACATTATTGTTATAGATTATTAGGAGATTAATACTGTTATTCCTAATATACCCTAACTTTTCAAAAGGTGCATGTGATTTCCAAGAAAAAGAAGGGTTATTTCTATAAATTTATTCATGTTTTATATTAAATCAAGAAACTTAATTACACTTAACTAAATTTCTTAAACACCGTGTAGGTAGTTTTTTTTGCTAATATATGTGACCGGAGGGAGTAACATGTTAAGTTACTTTTATCTGGCTCTTACTTTAATAAGAAAGAAAAAATTTATTTAATGAATGTTTTACTTTTTGTAAGGATATAAATGGTAAAATATTTTTATTTTGTTACTTGAGATAGTCTTACATGATCATGTGACCTAGAGATTATATTTTGGTCACTTTCACATAAAGATAAATAAATATTTAAAAAAAATAGTTGTTGATGATATGAGAAGATAAAAAAAAACATGATCAATAGAACATGTATCAATATTGAAGACGTGGTTCTATTCACTCTGTACGTCTCTAACAGAACCAACGGATTGGGTGTAGTAAGGATGTCAACAGGGCAGGGAACATGCAGAGGAAGCTTCCCCGTTCCCTGCCCTGAAGTACCGATGGAGGAGTTTTTGCCTCAATCCCCGTTTCCACGGGGAATATTGTACCCATCCCCATAGTACCCACGACCATCGAAATTAACAAATTTTTTATATTTTTCAGCAAAATTATGACAGTAGTATGACGTTATTTTTTTCTGTTTTATTTAAAAAAACAAATATTTTGCATCTTTCATTTTAAAAAAAAAAAACACATAATGCATTCATAACAAAAAAAAGATTGAAATCTTACCAAAAATAAAATAAAAAATATTGCAAAAGCATTTGGCTACTAATAATCATACAAAACCTAATACCAAAATTATTTCATAATGTTTAGCAAAGTATGCATAATCATACAATAATCAGTTACATTTTATTTTAATAATAATAATAATAATAATATAGTTAAGTTTAGTAAAAAATATAGTTAAGTATATATGGACAGATTCGGAAAATCCACAGGGACGGATGCTTCGTCCCTGATCCCCGCCCCAAAGTGCTTGCGTAGGAGCTTTTTCTCCATCCTCATTCCCATGTGGAAAGAATCCTTATTTTCGGAGCTCCGAACGGGGCAATCTCCGCAGGGACCTACTCTCATGGATGCAAATTGACATCCCTATACTCTCATGATTCTTTAATTTATGAAAATATATTAGAGTGAAATAGGGAAATGTTGGCAAGTCAAATTCTCTTCACATACAAAAGTTTTATTTTGTGGAAAACCTTGTCTCATATCTTTATTGAGAACTATTTTAGGGATAGTTTCCCTAATTTTATATTTATTTTTTGTTTTTTCTTTCTTTCACTTTTTCTCTGTCTAAGGTTTTATCCACCCACTTTGTATGATTTCCCCTTTTTATATACTCAAAATGTTAATTAATAACATTTTTAGTCGTATTATTAAAAATTATGAAAAATTAATATTTGATAGTACTCGTCGAGACAAATCTAATAAGATCTCATATACTAATATTTTTCCTTATACATTAATAAAAAAAATACGGTCAAAGCAGCTTGAATGAATAGTGCACACGGTCAAATTGCGACAATTATTTTGGAACTGAGAGAGTACTATATACAAGTAAAGACACATATGATTGTTGATGTCTCTCTGATATCTAGACACTATGATGTCTTATAATGCTCTTAATTTAACTAATATTTTTTATAAAAAAAATCAAATATTATATCTAGTCCTAATTTTTAAAATAGACAAATCACTTTTCAAATTTATTGAATGATTAATATATCTAATTTATATTTAATTGATGTATCTGGTCTATTAACATTGACTAAATACATAAATATATATGTTAAAATTCTGCCTTTTAGATAAACAAGTTGAGTGTTTGGGTGTAATTGTCAATTATTTGTACTATACCTTAGTGGCCATAGAGACGCATATATTTTAGGACTCTTAGGTCGTAAATAGAACCACTTACTCTTGTAAAAAGTAATAGAGTTTTCTTACTTTAATTTATTTTCTTAGTTGTTCTTAATTAGTTTATTGTTTTTATTTAGTTTTTTCAGCTGCTCATACCGTAGTTCATTTGCACCTTAGGGTCATAGCATATTCTCTTGATCCCTTCTCTTGTGTTTTATGTGATCGAGATTTCTAACAAGTTTATCATAGTTCTATGTTTTATCATATTTTACCTCTAGGACAAGAAGATGAAGGACCGAACCGAGAAGTTGATATATATTCATAACCTATAGGCTATAACCCGGGCACAAAGTAGCATTTGTTTTGAGTATGCGAGAGTTTTTATCATCATGCTTATGTTGAGGGCTCCTTTAATTGTCTCGAGAGGGGACATTTGCCATGTAGATTTATCCCATTATCTTTTTTTTTCTTCTTAAAAAGTGGAGCAGAAAAATGCCTGCTACCACCAAAATTCATTAGAAGGAAGATAAAATACAAAAGAGAGGGGGACATGCAAACCAGAACCCTCTCAAGGTGAAAACCTATAACAAGGCATGCCTAGTTTGTTTCTAGACAAACTAGCACAAATTTCAACAGGTGCCTCATTCCAAAAAACAAAGTTATATAGATTTATTCCATTATCTTTAACTTGTTTATAAATTGTTTTTTTTATTTTCATGACAAGAGCTAATTAGTTTGGGTTAGGATTTTGTGTTTGTACCAAATCTACTATCCTTGGGGTGATTTTATGTAAAAATATATTCTTGTTTATTTTGCTTGCTAATCTTACAAAATAACAAAGATTAATTTGTGATGGTATCAGAGCCTCTATGACTAAGTGGTTTAGAGTTCGATCCCCGCTCCCCTCACTTTCTAATTAAAAAGTGGAATTTAAGCATATGGTAGGTGGGCCTATGCATTATCCACGCTTCAAGCCCAAGTGTGCTCTTGCGTGAGGGGGTATGTTAGAAATAATATAAAACCATTGATGTAGCTTATCCTAACAGCTTAAGCTTTTTGGATAATCGATTATTTGACACAAAAATCCAAAAAAATCACTCAAGTAGTTAATGAGCTCTTCATTATTGTTGATTTAGACAAAGAGGTTATGAATTAACCAATACATTGAACTCAAGTAGTTTATCAAAGAGAGGTGATTTCAGGTCAAATCTTGACCTAAAATCACTCCTCCAAATTGTTTTTTCTTTCTCGTTATTAAATAAGTGTGATTTTTCATATATTTGTTTGGTTTTGTGTTATTTGTTATCACGTTCTTGTGCGGTGTATTCTGTTGTGCTGTCTTTGTGCGGTTTATTTTGTTTTCGCGTCTTTGTGCGGTGTTCATTTGTTTCATGTTGAAGTATTAGATCCGATCAAATGCATATCTATCCAATGTCGATTTTTGTGTCATCAACGCTACAGATCTGGGGGCATGGACATTCCAGACACTTCAATATAGTCATATATGTAGGCTTATGTAATTTGCCGTTTTATGCTATTAACATGGATGCTGTGAGTTTTTTTGCAGATTCATCCTTTTTGTTTTTAGCGAATTTGAATTTGTATTATATCGATGTACTCTATCAATTTGAATAAATAAATATCCTTTATTTTTAGTCAAAAAAAAAAGTAGTTAATGAACTCTTCGTATATATGACAAATTGTTTGAGAAAATCAGAGTTTGATTCCTAGTAAAAACAATTCTTGATCAGACGTTTCTTATCTCGCGATCGAACTCTAAATTACTAAGACCTCATTCTCTTAAAAAATTAATGGGTTGATAAAAAAAAAGCTTCCAAATTTCAGCATGCTCAAAATTATTTTTCTTCCAAAAATTTTGGACCGTTAGCTAGCTGCTTGAATCGTTGGTAACTGAACTTATGATTCTATATGTCAATGTAACATCTTCATTGCAAGCAAGATAAAGTATTTGAGGCAATAGTTTGTCCACACTCCATTGTCATTAAACATAAAGCAAACATATTTGATGAGTAGTAAATAACTTAGCATGTACCCCCATATGTACCCCCCATTCAGCAATAACAATAGCACAACATCCATTAATTTCTATGAACAACACTCTCGTTTCCCCAAAGAAAGGGTATAATGTTTCTTACTCCTTCATGAATGAAATATGTATGTAAATATGCTACATTAAAGTTGATGTAACCGTTTTTTATATTTTATGGTAAATGGTTGTTTCCCCTTCACAAAATTAGCGAAATTTGATCTACCTCCTGCGCAAACTTTTTTCTTTCTATTTTTCCCTGCAATGTGACGATTCTCTCATTCCTGAGTGGACAACTGGACATCAAACGGCATGCACACATGAAATATTTTTTTTTATTTTTATAAGGGTCCTAAGCTAAACATGAATAAAATGGGAATTAAACTTTTTTTAGTTAGCATACAATTTTTTTTTTTTTTCGCTTTTTACTACAAGATAAATATTTTTTAGTCAACATCTTAAATTGGAATAATATTAAAAATGGGCACCTCTAAATTGGTATAGCCCATATACAAAGCTCTACCAATATATCATATCAAATGTACCTCTAAATTGGTATCTACCTAGTTTCTAAATTGGTATATTTTCTGACCGGAACAGAATGAGATAACTTCGATAGTGAAAATTGAGACAGTTATCACGACCATAGGTCTTTGGTACGGTGGATCTCAGTGGGGAAGGTACCTGCAAAATAAGTTAGCACTCTAACGATCAAGCTACTAGAATGAGATGAATTTGGAGTGAACCTAGCATGATTCGGCCGCTTGCCATTTCAGATTGGGTGCTCCCAGTTTTAGTACTAGGTTTATTCCATCGATAAATGCTTCATATTCGACTTGGTTGTTTGTAACAAGGAATGAGAATCTAAGCGAGATATTCAGGGACTTTTCGAGTATTAGTCTCCTATTGTTGCCTCTATTGTAGGATGAACCGTCAGTGAACACGATCCATATGGTGAATGGTCCTTTGGTCCTTTGTGTTAGTTTTGCTAGGAAATCAGTATCGTACCCACAAAGATTGTCTAAGGGAACATTTTCACCAAACACACAAAATCACATTCTAATGCATGAGCAAGAAGTTAACCAAATAACATCATAGTTTTAGAGTTTTGATGCGATATTTCTGCAAGTGCACAGACTTATCGTGTAGTTATAAAAGATTATCGTTCCTTCAGGGACTATTTTTCCAAAAATTCGCTTATGTTTTTAATATAATGTAAGGTTAAGGCTAAATATTAATTGGAAAGGGATTATAAAATAATTAATTTAATTTAAACAATTAGATTTAACTAACTGGAATGCTACTTTAAGTTGCTTCAATGGGTTCGGTAATTAAATTGCATTAAGAAATAATGTTACTTTTTAACAAACTGATATTGATTTAAAAATACGCTCCTCACACTTTCGCGCTGTTGGTTAATATCGTAAAGTTATAAAATAAATGCTTCACTTTCGCTCTCATATTTAGTTTATAAAATATTTTTTGGAAACTAATACAGTTTAATTAAAAAGATCTAGTTTTCACAAAACAGTATTAGTTTAAAGACTAAAGTCTCACACTTTCGCGCTATTGAACTAAATCATAAAATATAAATAAATACTTCACTTTCGCTCTCATATTTAGTTTATAAAATATTTTTTGGAAACTAATACAGTTTAATTAATTTTAAAGAGTTGTCGCGGTGTTTAAAATTAATGTCCAGTTTTTACTATCTAATATAAATCTCACACTCTCGCGCTGTTGACTTACACTTTAATTAATTTTCACTCTCATGCAAAATTATAGTCTATCGTTTAATTAAAAACTGAAACAGAAAACTAATTTGTTTGAAAATAAAGTTTTAAACTTAATTACTAAACCCAGATCGGCTTCTTATTCACATTCCAGTTATATTAAATTAGTTCGACATAATCGTAAATAAAAACATTACGATTAAATAAATAATAATTGATTTAATTAAGAACATATCAGATACCAAATAAATAAATAAAAACTGAATCTGAAACAGGACTGTATAATTAATACTGGAACCGATTAATAAATTAAGCAAGTATAGTAACACTCAAGAATTATCATAAAATAAAATAAAAGCAGGCAATTAAATATCCTATACTGTTCGTGACAGTATAATAGGCTGAGATCCAAAATATTGAAAAGGAAAAATTAAGTAAACAAACAACGTACCATGTACTGTGCGAGACAGTATATGGTACAGAATTTAAAATTAAAATTAATAATGCAGATGTACTGTATCAATGGCAAAAATAAATAAACTGATCGGAATTTAAAATACTGAACTGAATTTAATATATAAAATAGAGTAACTTACAGATAGCAACTGGAATGAAAGCAAAACACCAGAATAATAAAAGCTTAAAATCTCAAAAATGCGTGAAAGCAGAAGAAAAAAATAACAGTGAAGGCCCCTCTATATATAGGCTCTGTGAAGTAACGGTTGAGCCTTTTTTTTTCCTCTTCATAATAGGAATTTCTGTTGCCTATACGATGGATCCGGTACAGAGAGGAAAACGTGGAACAGTTTGTTGAGTGAATATAGCTTGTGGCTGGTGGCCACAAGCCACGTGCCCAGCGCCTTGTTCAATTATTATAGGAGAAAGTTGTTTCTATGTGGGGACCACGTCTCCCTTTGAAACTTTCTTCTACCCACGCGGATAAAGAAGAAATGCTGGTGGTCACAAGCATCATGGTCAGCGCCATGTGCTGTATGTGAGGTGGTGGGCACAAGTGCCATGGCTAGTGCCATGCACTTGTGTCTTGGCTATTGTTTTGACTTCTAGTCCCATAAAACTCATGTTTTGCTAAATTTCGGCTGCATCTGTATTTCAATAAAATGTAATAATTATTTTATTGATAACACAATAATTTAGAGAAAATATTAAAATATCAAGACAAATAATATTAAATAAATAGTGCATTTTTCGGTGTTATCAAACTCCCCTAAACTTGAACCATTGCTTGTCCTCAAGCAAAAGATATATCATTTAGTGATAGAGAAAACAAAACAAAAAGATTTTCCAAGAGTAACATTTTTAATCTCGACCAAATCAGAGAAACTAATTTATTTATCGTACCAAAAATATCATGGAAACACAAATCACAAATGAACATGAATTTCTTCCTTACATAGACCGTTCCGAATCATTTTACTATATCTAAACTTAACTTTCATTTCTTCTTTCGTTATCCTTTTTTAGCCCGTGGTAATCACATTAAGCCCGTTATCTATTCACATACACATGGTAGTGAACCTGTTAGTGATTATGACCCGATTCTTTTTTCATATAATTTATTTTTCTTTTCTCTCACTTTATGTCATAGGATATTTTATTTCTTTGAGGTATTTCGCATTTGGGCTAAATGACCGGGTGAGGGTCATCTGACTTAGAGTGCGTAGTCCCTTTTCAGATTTATACATCCTTGATTTTCATTTTTCATTCAAAGTCATTCACTTATATTCGTCGACTCAACTACTTAGATAGTGATCGTAGATGGTGCCGACTACTTATGGGCTTACTCAAGGACTAGTAAAGTGTCAAGAAATTTAAGTTCAGTTTCTAGCAAATATCCAAATTGATCTACATAATTAAGAAATTTAAGGTGTTAAAATGATATAGCTGGTACGAAAAATATACTTAATTTGAAAGTTCAGTCTTAATTACGTTTGTGACTTTGGAATCTCAAAATTATTTGTTTCTCAAAAATTTTGTTATGGCTCAAGATTTTGGAAAAATTAAAAATACACCGAAAAAATTTATTTGCAGAAAGGGAAATTAGGCTAGAAAGTGAAATTAATACTAAAAAGTAAATAAAAGCAATAAAGTCCTCCCCTCAACTTAAATCCAACAGTGTCCTTACTGTTGCGACTCATGTTAAGGATTGGAGCGGGAAACCTGGAGATTCACGCCTATATGCAGCTGACAGGTGCAAAGCCATCAATCTCTTTATTTGCTGATAAACAAATGAAAAACAAAAATATTAAATTGAAAACTCATGGGTTGCCTCCCACGCAGCGCTTTGTTTAAAGTCGTTTAGCTCGACTTCTCAAACCTTTAAATCAAAATGGCGCCTCTTCCAAACTCACATCGTTAACATTGTGCTCAACATCCTTAGGGTTCCATTTGAACATGTCCGACCATCGCATAGGTGTTTTCCTTTTTCCTTTCTTTCTCTATGAAATAGACGGGGGCGTCTTATCTTGAAAGATATTATGTTCTGGGTGAGCTTTTAGTATGTCAGGAGGGACTTGTTCAGAGGGGAATTTATCGACATTTCTTTCAATTATGTCGAGTCGACAACAAGAGTTTTTCAAGGTAGGGCTTTCCATGAATTGAGACATTATGAACTCGATTTTCTCATCTCATACTTCGAAGGTGATTTTCCCTCTTTTTACATTAATTATAGCGCCTGAAGAAGCTAGGAAAGGTCTACCTAACAGAATGGGGATATCATCATCCTCCTTTCTGTCCATGATGACAAAGTCAGTAGGGATAAACAGATGACCGATTCTTACTGGAACATTTTCCAGAATTCCTACTGGGTATTTGATGGTTCTATAAGGCAGCTGTAGGGACATCTTAGTAGGTTTTAACTCTCCAAGTTCGAGCCTTTTGCAGAGAGTCAGTGGCATTAAACTTACACTTGATCCTAGATCACAAAGGGCTTTATCTATGATATGTCTACCAATAACGCAAGGAATAGAAAAGTTTCCTGGGTCCTCGAGTTTTGGGGCGAGCTTGTTTTCACTAATAGCATTGCACTCCACTGTCCCAATGTTTTCAAGCTTTTTCTTGTTTGACAGAATTTCCTTTAAGAACTTTTCATAAGAGGGTATTTGGGTTATAGCCTCAATGAATGGTATGTCGATATGAAGCCTTTTTGGCATCTCGATAAATTTTTCAAACTGCCCTGGATTCTTAGGTTTGACAAGTCTTTGAGGAAATGGAATTGGAGGCTTGTAAGGAGGAGGGGGTACATATGGTGTTTCCTTTTCATTTTCCCCTGCCTTCTTAGACTTGAGTGTTTGTCCACTGTCAACTATCATTGATTCACTCCAAGTATCTTTTGTAGTGTCCTTCTCTACACCTTTCCTAGGTCATGACTTCTAACTATTCCAGCAGGGGGATCCTGTAACTCTTTTCCGCTTCGCAGCATTATAGCATTAATGTGTCCCTTAGGATTAGGTTGTGGTTGGCCTGGGAATGTTCCGGCTGGGGGAGCTATAGCTGCCTGCTGTTGGGCCACTTGAGATATTTGAGTCTCTAACATTTTGTTGTGTGTGGCTATAGCCTCTACTTTGTTTGCCAGTTGCTTAATTAATTCATTAGCATGAATGTTTTGATTCATGAGTTGAGTGTTTTGATTCATGAATTCTTTATTTTGCTGAGTCTGGCATAGTATAAAATTTTCCATCATAATTTCCAGATTTGACTTATTAGGGGCAGTAGGAGTAGCAAGGGCTCCTTTCTGGTTTTGAAAACCCTGTGGGGCAGTAGGTGCAAACAAGGCATTGTTGTTCTTATAGGAAAGATTCGGATGACGGCTCCATCTAGGGTTATATATGTTTGAAAACGGGTTTTCTTGGGCATAATTCACCTGGTCCGGGGTGGGTTCAGCTAGTAATTGACAGTTAGCAGCAATATGTCCAGGAACTCCACATAGTTCGCAGTTCGGTTGTACTGCAGCTATGGTAGCTGCGGGAGGTAGAGTTAAACTCTCTATCTTTTGATAAAGGGCTTCTACTTTGGCATTGACATGGTCTAAGCCGCTTACTTCGTACATACCGCCATTTGTTTGGGCTTTTTCTACTGCAGCGCGTTCGCTCCCCCATTGATAATGGTTTTGGGCCATGTTTTCTATAAGCTGGGTGGCTTCTTGGTAAGGTTTATCCATCAGTGCTCCATCAGTAGCTGCATCTATGGTAAGTCTAGTGGTATATAGCAGCCCATTATAGAAGGTATGGATTATAAACCATTGTTCTAAACCGTTGTGTGGACAGAGTCTCATCATGTCCTTGTATCATTCCCATGCTTCGAAAAGAGATTCTCCTTCTTTTTGCCTAAATCCGTTGATTTGGGCTCTTAACATAGCTGTCTTACTTGGCGGGAAGTATCTGGCCAAGAATTGTTTCTTTAATTCGTTCCATGTAGTGATGGAGTTCGAAGGTAGAGCTTGAAGCCAAGCTCTAGCTCTGTCTCTTAAAGAGAACGGGAAAAGACGGAGTCGTATTGCTTCGGGTTCGACACCATTGGCTTTTATCGTGTCTGCGTACTGCACAAACACTGACAAATCGAGGTTCGGATCCTCCGTAGGGGAACCAGAGAATTGATTTTGTTGCACTATTTGCAACAAAGCAGGTTTCAGTTCGAAGTTCCTTGCTTCGATGGTAGGGGGCGCGATGCTCGAATGAGGTTCTTCTTCGGAAGGGACGGCGTACTCCTTAAGAGGACGTTCGCGGTTCGCCATCGGTAAGAGTTCAAATTGTTTTTGGAATTCACGAATTCGTTGTTGTAAACGAAGAAAACGTTCTATCTCGGAAATAGGTTGTTCTAACTCGGCCTCGAAAGATCGAGTGTTGGGCATACAACCTAGGCGGAGGAAGAACTTAAAGGGAGTGCCTTAATCGTTACGAATTAAAAACTAAATAGCGAAATTTGGACTAAATTAGTCCCCGACAACGGCGCCAAAAACTTGATGCGATATTTCTGCAAGTGCACAGACTTATCGTGTAGTTATAAAAGATTATCGTTCCTTCAGGGACTATTTTTCCAAAACTTCGCTTATGTTTTTAATATAATGTAAGGTTAAGGCTAAATATTAATTGGAAAGGGATTATAAAATAATTAATTTAATTTAAACAATTAGATTTAACTAACTGGAATGTTACTTTAAGTCGCTTCAATGGGTTCGGTAATTAAATTGCATTAAGAAATAATGTTACTTTTTAACAAACTGATATTGATTTAAAAATACGCTCCTCACACTTTCGCGCTGTTGGTTAATATCGTAAAGTTATAAAATAAATGCTTCACTTTCGCTCTCATATTTAGTTTATAAAATATTTTTTGGAAACTAATACAGTTTAATTAAAAAGATCTAGTTTTCACAAAACAGTATTAGTTTAAAGACTAAAGTCTCACACTTTCGCGCTATTGAACTAAATCATAAAATATAAATAAATACTTCACTTTCGCTCTCATATTTAGTTTATAAAATATTTTTTGGAAACTAATACAGTTTAATTAATTTTAAAGAGCTGTCGCGGTGTTTAAAATTAATGTCCAGTTTTTACTATCTAATATAAATCTCACACTCTCGCGCTGTTGACTTACACTTTAATTAATTTTCACTCTCGTGCAAAATTATAGTCTATCGTTTAATTAAAAACTGAAACAGAAAACTAGTTTGTTTGAAAATAAAGTTTGCAACTTAATTACTAAAACCAGATCGGCTTCTTATTCACATTCCAGTTATATTAAATTAGTTCGACATAATTGTAAATAAAAACATTACGATTAAATAAATAATAATTGATTTAATTAAGAACATATCAGATACCAAATAAATAAATAAAAACTGAATCTGAAACAGGACTGTATAATTAATACTGGAACCGATTAATAAATTAAGCAAGTATAGTAACACTCAAGAATTATCATAAAATAAAATAAAAGCAGGCAATTAAATATCCTATACTGTTCGTGACAGTATAATAGGCTGAGATCCAAAATATTGAAAAGGAAAAATTAAGTAAACAAACAACGTACCATGTACTGTGCGAGACAGTATATGGTACAGAATTTAAAATTAAAATTAATAATTCAGATGTACTGTATCAATGGCAAAAATAAATAAACTGATCGGAATTTAAAATACTGAACTGAATTTAATATATAAAATAGAGTAACTTACAGATAGCAACTGGAATGAAAGCAAAACACCAGAATAATAAAAGCTTAAAATCTCAAAAATGCGTGAAAGCAGAAGAAAAAAATAACAGTGAAGGCCCCTCTATATATAGGCTCTGTGAAGTAACAGTTGAGCCTTTTTTTTTCCTCTTCATAATAGGAATTTCTGTTGCCTATACGATGGATCCGGTACAGAGAGGAAAACGTGGAACAGTTTGTTGAGTGAATATAGCTTGTGGCTGGTGGCCACAAGCCACGTGCCCAGCGCCTTGTTCAATTATTTTAGGAGAAAGTTGTTTCTATGTGGGGACCACGTCTCCCTTTGAAACTTTCTTCTACCCACGCGGATAAAGAAGAAATGCTGGTGGTCACAAGCATCATGGTCAGCGCCATGTGCTGTATGTGAGGTGGTGGGCACAAGTGCCATGGCTAGTGCCATGCACTTGTGTCTTGGCTATTGTTTTGACTTCTAGTCCCATAAAACTCATGTTTTGCTAAATTTCGGCTGCATCTGTATTTCAATAAAATGTAATAATTATTTTATTGATAACACAATAATTTAGAGAAAATATTAAAATATCAAGACAAATAATATTAAATAAATAGTGCATTTTTCGGTGTTATCAAGTTTGTAAATGAAATAATTAAAAAGGATTTAAAGATCAAATTTGGTGGTGATGTTAGAAGTATGATCCATTCAACTAATAATCTAGCATCTGTGACTGATAACGAGTGTCAATACATCTGTGAGCAAGTTATACCTTCTGGTGTATGTCTATCACGTTAAATATGAAACAGCGGGTAAGGTGGTTCCAATGTCTAGGTCACGCTTAATTCGTTTAAGTTCAGAAAACCTTGCTTGTTAATCCCACTATGGCCCTAAAGCTTATGTCTAAGTCATTAGGTAAGAAGTATGTGTCCATCCTCTATTTAACCATATTAGTTCTGTCGCGGTGATTTTTGGATGTCGAGTTATTAATTAACTTCGAATCACAATTTAATATTCCACCACCAATCTTTAATTTATCCGAGGGAAAGGGAAAAAGTTCGAAAAAACCCTATTTTTTGGAGATCAAGGTTCGGGGGTTAGTTTATACGAAGGGAAGGTATTAGCACCCTAAGTATCTATAGTATCCTATAGGAACCTCTTGTTTCTATTTCTAACTTTGCACTTTATTTTTAATTGCTTGTAAAAATGTATAAATGTAAGAATTAAAGTGATAAAAAAAGTTTAAAGTGATAAAAGAAGAAAAATGTTTTTTGTTGATTTTATTTGATTCGCAAAGACAAATCTCATGCCTACGTACCCGAAGGATCAAAATCTCGTAGTTCGGGGTAAAAATTACGAATAAATTTGTTTGTTTAATTTTAAGGTTTTGAAAATGATTTTAAAGACCAAAAAGCCAAAAGTGGCAAAATGTGAGTTTGATTGATGTTAGTTTATGAAGAAAGTCTAAATGGTTAATTTGATTGAGATTTGATTATAAAATAAGACGCGGACACTTGGTTTAAAATCCAAGGTTTATTTATAAAAGGTTTGAGTGATAAAAGACACTTGGTTTAAAAACCAAGGGGTTTTTGCTTGATTAAAAATGTTGGATTGAAGAAAATGCACTTGGTTTAAAATCCAAGGTTTTTTGCGAGAAAAAGGAACACTTGGTTTAAAATCTAAGGTTTTAGCGGTAAAAGAAGCCATTGGTTTAAAGTCCAAGGCACTTGGTTTAAAATCCAAGTTTGCGATAAAAAAAAAAAAGAACTCTTGGGTTAAAATCCAAGGTTTTCACGATAAAAGGGGGCCATTGGTTTAAAGTCCAAGACACTTGGTTTAAAATCCAAGTTTTGCGATAAAAAAAGACTCTTGGGTTAAAATCCAAGGTTTTCTCGATAAAAGGATGCACTTGGTTTAAAATCCAAGGCAACTTGGTTTAAAATCCAAGTTTTGCGATAAAAAGACTCTTGGGTTAAAATCCAAGGTTTTCACGATAAAAGAAACGTTTGGTTTAAAGTCCAAAGTTTTGAAAAATATTTGATGACAAAATATTTTTGTGCTTTTTGAGAATAAATTTCTTTGATTTTTTTGAAGAGGTGTTGACCTCATTTTTTGATAAAAAGGAATTAAGTAACGATTGCGCGCGGAAAGAAACGATACTAACGCTATAACAACTAAATAAGCGCGAAGACAATTCGTAATGATATTTTGATCAAAACGATGTCTTTTCTCTCGGAATTTAATATGCTAACGTTTTTTGCGGAAAGCAATAAAAATAAATATGCATGAGATGCAAGTTTTCATTTATGGTGTACATTTGTTCCTAATTACATTCTAGAATATTTGCGAGAAAATAAACATGAAATGAATGCAAGAGAAAGGATGCTATGCAATTTTTATTTATATTTACATTAAATCCTAAAATACATATATATACTAAAGTCCTTGCAATAAAATAAATGGTTAATTAATAAGGCAATAAATAAATTGTTAGATTAGATGAGTTATTAACAATAAGTAAGATCAAGATATATGAATAAAAATGTTAAGTTAGTAAATTAGTAAAAATAATTAAGGATAATGATCAAGAATAATAGAAGTTAGTTTAGTGAACAGGATAAAAAAACTAAGCAAAATAGATAAACATAAATTAGAGCAAAAATAAACACAAATAATCATAAAAGAACAAAAAGGCCTCAAATTAGTGCTTATTTTGGATTTAATAGCTCATTGAAGCACATTCCATAAGAACTTTTATCATAGGCAAAAATAATAAAAAATAAATAAATAAAAACAGAAGGGGCGCAAATAACAACATGAAAATAAAGGGGGGTGCAAAAAGCACTACTGGGTCCAAGCCCAGCTGGGGGGCGTGGCCCAGTAGGGGGTGTGTGAAGCAAAAATAAAAAAAAGGTATCAGACGGCTCTGATTTGATCACAGGAAGATGGAATCAGAGACATTAAATTAGAATCAGAAGGACAATGGCGCGCAGGTGCATCGTAATGGCGTGCACCTGCACGCACATGATTACTTCAAAGCATATAAATTCAAGAAAAAACCCTAAAAACATTTCACTCTTCTCTTTCACGCCGCCGGGTTTCTCTCATCCCTCACCTCCATATTTCACTCCTCTTTCTCTCTCAAACCTCCATATTTTTCAAAACTTCCAACATCAAACCTATACCAAATTAAATCCTAAACCCAAATCTACGTTTGAAATAGACAAAAACAAACCCCAAAATCCGGATCGAAAGAAAAAAGGAAAAGCAAAAACAACCTTTGGTTTTAAATCCGATTCGGTTTCTTATTCTTCTTTGCGTTTCTGATTTGTAGAATTTCGTGTTGATTTCGGATAGAGTTGTTTCTGTTTTTTTTTTGTTTATGGATTTAGAGTTTTGATTTCGGACGATGGGTGATTATGATGATATGGTTCTGGTTTATGTGATGGGGTTTGTTCTGGGTTTGATGATGATGATTTGGTTCGTGTTGTTGGATTTTTCTGGTTTTGTAAAGATGAACGATGATGATAGTGGCTCTATTTTTTTTATTCTGTTTTGATTTTTCGTTTGTGATTTTTTTTGCTTCTGTTTTTGGTTTTGATCTTTGAAAAGGAAGGAAAAGAAGGGTTTTTGTGTTTCTGCGGCTGATGATTCTCTGACCCTGGAAACTGTGCAATAAATGCACTATTTATACTGTGTCAGACCTAGGGTTTGACAGATGAAAATTTCCCCTTTTGGACAAAATTTCCCCTTTGGGCCTGGATGAGGGCAAAACACACTATTGGACTTTTGAAAAACTTGACAAAAACACCAAAAAAATAATAAAAACGAAAATATAAATAAAATAAAAAAATAAGAAATAAAATAATAATAATAATAATAATAATAATAATAATAATAATAATAATAAAAAATGAATTTAAATAAATAATAATAAACAAAATATAAAGAAATAATAATAATAATAATAATAATAATAATAATAATAATAATAATAAAAAGAAAATAAAAATGAAACCAAATAAATGAGGTATTTTAAAATACCTGTCTGCCGAAAATTCGTCAGAAACGACAAAGGGGAAAAAAAGACCAGTTTTAAAAAATGTACAAAAGCGATTGGTCAAAAAATGGGGTATGACAAGTTCCTAAGTTCCATTTATTACTAGATGTCTCATAATAATGAACTTGTATTTAATCCTAAGTTGGCCAGACCTTGAATCAAACATATATCATAAAATCATAAGAACTAAAAATGCAATAAACACCATAACCATTCACATGAATAATACTAGACTCTCATTGAATATCACATAATTCCAACAACAACAGTTTTAGCTCATGGTGAGCTTAGTAAAGCATACAAACAGAGATCTAAGCTTACACATAACTAACATCAAAAGAGAATTAGAAATGATAAACCTAGGAGATCACAACCAAGAGTAGCTGATGATCTTCATCGTCGTGACTCTAGTTGACAGCTTCACAAGGCAGCCATGGTGGAATAATGGAGTTGTGAAGGAGATGGAGGCTAGCAAATTCTCTCTTATGGTTTCCCAATCAACCACTTTACTTCATATTTTATGTTTCCTTATATAGCAATTCATATGGACTGCACTTTCTCTACTTGTCCTCCAAGAATAGCTCAAAGAATAAAGCATATTCCTTTGATAGTACACTTTCAGCACATGGGAGGTTACAGCTGTCATGTCTTCTAGATGCTTCCTCTCCAGCTGCTAGCTGTCTTATCTTTGACGGAAATCAATTGATCTTATCCATTTTCCAACTCACATAATTTGACTGCTCTTTGACTGCCCACGTATCTCAGTTGTACGGACTCAAGTGTCTTGACTCTGATTATCATATTTGAGCTCTGAGACCTTTCTCATGTCGCTCAGTGGACCGTCTTGACACTAATTAGCTCCATAACTAACTCTTTTAATGAAGAATTACATATTATCCTAAATACATCACTATACTCAAAAATACATTAAAATGACTCAAAATAATAGTAGACCACAATATTGGCAAGGAATAATCCAAGTATCAAAGGCCAAAAAACATCACATAAAGTGAGTTATCACACCCCCAAACTTGAATCATTACCTGTCCTCAGGTGATGCTATAGATAGGAAGAAATATGTTAAGTACTCACTGCATTGACATCAAAAGACAGCACATTCAGACCTTAAGAATCAACCTTGGCTTGCATTTCAAAGATTGGCATAATCTTTGTATTTCAACTATCAACAATAATCATGTGTGTGTGTGTGTGTGTGTACTGTTTCCTACTGCTAACCAAAGTCATGACATGATCTTTCTCCAAAACTACACAGTCAGGATACTAAGCTATCATTTTTTCTCCTATAATTCCCAGTTTGAGTTCAGATTTCAGTCTAAGGGGAGGTAATGCTATCATGATGTCACAGACTTTTTGATATTTAACATGCAGGGGACACTACTTAAGTTCATTAAGTTCATTAAATAACATGCTTTAGGTGCTACTCTTCCTTTTCACCTGACGGGATCTCACTTGTAATGAGTCCAACCTGTTACTCCGAGTAGAGCACCCTACACATCACATGTTCCTCCAGATTTGGCACATGAACTTTCACTTATTATGTTCCTCCAGTGATGGGCACAAGAACTTATTCTATTTTTTTTTCTTCCATATATGATATGCAGTGCCCATCATAAAATCTAGCCATGTTCCAACAGTCAAGTAATCCAACCTCTCCCCAAACTTAGTCCTAATCACCCCTTTCATTATATTCAATACTTAGACAACTTAGGCTAATGACTGTGTATTTTAAAGACCTATCAAGCCACTACTAAGTATAGGCATAATTCAAAAGTGGTGCATTAATGGTGCAATGGTCATTATATCAATAATCAAAACGAAAATTTTCAAAAATTTCATCAATCCTACAATTATCAACTTAAAATCTTAAAACTCTGTCATAATGTCAAGGCAATGCTTATCAAAACATATTAATTGCTATCTGACTCAAAACAAACTAAACAGACTCAATTTAGTAACTCTTGCCTCTCCCTCACACTTAAACTAAAAAGTGTCCCCACTATTGACAGGAAGAGGCAACTACTGACTCGACAATTTTGACGGTAAAATAAAAATGACATAAACTAAACTACTAAATTAAACTAAGGCAAATCAAGAGATAGAAAGATGTTACCAACTAAGGCATAAGCCTGAAGCTTTTTTCCTGATCTCAGTAGCTTGAGATGTTTTTCTTTTGTTACCAACCTCATTGACCATCTTAATATCATCGTAAAGTGGCTCCTCTTGAGCAGATGTGGCAGGTGTCTGAAGGTGCGTAGAGAAAAGACAAGAAGGGGGGGTTGAATTGTGTTTTAGATATTTAAAAACTTTTCTAGATATTGAATCTATCAGAGTCTTTAAGCACAGCGGAATAGTTCACACAATCAACTTTAAACTGAGTGAATGATGAAGGAGTAAATGAGAGAGTGAGAGAGAGAGAAAGAGACACAATAATTTATACTGGTTCCCCTCACAAATTGAGAGTACTCCAATCCCCTTGCTTCCAAGGGATTTCACTATAATCACTAAGATTACAATTCAGATGCTCACGCACACAAGCATGAGACTTCCTTGCTCTAGGTCACACAAGACAAAGAGACTTCCTTGCTCTAATCACACAAGATCAGAGACTTCCTTGCTCAAGCACACAAGCTTAAGACTTCCTTGCTCAAGCACACAAGCATGAGACTTCCTTGCTCAAGTCACACAAGACAAGAGACTTCCTTGCTCAGAGTCACACAAGACTAAGAGACTTCCTTGCTCAGAGTCACACAAGACAAGAGACTTCCTTGCTCAGAGTCACACAAGACTTAGAGACTTCCTTGCTCAGAGTCACACAAGACTAAGAGACTTACTTTGCTCTAATCACTAAGATTTAGACTTATCAATTACTCACGCAGGAGTAATACTAACTTCTAAGCTTAAACTTATTACAACATAATAACTTCAGAGGCTTGAGCTAGTTTCTATTTTCACTTCATTTGAGAGATATTTGCTATTACAGTTCGTTATTCTCACTTTATTCTGAGATGTTTTTGAAGGTGAAAAACACAAGAAGGGGGGTTGAATTGTGTTTTGAAAAGTTAATTCTTTTTCTTGAAAGGATATTAAAATTCAGCGGATATAAGAGACTAGACTAAACTCAAAACACAAATAAAACAGTGAGAGAGAGAGAGAGAAAGCACACACAGAAATTTTATACTGGTTCCTCTCACCAAACGAGAGTAGTCCAGTCCCCTTGCACTTCAAAGGGATTTTACTATAATCACAAAGATTACACAACTAATGCTCAAGCACACAAGAAAGAGACTTCCTTGCTCTAGGTCACACAAGACAAAGAGACTTCCTTGCTCTAATCACACAAGATCAGAGACTTCCTTGCTTAAGCACACAAGCTTAAGACTTCCTTGCTCAAGTCACACAAGACTTAAGACTTTCTGCTCTAAGTCACACAAGACAGAGAGACTTTACAAACTAACTTAATACACAGATTAAGTAGGACTGAAAGTTCTAAGCAAGACTCTCTAAACACTAAGCTCAGAGTCTACAATATCAAAAGATATTTTACTTAGAATATTACGCTGGAAAGAATAACAACAGTTCACAGCTTGAATACAATTTGAATCTTTCTGAGTTCAGATGATCTTCCAGTAGTCTTCTCTCTATCAGGATGTCTTCTATTTATACTCTAGGTATAAAGACGTTGAGAAAAGAACCGTTGGTTGTACATTCTCCTTTTTGTTGACAAGACGGTTGTACTCTTTGACAAGACCGTTGTACTATTGCATTGGTTATGAGCTATCTTCCTTCAGAGAGAGTTCTTCAGAATCTGATGATATCATTTCTTTGATCTTCTAAAGATGTACGCAAGCTTTAGACTGTGTTTATTTCTTTGGCCTCTGAGGACTTCTTCAGAGGCTCTGATGCTTCAAGCTTTTCAGAGCCTTAACACTTCAGACTGTGTCCTTCAGAGGCTTAAATGATGATCTGAGTGAATAAGATTTTTACTTTGTTCCTACACACTAGATCATTCATTAGTAATACCAATTGTCCATTTAATACATTGTTATCATCAAAACTTAGGGTATTTTATAATTAAAACTCATTCTGTTCCAACAATCTCCCCCTTTTTGATGATGACAAACATAAGTATTAAATACAATTGTTTGTTGATTAATTTAATTATATCAACATCAGGTTGTTGAGGTTTGTAAGCTCCCCCTGAGTCTGATAAACCATTAGGGTTAGGTTTGCAAGCTCCCCCTAAATTTTATCCATAATTAAGTTGAATCAGTATAAGAACAATTTGATAAACTTTATTGTATCTACATACTTAACTCTCAGAGTGTGAGGTTCGCAAGCTCAACTCCTGAGTCTGATAAAAATAATTAATAGCACAATCTTAACTATCTTCATCTATGCAAACACAATTATGTTTATTAATTTGCTCTCCTTATCAATTAAGATTATAAGCACTTAGCAAGAAAAAAATCAGATTCTTATTTAAGACAGTTTCAGATTCTTATGTGAGTAGATGTAAAAACTACTGACAATTGTACAACTAAATAATACTCCCCCTTTTGTCATCAGTAAAAAACAAGAGGTAAAAAACAAAAGGTGAAAAACAAGAATCCTAGAGAGTGAGAAGCTGTTGAGCCTTCCTTGCAGATGCCCCTGAGTATGCTACCAGCTCTAGAAGCTTATCTTCTTGTTCAACAAGCGTATGTCTTATTATGTGTAGAGTCGTTGTTGTTAAGTCTGAATTGTCTTCTTCTGGCTGTTCCACAAGTGGTGCAGAGACCGGTTGACTTGGACCACTAGGTGAACGAGTCACATGATCATCTGGTACATCAATTCTATCATTTATTGCAACTGCAGTATCTAAAAGCATCTCAGGTGATGAAGATTTTTGAGAGTTTGATGGAATTGATTTGGGTTGTTCAGATGATATGTCATTTGGTGGTTCAGATGTTTCATGGATTGGAGAAACTCTAAAAGATGTCTCTTTCAGAATCTCTTCCTCAGTAAGAATTTTGGGTGATAACTGACGGATGGCAATATTGGATGGCTCAACTATTTCCTCCTCAGGAATATGCTTAGCTCTGGAAGAAAATTGTGCAAAGATAGCCATAAGGTCATCAAACGAGGAGTCAGAAGACTCTGACTCAGAGTCTGAAATTTGGACATACTCAGGTTCAGAGGGTGTTGGATAGATGGTATTTAGGGGTTAGACATGTTCTAGGATAGATGCTTCAGATATTTGATTGCAATAATTAAAAGAATGATTATTACCTGTATCTGATCTTTGTCTCTTCTGTCCCCTAGTAGTGCAATGCTTTGTGCGAGATCTTTTGAGAAATTTAGCACTTAGCAAGTCTTTCACAGTAGGTTCTGTAGCCACAGGCTCTTCATCAACTTGCTCTTCAACCATAGTTTCTTCAACCGCTGGATGATCATCCTCTGACCTATTAACTGAAGCTTCTTCCATGGATGGTTCCTCAACCATTATATCGTCTTCATAGTCACTGAACACTTCTTCCTTAACTGCTTTCATGATTTGTGCAAAAGTTGGACTATCACCTCTTCCAATGTCCTTATGAATGACTGTGGTTCCTCTTTCCTTCATTAATCTCATGTACTCCAAAATGACTTCAGGACGTTCATTATCAAATATTAAGGCGTCACTTGTAGGTTTGAATTTTGTCTTATTTATCAGAAGAGGCTTTTGAGGATAAATAAGCTTGTCTGATTTCCTCAAACGCAGACTCACCAAGACTTTAGCATCAAGAATGGGAGCTCTAACTTGTTCAAGGTCTTCAGACACCCCAGCAAGCATGAATCGATCAGGAAGACCAAGTTGCTCAAAGATGGAGCTTAAGAGCCTGGGATGAGAGATCAACTTGGAAGGATTGTCAAACTTCTGAGCCTCACAGATTGTCTCACATAGATGTTGAAAGATGTAAGCAGGTAGATTCATTTTCCTTTTTGTGGAGAGGAAGTAGATGAAGTGTCTCTGATCCCAATTCAGAGAATCACTGCCAATATCCCTTGGGAGAAATGAGGAGAATACAATCTTAGCAAGAACCTTTTCGCGATCATTCAGATGACTAACTTTATTGAACAACTTCTGATCCTTGAAACAAAGTTTGGCCATATCATTTAGGTACACTGACTTTCTTCCAGAAGCTGCAGTATAGAGCCTTACCATTCCAGTGTTGGGAAGATTCATCATTTTGGCCAAATTGCTTCGTGTTAAAATGACTTGAAAGCCTCCAACACTAGAGCGAATCTCTGTTTCAGTAAATTTCCTCAGACCGAATTCCTCTCTTGATTTTCCTTTATTTTCTCTTGGGTTCTGATCAATTACTTTTTGAAGTTCAGTATTAGCTTCTACCAAAGTCACAACTTCACTCTTTCTCCAGAAGTCAAACACTAAATTGGAATAGATAGGTCCATTAAGCATATCCAAATAGTGCCCCCAGCCTTGTTCAGTGAAGAATTCCTTGTAGTCATGTCCATTGACTTTTAAGGCCTCAAAGTCTATTGGTCTTTCCATAACCAATTTACTTTCTTCAAAACGAAGATCCATAGTGGCATCTTTAAGATAGGAGTCTTGAGCGTAGATGTTTATTGGAATGTCCTCTGGGAATCTTGGTACAGAAGATGAACTCGCCATTGTTGAGGTTAGCGAATAGGGTTTTGCTAGTATGAGGGAGGAAGAAAGTGTTCTGGGTTTTAGAAGAAAAGTGCGAGATGTGAAAGTGAACTTGTGCGAAAATGAGTAAAGTGATTTTTGAAAAAATCTTGTAAAAACAATGATGGGGGAGTACATTCGTTGCAATAAAGAATTTCGTCATAAACTACCTTTACTCTAACCAATCACAGACTAAGAGTAAAGACAAAGTAATTATCATGTGTACTCAACATGGTTAAACACTTCAGAGTTTAAAATTTTAGCGTCTGAAAACCTTTCAGAGTTCAGAGGCTGAATCCACAATTTTGTAATTCAGAGCTTGATGTCTTCAGAGACTAAAGTCATGTTCAGATGCCTTTTGATAAAGTCTAGTCTTTCAACTGCTAAGGGTTTTGTAAATATATCAGCCCATTGTCTTTCAGTTTCAATGTATTGAATATTTACACTACCCTTCTGAACAAGGTCTCTTATAAAATGATGTTTAATTTCAATATGTTTAGCTCTTGAATCCAAAATTGGGTTTTTAGAAAGTTGAATAGTTGCAGTGTTATCACAGTAAAGTGGAATATTGTGGCTATTAACTTTGTAATCCTCTAATTGATATCTCATCCAGAGTAGTTGTGTACAACACTTGGCTGCTGATATGTATTCTGCTTCTCCTGTGGACAAAGCTATAGTAGTTTGTCTTTTGCTAGCCCAAGATATGAGATTTTCACCCACAAATTGACAATTGCCACTTGTGGATTTCCTCTCTATCTTGTCTCCAGCAAAGTCAGCATCACAGAATCCTATCAGCTTATAATCATTTGTTTTCTTATAAAATAATCCAAGATTTGTGGTTCCCTTCAGATATCTAAAGATTCTCTTTACAGCAGTAAGATGAGATTCTCTAGGATCTGATTGGAATCTAGCACACAAACATACACTAAATAAAATAGCAGGCCTCGATGCGGTTAGGTAAAGTAAAGAACCTACCATACCTCTGTAAAGCTTCTGATCTACTTTTCCTTCTGAATCCTCCTTGCTGAGACTGCTTGTTGGATGCATTGGTGTTGTCATTGGTTTGCAGTCATCCATGTTGAATTTCTTCAGTAGCTCCTTTGTATACTTGGTTTGATGAATGTAGGTGCCATCTTTGTCTTGGTTGATTTGTATTCCCAGAAAGAATTTTAGCTCTCCCATCATGCTCATTTCAAATTCTTCCAGCATAATCTTAGAAAATTCGTTGCACAAAGATGGATTAGCAGATCCAAAAATAATATCATCAACATAAATTTGAATAATTAGAATGTCATTCTTAAATCTTTTACTGAAGAGAGTATTGTTAACTTGACCTTTTTGAAAACCTTTTTCAACTAAGAAATTGCCCAGTCTTTCATACAAAGCTCTGGGAGCTTGTTTCAGACCATAAAGAGATTTCTTTAACTTAAAAACATGGTCAGGATGTGAAGCATCCTCAAAACCAGGGGGTTGTCTGACATATACTTCTTCAGAAATGTAGCCATTTAAGAATGCACTTTTTGAAGGTGCGTAGAGAAAACACAAGAAGGGGGGTTGAATTGTGTTTTGGATATTTAAAAACTTTCCAAGATATTTAAAATCTTCTCAGAGTCTTTAAAGCACAGCGGATTATTCACACAATTAACTTATGGCGTTATGAATGATGAAGGAGTAAATGAGAGAGTGAGAGAGAGAAGAACACACAACAATTTATACTGGTTCCTCTCACAAATTGAGAGTACTCCAGTCCCCTTGTTTCCAAGAGAGTTTCACTATAATCACACGGAATACAATAGTTGCTCAAGCACACGAGCTCAAGACTTCCTCCTCTTAGTCACACAAGACATAGAGACTTCCTTGCTTTGATCACACAAGATCAAAGACTTCCTTGCTCAAGCACACAAGCTTGAGACTTCCTGCTCTAAGTCACACAAGACAAAGAGACTTCCTTGCTCTGATCACACAAGATCAGAGGCTTCCTTGCTCAAGCACTCAGGCTCAAGACTTCACTGCTCTAATCACTAAGATTGAGACTTACGTGCTTCTACACTAAGCAGAAGACTTTCTTGCTTCTACACTAAGCAGAAAACTTACTACTAACTTATGAGCTTAAAACTTATTACAAACATAATAACTTCAGAGGCTCTAAGCTAGTTTCTATGCTCACTTCATTTGAGAGATATTATCTATTACAATTCAAATTCTCACTTTCTTCTGAGAGATTTTATCTAACGTTGAGCGCTAGTCATCAATTCTTTCTTTGGCATATTTATATGAGTTAAGAAAGACATTGAGACGTTGAAGAAATTCCCATTGCAACTTGGACAGCTGTAGACATTGAAGATCCGTTGAGTAAAGCCACGTCTTCCTTTGCAGAGAAGCTTCACCTTTGCTGTCTGTCCAATGGTACAGTTATAAGGTACAACTAGCTCCTAGAGAGAGGGATCACATCCTTTGTGACCGTTGCATTTTAGTTGACCTTAGAACAAGTCATCAGGCTTGATAAGTTGTAGTTGATGTAGCCCTCTGATGACTGGGAATTCCTTTGCTTCTGATGAACCTTTGATAACTTGGAGTCTGATTGGTCTTTGAATGGTTGGCCTCTGATAGTCTTTCGTAATTCAGCTTCTGAACGCCTTCATCCTCTGAATGACTTATGACTAGCAGACAGCCTCTGAACTCTTGTAGGCCTCTGAACATCCTTGAGCTTCTTAAACTCCTCTGAGTTCCTGCACAGCTTTCAGACGTTCTGATCTACTTTGAGCTTCTGAACTTTGTATAGCTTCTGACCACGTTGTAGCATCTGAACTCTTTCAGAGTCTAAATATTCAGACTTCCATTGGTTTCATCAGAGTTTAAATTAAGTGTGCTCTTGATTAAATGTTGAATTCTCCTGCACTTAATTCAAACATTAATACCATCAATTGTCCATTTAATACTTTGTTATCATCAAAACTTAAGGGTGTGTATTAACACATATTTTGTTCCAACAATCTCCCCCTTTTTGATGATGACAAACACAAGTATTAAATACAATTGTTGTTGATAAAAATCAGCTATGTTGACATTAGGCTTCTGAGTTTTGCAAGCTCTCCCTAAGTCTGATAACCCATAGGGTTAGGTTTGTAAGCTCCCCCTATTTTGTATCCATAGTTAATTTTAATCAGTTTCAGAAATACTTTATTATATGACTTAAATTATTCATATTTCACTATGTAAAGGACAAGGTTTGCAAGCTTCTTCTTTCCATAGTATGATAATCTTTGAGTAAAGTTGCACCCTTACTCAAGAACTAACTATGAATAATAAACTTCAATTAATAAATGCATTCTCCTTGAAAATTAAGCCCTTAATGCAGATGCAAGATGAAGCAATATTTAAATTGAAGCAATATTTAAATTGAATGACAAAATAGGATCAGAGGCGCTTAAAGACTTCTACATACACACTTGGTTCTGATGGTTATCATTAACAGCTTCAGAGTTCAAAATATTTTCAAACAGTTCAGAGCTTTAAAAAATCTTTTCAAAGAAAATAGCTCAGAGTCTGAACAAAAAATTTGAAAACAGTTCAGAGCTCTTTAGTACAATATTTTGAAATCCTCAAAGATCTGATTGTCATAACAAAGCATGTTCCTCATGCTACTATTTTGACCACTCTCCTACGTTCTCTCTCTGAAGCACTACAAGGCCCTAAAAAGCCAAGTAATTTCGCTTCTTCCAACAATTGATTTACCAATATTCTTTCTCCCCCTTTTGTCATTATCAAAAAGGTAATATAAGCAATTAATAGAAATTCAACTTTCAATGCCGTCAAATCAGGAGTGGTTGAACACATTTAATACTCGGCCATTGAATTTTGCTTATAAAAGGAGAGAGATACCTAGTCATTTTACTCACACAGAATAATCTTAGGTTATTGATAGATCTCTTGAGAGAAAAAATGAAACGCTCAGAGAAGAAGAAGGTAGTTTCACTGAGAGTTAGTCAAGATAGGAGAAAACATAAGAAGAAACCAATGGAAACAAAGCCAGTGTCCTTTACAGAAGAACTCAGTTCAGAGTCTGAAGAGAAATCTTTGGACTCTGACTGTTTTAAGTTCTGAAAACATATATTCCTGAAGAAAATCAAACTTAAGTCCATAGCCTAAGAAGGGAAAACTGACATTCCTGAAGGAAACCAAACTTATGCATGGTTTCTGTTGAGTCTTTATATGTTGGCAGCATTTTTGCAATAACAACGTCTAGCCAGATGCTACAGAACATGCTGTAGCATGTTTGTCTGTTGTATCAGCAGGCGCGCGTGTCCAAGTTTCTGCAGAATATCTTTTGAAGATTTGAATCAAGTTTAATCTTCTTGCTCTCTACGCCAGCTAGCGCGCCTTGTGCCTCAAGTCTCAGAGGCAGTCTATGTTATTATTTACTCCAAAAATATATTGAAGATATATTTTTGCATTAAATCTTTTGTGAAGAAATATTTGGAGTAAATCTTTTGTGAGCTGGACATCACAAATACCAGCTGTATTTTGAAGCCAAAGAAGTACATGGTTAGGAAACTTCAGAAGGTGGTTACTTGTTCCTCAAGTTTATTATAAAAGATTAGGGAATTAAAAAAAAAAGATTTGATTTGTGTCAAATATATTTGATGCAAATATATTTGTGGAAGATTTAATTTTAGAATATAACCACTGAAGATTATTGCAGAAAATATAAAGATATATTTCAAATATATCTTTGTGCTTCAAGAAGATTTTTATAGAAAATATATTTATGGAGAATCAAATATATTTATGAAAGGAATATTTAGTGCAAATATATTTGTGGAAAATATATTTTGCTTTCTTGGAGCTGAAGCATTGTGAAGCCTATATAAAGAAAGTTGCTAAAGCTATTTTATTCACCAAAACCGAAGCTTAAACAAATATATCAAAGATGTAGTCTTTTAGGGTTTTGTGTCTTTATAAGCCTTGTGCTTTAGGGTTTCATGTACACCTCTCTGTTGACGTCATTGAATATCTACGTACAGAGTTGGTTAGTTTAGTTGAGTTGTAAATTGTAAATGTCTCCTAAGCCTTTAGGTATGGAGGTGTTGATTGTGTTACTTCTCCAAAGCTTTTAAGCAAGGAGTTGTTGTGTCTTGAAGTGTGTCTCCACCATTTGATTGCTTTGTTTGTAAACAACGTTGTTTGTGTTGTTTGAAGGAAGTGAGACGGAGCGTCTCATATCTAGGAGTTCCTAGGTAGAATTGCATGAGGTAGTGTCTAGGTGATAAGATAGAAACGGGGCGTTTTGGAGTCTTTGAACTAGAACTATATTAGTGGATTCATTCCTGGATTGGTATCCCCCAGAGTAGGTGAGTTGCGCCGAACTAGGTTAACAACATACTGTGTTATTTACTTTCCTGCCCTTTATTGTTTATTGTTCATATTCTGTTAGTCTGATGCGGTAGAAGATGCTACAGCATTATATAGAGCATCTTTCCACTGCATGCCAGAATTTCAGTTTCTTCAAGAATATCAGTCCCTTCTCCAAGGTCATCCCTTGGAGGCTTCCAGAAGTAGTCTTTAGGAGACAGATATGTAGTCAACAACTTTAGTTCTTAATGAGATAAAACTCATTACTTTGGCTTGTTATGTAATTTTGATTTCTTACAAATATTTCTTCTCTTGATATGTAATTTAAGCTTTAAGAGTATCACATATTGTACTTATTGAAAATCAAGTTTGACAGTTAATAGCTCAGTAGTTTGATGTAATGATTTTTCAAGAATTGATTTGTTTTAAGAAATAAAAACATTTCTAGAATAAAGTAATGCTAAACAGAATCAATTAAGAACACATAATCAGTCAGATAATTATGAAACAACTTAATATTTACACAAGTTGAACCTAATACTATATCTAATCAAAACATTTACTCAGCAGATAAACACTTAAGCATTTATTGGCTTTCTGGTAATTTGTTAAAGAGAGAAGTTAATGTTTTTAAGATTTCTGTTTGTTTTCCATCGACTTTCTCCAACATCCTCTTAGACTTGCTCATCTCAGTTCTGATTTCTTTAAGTTCAGCCTCATACACTGGATTTCTCATACACTCTTGATCACTCCTTGAATCTCTTTGAGTAGGTTCATCCAGATTGCTGTTTCTTTCAGTAAAGGATTCAGGGTGATTCCTTTCTGCATCCTTCTTATTCTGAATGACCTCTTCAACTACCTTATCCTTCCTCTTTTCAAACCTACTTAGTTCTTCAACATCAGCTCCTTGAAGACTATGCAGCTTCTCTACCAAATCACCTGCCAAGCTTACCCATTTTGCAACAGATTTAGATGATGATATGTCAGAAAGTCTTAACTCAGGAAGACCATGTATCTGTCTTATCAAGCTATTGCATTCACTCAAGATTTATGGGTTAGTTGAGTTGGTTGTATGAGGTTCAGAGTTTGAGGGTGAAGAGGTGTGTTGAGGTGATGATTGAGATTGTTGTTGCTGTTGATCAAAAGCTTTAAAATGAAAATCATTTACATGAAGCTCTTGGACCATATCATCAACGAAGTTCGATGATGGTGACTGTTGGATGTCTTCAGAATGAGGTTCAATTTCCTCAGTATTTTGTTGTTCAGGTCGTGGTTGGATAGACTCAGATGTGAGCTGTGGTTCAGTGAGGATTATTTTTTATGTGAGAAGATCTGAATGAACATGTCCTGACATAATTTGTTTTAGCGTGAGATTGTCTTCAAGACATGTTTGGATAGAGATGTTCTGAGTCTGCTCAGAGGGTGAACGGATGAGTGGGTTCTAAGCAGGAATTTTGTTTGTTTTTGATTGGGTTGATGATGGTGTTGATTGAGTTTCTTGAGTGTTGACAGTAACAGGTGTAGACATTGATGCATTTCCTCAGCTGTCCTTGATTGAGCCTTCAGTAGTTTTCTTTCTTGGCTCCTCTGTGAGTTTCTTCATTATGACACTTAATGGTTCATCATCATCCTCACTTTCATCATCTACTGCTATCACAGTTGATCTCTCAGCTTTGGACTTGATTTTCCCTTTGCTTTCTACCCTTTCAGCTTCATTCTTCTCCACTTTTATCTTCACTAGCCTCTTCCTTTTCTTCTTCAGCTCTTCATCTTCAATCTCAAACCCTTCACCTTGACTTTCTAGCAGTTTTATATATTGATTGACAATACCATTTGAGACAGAAGGTATGTCAATCTCAAATCTCTTTACCATTGAATCTTGTGAGTGAGGTAGAGGTTCAAATGGATCAGAGGGCTGTATTTCTTTTCCTGCTAGTAAGTTCATGTTAGAGAGAGTGTGAGCAGAGATTGTAGAGGCTCTGATTTCCCTAATCAGATTGTCATGACCAGCAGCCTTAATTGCATCTATCACTCTGCACTGATAAAATATCTCACTCAGGATCCTAGGATAGATGATATGAACATTTGGCTTATACTGCTTCTGAGTAGCGCTTATAGCCTTGCAGAGGTGATTGAAGATGTAGTTTGCCCAATTCAAATTGAATTTTCTTGTGAGAAAATAGACAAAGTGCCTATGATCCCAAGAAAGTTGATTAGCACTTCCACTTCTTGGAAATATTGATCCTAGGACAATTTTGGCTAATACTCTTTGAATAGGCTTCAGATCACTCACCTTATTGCTTTCACAACTCTTTCCTTTTGTGTAGCACAGCTTGGTCGTGTTTACCAGAAATTCTGAGTTCTTTGCTTCACTTTGGCTAAAGGTACGGTAGATACCTTCATTTGGAATGGATAATACCTTAGCCAGATTTGAAGCAGTAAGAATGACTTCAAATCCACAAACCACAGAATGCACTTCAATTTCTTCAACTATCCTTATTCCCAATTCTTGAGGAGTCTTGTCTTTATTTTCTAACTTCTCCTTCTTCTTTTCATCCAGCTCCCTGTTGTAGTCTTCAACCGTCTTTACCTTACTTCTGATCCAGAAATCCTTTACTAGTGATGGATAGATGGGGCCATTTAGCAACTCCATGTATTTAAAGCTCCCATCACTTTCAATAAAGTACTTTAAGACACCAAAATGATTCTTCTCCAAGCTGTCAAAATCCACTGGTTGTTCCATAACCAGATTTAGAGATTTTCCCTCCATCTTTAGAGACAAATCTGTGGAGAACAATTCTTCGCAAGTAATAGTATTGATGGGAAAGTTCTTTGGAAACACAAATAGAGAATCTGAAGACGATGTAGATGCTGTCATTTCTACAGTTAGGGTTTTGCTAAAATTTTGAAGAAAAAGGGTTTTACTTTAAGTTTGAGACAATCGAAAGTGTAGGTTGTGAAGATGAAGTGTGTGCAATTGATTTAGTGATTTTGATTAAAGGCAGATTAAGTCATAAAAATAAATTAAAAGGAAAAGAACTAATCATAAACTGTTTTAAACCAATCAGAACGTGTGTACGTGTTGTCTATTTAGCGCCAAAACGTTTTAGTAAAAATACTTAAACGTTTCCAATTCATGTTGTATTCAGAGGCTTAACCGTCAGAGGTTGAAACGTTTCTCAGAGTCTGAAATTCTTTAGATGCTGAAACCTGAAGAACTTCAGAGGCTGAAAAAAAACAAGTCTTTCAGGACACAAGAAAATATGTTCAGACAGGATTTTTAGTACTGAACACTGTGTATCCTAAGAAGACATTTTCAACCTTTTAGAGTTATTTCTCTGAATATGTCATTCAGGAGTTAAGCATACTTACCTTGTATTGAAGCTTTCTTGATTAGGTGTAGTCAGAGTCATAGCCTGAGCAATCACTCCACCACACTGAGTTGTTGTCATCTTCAATACATGCTTCAAGGTCTTCATACTCCTTCCTTCTCCTTATGTACTCCATCTCATCTTCTTCTCCATCTGACTCTTCAAGAATGTGCCTTCTATGCACAATTGCTCTTCTTCCATTCACAGTCACATGCATCCATGTGATTGGAAGGTTCAGAGTCTTAGTTTCACCTGCAATCAAGTAAACAATTTTGTCTCTTGGTACCCACTTGCATGAGGGTCCTAGACTGTTAGTTGCCAAATCTTCATCCTTCATTTGTTTCATCAGAGAGCTATCTGATACAAATGTACTGTAAAGATTTGAAAGTGAGAAGCTTCCATCAATAACTGATGAGCTTGGTTCCTCTAGTATTTTACTACTAGAGTATCCAATCCCATTAGTATTGTTGGTCTTAAGGTTGCAAAGCATGGAAACAATTTTATTTTTATCAACATTGATGTTACAGTACTCTTTGAGAACTAGAGAGTGCTCAAGGGGTTTGTAACATATAGCAAAATCATTCTCAAGGTCTTTGGTTTTGATAAAATCTTTTTGTTCAAGACCTTCAGAGTGATTTGCTTGCTTACTTAAATTCTCATAGTCTGCTTTAAGCTTTTTATACTTTTGCTGAATATTAGAGAGTTTAAGTAAGGTCTTATTAAGATGCTTGATCAATTTAGCTTTGGAAAGACTAGAATATACCTGATTAATTGTTCTCTGGATGCTTTCTTTGCTCTCAGGTTCTGACTTTTCATCAGAGCCTGAGTCTTTAGAGTCTGAGTCATCTTCAGAACTTGATCCTTCAGCTCTTGGTGCTCTTTCAGACTCATCTTCAGAGAAGTTGTCTAGTACATCCCATGTTGTCATTCCTTTAGCCAGTCTTCCTCCATTCTTCTTGAAGTTGTACCATTTTTGAATTTTTCTTGAAAACCTTTCAAGATACTCTTCATCAGGTTCTTCAATAAGATCTTCATGCTCCAATGCTTGCTTTCCTTTCCTTGCTGCTTCTGCTTCTTCACGGTTCAACTCTTGCATTTCCTTCAGAGCCAATTCATAGACTCTGAGTAAATCAATCAATGATTCAGGACTCATTGAATTGATGTCTTCAGTTTCCTCTATAGAATGTGGAATTTCATTCCAATCCAGAGGCAAACTTCTCAGCAACTTGCTAACAAGCTCTTTGTTACTGAGTTTGTTGTTGTGCTCTTCAAGCTTGCTTGTGATAGCTTGAAACCTTATGTTCATTTTCTCAATGCTCTCATTTTCCTCCATCCTAAACTCCTCATATTGATCTAACAAGCCATTTACTGTTGCCCACTGAATGCTTTCATTATCATCACTAATGAGGCAAAGAGTAGTAGCTGTAGAAACAATACTGGAAGTTTGATTAGCCCCTGATGTGGAAGGATTTTGATTGTTGTTCAGATCTTCATTTAAGCTCAGTTCATCTTCAAATTTCTTGCTAAGATCAGCAACTTGTTGATGTAGCTTCTGCTTCCACTCATCCATGTTTTGAGCCATGGAGGTTTTCTCCTTTGGATCTTGACTGTCTCACGGTTAAGTGATTTACCAACATAACCGGAGCTCTGATACCAATTGAAGGTGCGTGGAGAAAACACAAGAAGCAATTGAATTGTGTTTTGGATATTTAAAAACTTTCCAAGATATTTAAAATCTTTTCATAGTCTTTAAAGCACAGTGGATTATTCACACAATTAACTTATGGCGTTATGAATGATGAAGGAGTAAATGAGAGAGTGAGAGAGAGAAGAACACACAACAATTTATACTGGTTCCTCTCACAAATTGAGAGTACTCCAGTCCCCTTGTTTCCAAGAGAGTTTCACTATAATCACACGGATTACAATAGTTGCTCAAGCACACGAGCTCAAGGCTTCCTGCTCTTAGTCACACAAGACATAGAGACTTCCTTGCTTTGATCACACAAGATCAAAGACTTCCTTGCTCAAGCACACAAGCTTGAGACTTCCTGCTCTAAGTCACACAAGACAAAGAGACTTCCTTGCTCTGATCACACAAGGTCAGAGGCTTCCTTGCTCAAGCACTCAGGCTCAAGACTTCACTGCTCTAATCACTAAGATTGAGACTTACGTGCTTCTACACTAAGCAGAAGACTTTCTTGCTTCTACACTAAGCAAAAGACTTTCTTGCTTCTACACTAAGTAGAAGACTTACTACTAACTTATGAGCTTAAAACTTATTACAAACATAATAACTTCAGAGGCTCTAAGCTAGTTTCTATGCTCACTTCATTTGAGAGATATTATCTATTACAATTCAAATTCTCACTTTCTTCTGAGAGATTTTATCTAATGTTGAGCGCTAGTCATCAATTCTTTCTTTGGCATATTTATATGAGTTGAGAAAGACATTGAGACGTTGAAGAAATTCCCGTTGCAACTTGGACAGCTGTAGACATTGAAGATCCGTTGAGAAAAGCCACGTCTTCCTTTGCAGAGACGCTTCACCTTTGCTGTCTGTCCAATGGTACAGTTATTAGGTACAACTAGCTCCTAGAGAGAGGGATCACATCCTTTATGACCGTTGCATTTTAGTTGACCTTAGAATAAGTCATCAGGCTTGATAAGTTGTAGTTGATGTAGCCCTCTGATGACTGGGAATTCCTTTGCTTCTGATGAACCTTTGATAACTTGGAGTCTGATTGGTCTTTGAATGGTTGGCCTCTGATAGTCTTTCGTAATTCAGCTTCTGAACGCCTTCATCCTCTGAATGACTTATGACTAGCAGACAGCCTCTGAACTCTTGTAGGCCTCTGAACATCCTTGAGCTTCTTAAACTCCACTGAGTTCCTGAACAGCTTTCAGACGTTCTGATCAACTTTGAGCTTCTGAACTTTGTATAGCTTCTGACCACGTTGTAGCATCTGAACTCTTTCAGAGTCTAAATATTCAGACTTCCATTGGTTTCATCAGAGTTTAAATTAAGTGTGCTCTTGATTAAACGTTGAATTCTCCTGCACTTAATTTACACATTAGTACCATCAATTGTCCATTTAATACTTTGTTATCATCAAAACTTAAAGATGTGTATTAACACATATTTTGTTCCAACACTTTTAACATCCATTTGATACAAAATAATACTATGATGAGTAGCATAGGAAAGAAGTAGTCTAATAGCCTCAAGTCTAGCAACATGAACAAATGTTTCAGTGTAGTCAATCCCCTCTTGTTGACTATATACCCTTGAGCTACTAGTCTTGCCTTATTACGAACAACCTCTCCTTGTTCCATTTAACTTGTTTCTGTAGACCCATTTTGTTCCAATGATATTCTTCTTGGAAGGTTTGGGTACTAAGCTCCATACTTCATTTCTTTCAAACTGGTTTAGCTCTTCTTGCATTGCTACAATCCATGCATCATCAGCTAGTGCTTCATCAGTTGAACTTGTTTCCACTAAGGAGATTAATCCAATTAATGAGTCTTCATTTCTGAAGCTTGATTTGGTTTTCCTTGGACTGTCCTTGTTTCCCAAGATTAACTCTTCTGGATGAGAGGATTTGTATTTGAAAGATTGTTTTGATTGTTCAATTCTGCATGGACTGATTCTGATAAGTTCTGATGCTGGGTGATCTTCAGAGTCCAAGGTTTCAGGAGTTGAATTTATTTCTTCAGAGGTTGGTTGAGTTGGTCTTGATGTCTCTTCAGGTTCTGATTCTTCATCATCTGATAGTTGTATATCTGCAAAGTTCTCAACTAGCTCTGACAATTTGTCAGGCTGCTTGTCATCAAATTTTATGTGCATACTTTCTTCCACTGTATGAGTTTCAGAATTATACACTCTGTATGCTTTTGAGCGTTCAGAGTATCCAATAAAGATACCCTTATAAGCTTTAGCATCAAATTTCTTCAGATGAACTTTTGTATTCAGAATGTAACATGTACAACCAAATTGATGAAAATAGGATACACTAGGTTTCTTTCCATTAAATAGTTCATATGCTGTCTTATTCAAAATAGGTCTAATATAAATTCTATTTTGAACATAACAAGCTGTGTTTACAGCCTCTGCCCACAGATACTTAGCAATGTTAGTCTCATGCATCATGGTTCTGGCCATTTCTTGCAGAGTTCTATTCTTTCTCTCTACAACTCCATTTTGTTGTGGAGTTCTAGGAGAAGAAAACTCATGTAAGATGCCATATGTTTCACAAAAATTTTCAAACATTTCATTTTCAAATTCACCACCATGATCACTTCTAACTTTTAAAATATGTAAACCTTTTTCTTTTTGTATCTGTGTGCAGAAGTTGCTAAAGACATCATATGCATCATCCTTATTTCTGAGGAATTTAACCGATGTCCATCTACTGTAATCATCAACAATGACTAATCCATATTTCTTCCCATTGATTGAGGCTGTACTCACAGGACCAAACAAATCAATGTGGAGCAGCTCTAAGGGCCTAGAGGTAGAGACAACATGTTTCGGTTTAAAAGAAGTTTTCACACTCTTTCCTATTTGGCAGGATCCACAAAGAGCATCTGAGTGACAGTGTAGCTTAGGTAGGCCTCTAACAAGGTCAAGTTTGCTAAGCTTAGAGATTAACCTCCAGTTAGCATGACCTAACCTCTTATACCATACCCATTTCTCTTCACTCAGAGTTAGCAAGCATTTTACTTCTTGTTCTACCAAATCAGAAAGGTTTACTTTAAATACATTGCCTATTCTCTTGCCTTTGAACACTATGGACTTGTCAGATTCTCTAATTACAGTACATAACCCTTTATCAAAGTTAACCACAAACCCATTGTCACCAAATTGACTGATGCTAAATAGGTTGTGTTTTAGTCCATCCACAAACCAAACATTATTGATTAAAAGGGAGGAGTTACATACAATACCTGTACCTTTGATCTTGCCTTTTTGGTTTCCTCCAAAGCCGACTGTTCCACCATCTTCAAGTTTCAATGATGTGAACAATTTCTTATTACTAGTCATGTGCCTTGAACATCCACTATCCAGATACTATGATTGATTACCATTTTCTTTCAGTCTGGATAGCTTTAGAATAAACAAGGTCAATCATTATAATAATATCCTCTACATTCATTGTGAAGTTCTCTCCAATAATCATTTGCTTTGTCCACTTCAGCAGCTCTGGAAGTAAAGTAATGTTTGGGAACATAAGCTTTTCTTCCACAGCTGATCACTTGCTTCCGTTCATATGATTTGAAATGATTTTTCCTACAATGAAAATCTGAATAGTAGACAATTTTACATTTTGGTACCCATTGTTTTCTGGGTCCAGTTTGGTTAGTTCTATAACCTTTAGTTCTTCCTTGCCTCTGTGAAAAGCTTTGTGGACTATTAAAGAATTTCCTTTGAAAATTTGGTCTTTGAAAATTGACCCTCTTAGTCCATTGATTTTGAAATCTAGGCTTTGATTGATAATCACTATAGGACCTAGATTGCTTTTCTAATCTAGGATTAGTTTTGCTTACCAGAGTCTTATGTTGATTATTTATCATCAGCTTAGTTTGTTTTAGAGTCTGATTGGATGAGCTTCTGAGTCCCAAAGTTTTCAGAGTCTTAGACTTGATAGTCTCAGGTTCTTAATACTTAGGTCCTGAGTTGCTCTCTTTGAGGTTCTGAGAAACAGCCTCTGATGTAACTTCAGAGCTTGTCTTACAGACCCCATAAATACCTTCAGAGTCTAAAACAATCATAGCTTTGCCTTTGTTTTTCTCTGGCAAAAAGGTTGAATAAAGATTATCAGGAATATTATTTAAACAAATGTAAGGATTTTGTTTCCCATATGATTTACCATATGGGTAACCAATTCCTTCACCTACATTTTTACAAACATTATAAATCATAGACGCCATTTTACTTTTGTTGACGTTCTGATGAACAAATTCCTAAAGAGCAACCTCATGCTCATCAGTAGGTTTGTTACATCTTGTGCACCCATTTTCAAGTTCTTCAATTTTGATTAAAGAATTTTTATAGAGCTTGAAAATGTTCAGCTTTCTTTGCTAACTCATCCTTTTGTGTTTTTAAAAGTTTTAGTTTAGAGGATGATTCAGCAAACTTGCTTAAAGACATACCAAGGTAGGTTAAGAGTTGTTCTTTAGAATAATTTAAAAATACCTGTTCAGATTCATCAGAGTCTGATTCATCAAAGTCTGATCCTTCAGAGTCTTCATCAGCTGTAGCCATCAGAGCCACATTTGCTTCTTCATCATCACTGTATGAGGAGTTCTCCAGGTCTTCAAACGTTGCCATTAAGCTCTTCTGGAATCTCCTCTTGTAGCTCTCTCTCTTTCTACTGAACTTCTTGTTCTTGTCCTTTGATGAAGCTTCAGGACATTCAGCAATGAAGTGTCCTGGTTTGTTACACTTGAAGCAATTCTTCTCTTCTCAGCTGGGAGTGTTCCTTGAACTATTTCCTTTATGGCCCTTACTCATCCTTGTCCATTTTTGAAAGTTTCTGGTGAACATAGCAAATTCTTCTTCTTCTTCTTGATCATCTGAGGAAGAATCCTCCTCAACCTCCAGAGTTTTAGCCTTGAACGCTTTCCTTCTTCTTCACTACATCAGCATTCAATACCACCTCATGGCTCTTGAGATTGCTGATGAGTGATTCAAGAGAGATTTTCTCAAGATCCTTAGCTTCCTCAATAGCTGTAACCTTAGGTCTCCATTTGTCAGTCAAGCTGTTCAGAATCTTTCACACATGATCAGAGGTTGTATAACCTTTCTTTAGAATCCTGAGGTTAGACACCAGAGTCTGAAATCTAGAAAACATGGTCTCGATGTCTTCATCAGGTTTCATGGTAAAAAGCTCATACTATTGAACCAGTAGTCTTGCTTTGGCATTCTGAACTTGCCTATTACCATCATAGTTTGAGCAGAGAGAGTCATACATAGCTTTAGCTGTAGATCTATCCATTATTTTGGTATATTCATCATGAGATATTGCTGACATCATGATTTGTTTGACTTTGTTGTGTTTGGAAAACATCTTCTTGTTTTCAGCAGATAAAGCTCTTTTCTGAGCTATAGTAATCTTACCATCAGAACCTATTCCATCAATAGGTACTCCTTCTTCTATCAGATCCCAAAGCTCAACATCAATTCCATTGACATAGTGGTAAATGCTATCTTTCCACCATTCAAATCTTAGAGCATCACCACTAAAGATTGGACCTTTTTATTGCTGGAATCATGATTAGTTGCTGAACAGGTTGAAGTCATGTTGTTGTAGTC
Source organism: Trifolium subterraneum (assembly GCA_951799995.1). Taxonomy (NCBI): domain Eukaryota; kingdom Viridiplantae; phylum Streptophyta; class Magnoliopsida; order Fabales; family Fabaceae; genus Trifolium; species Trifolium subterraneum. Next base: position 12,122,611 of record OX637466.1, on the reverse strand, counting down.
GTATTGAAACTGGGATAGATCTGAAGCAGTAGACGTAGGTATAGGTATAGATGTGGCTTCCCCAGACATACAGTGTTTTTCAAAGATCTTTTACTGTCTCACTGTGAAGTGATTAAAAGACAGAACCGGAGCTCTTGATACCAATTGAAGGTGAAAAACACAAGAAGGGGGGTTGAATTGTGTTTCGAAAAGTTAATTCTTTTTCTTGAAAGGATATTAAAATGCAGCGGATATAAGAGATTAGACTAAACACAAAACACAATTAAAACAGTGAGAGAGATAGAGAGAAAGCACACACAGAAATTTTATACTGGTTCCTCTCACAAAACCCGGGTAGTCCAGTCCCCTTGCACTTCCAAGGGATTTTACTATAATCACAAAGATTACACAACTAATGCTCAAGCACACAAGCAAGAGACTTCCTTGCTCTAGGTCACACAAGACAAAGAGACTTCCTTGCTCTAATCACACAAGATCAGAGACTTCCTTGCTTAAGCACACAAGCTTAAGACTTCCTTGCTCAAGTCACACAAGACTTAAGACTTCCTGCTCTAAGTCACACAAGACAGAGAGACTTTACAAACTAACTTAATACACAGATTAAGTAGGACTGAAAGTTCTAAGCAAGACTCTCTAAACACTAAGCTCAGAGTCTACAATATCAAAAGATATTTTACTTAGAATATTACACTAGAAAGAATAACAACAGTTCACAGCTTGAATACAATTTGAATCTTTCTGAGTTCAGATGATCTTCCAGTAGTCTTCTCTCTATCAGGATGTCTTCTATTTATACTCTAGGTATAAAGAAGTTGAGAAAAGAACCGTTGGTTGTACACTCTCCTTTTTGTTGACAAGACGGTTGTACTCTTTTACAAGACCGTTGTACTATTGCATTGGTTATGAGCTGTCTTCCTTCAGAGAGAGTTCTTCAAAATCTGATGATATCATTTCTTTGATCTTCTGAAGATGTACGCAAGCTTCAGACTGTGTTTCTTTCTTTGGCCTCTGAGGACTTCTTCAGAGGCTCTGATGCTTCAAGCTTTTCAGAGCCTTAACACTTCAGACTGTGTCCTTCAGATGCTCAAATGATGATCTACGTGGATGACATTTTTACTTTGTTCCTGCACACTAGATCATTCATTAGTAATACCAATTGTCCATTTAATACATTGTTATCATCAAAACTTAGGGTGTTTTATAATTAAAACTCATTTTGTTCCAACAGTTTTCTATTACTTTGCGTTAGTCATCAATTCTTTCTTTTGCATATTTATATGACTTGAGAAAGACATTGAGACGTTGGAGAAATTCCCGTTGTAAAATGGACAGCTGTAGCCTTTGAATATCCGTTGAGTAAAGCCACGTCTTCTTTGCAATTAAGCTTCACCTTTACTGTTTGTCCAAAATACAGTAATAAGGTACAACTAGCTCCTAGAGAGAGTAGGATCACATCCTTTGTGACCGTTGTAATTAGTTGTCCTTAAAACAAATCATCAGGCTTGATAAGAGTTGTTGATGTAGCCCTTCTGATGACTAGGGGAATTCCTTTGCTTCTGATGAACCTTTGATAACTTGGAGTCTGATTGGTCTTGAATAAATGGCCTCTGATAGTCCTTCGTATTCCAGCTTCTGAACGTCTTCATCTTCTGAATAACTCATGACTAGCAGATAGCTTCTGAACTCTTGTAGGCATCTTGTCATACCCCAATTTTTGACCTAAGATCCCGCCTCATGTCCATGCGCCATGCATTTTTGTCCGGGATTTTACTTCGCTTTTTCAAACGAAATTTCGGCAGAGAGGTATTTTAAAATACCTCATTTTTGTTCATTTATTATTTATATATAGATTTATATTATTATTATTATTATTATTTTGCTTTTTTTAATTTTTATTATTTTTAATTTTTATTTTATTATTCAGTTTTATTATTATTATTATTTATTTATTTGTTTTTTATTTTATTTCTTTATTCCATTTTCCTGTTTTTTAATTAATTTTTCAAAAAAAATAAAAAAAGGTCAACAGTCAATTTTGATTTTTTTGGGGTTCACGGATCTGTCCAGATTGTCCTCTTCCCCAAACAGGAAGATGCCTTCAGCCATGGAAAAGTAATCCCTGCCCTTTTCCTCAATCATCCAAAACCCTAAAAAATTTGGGTTATAAAACAGATGAAAAAAATCAGAGAAGGGGGATTTGATTTTTGGAAGAGATCAGCCGCAACAATAAACAAAACAAAAAAAAAAATCAAAATCAAACCAAAATCCACAGATCAAACCATCATCATCTTTTCACAAAAATTCCCAAATCAAATCATCACAACCAAAATCATCCTTCATCAAATTAAAACCAAATCGAAATCCCAAAACAGAACTCAAATCACACGCGAATCAAATCATCCGAACCGAAACCAGAAACGAAATCAAATCGAAACCAGAAAAGAAGAGAAGAAGAAGGAGAGATATTTCGATCTGATAAAAAAAAAACGAAGGTTGATTTTCGTTTTTCCCTTTTTTCCATTCTGTTTTGATTCGGATTGAGAAGCTTTTTTGGTTTTTGAGATGTTGGTTTAGGATCTGTTTGTATTTAGTTTTGATGATTTGAGCTTTTTTTTGAGAAAAAAATGGAAGCTTGGATGAAAGTTACAGAGAGAGAGAAGAAGAACAGAGGGCGGCGGCGTGTGAGAGAGATGAAGATGGAGAAAAAATGAAATTTTTTTAGGGTTTGGGGTATTTATACCCTGACCCAATCCTGTGCGTGCCAGTCTATGGCCGTACCACGCACCTGCGCACCTAGAACCATTCGATCTGATCTATGGGTATTTTATTTGATTATTTTTGGTTTGGATTCGGGTTTAGGGGTTAGTTTTATATATGTTTGATGTTGATTTATTTTTGAAATAATGGAGTTTGTAAGAGAGGGATTTCGGCCGAAATAGAAGAAGAAGAAGAAAGACAGTCCGGCGGCGGCGGCGGAGAAAGAGGAAGAGAAAATGAAAAAAAATGAAAATTTTAGGGTTTCCTGGGTATATATACCCTGACCCGATCCGGTATGCGCGTGTCTATCGCAGCACACCGTGCACCCTCGTTTATCAGCCACTGATCTCTATCAGATGGCTTAGATCATTTCCTTTTAAAATTTAGATCAGGGCCGTCTGATCTATCAGACGGCCAGGATTAGTCCTGCTTTTTTTGTTTGTTTGTTTACACGCAGTGGGCCTTGTGGACTGGGCCCAAGCCAGTTTTTGCTACCCACACCCCCCATATCTTGCTGTTTACACCTCCTGCTCTATTTATTTATTTTATTTATTTATTTTTTTTATTATTTTATTTATGTGTTCTATTATATTTGAATGTCATTTAATTTATTTATTTTGTACATTATTTATATGTTGTATGTTATGTTTAAATATCAAAAACGTCAAAAAATATGCCATGTAATTTGTTTCGTTTATTATTGCTTAAATATCAAAAATGCAAAAAATATCATTGTGTGTTTTATCTTTATTTTTTTTTTGTTGTTCGAGTCCAAAGGGAAAAGGGAAATGTTTCGTTAACCCCGTGTTACGATGTATTTTTTTGCGCTTTTGCTTGTTCGCTATTTTTGACCTTGAAATAAAAATCATTTTTATTTAAATAAAAAAAAAAGAATGAAAAAAAGGAGTAGTTTGGCGGATGACTTTTCACTCTCCGGTGACTTCGGATTTCCTGCCGGATGGCTTGCGGTCCGAATAACCGACGTTCTAAAAATGCAAATTGTTCTTAAAATAATAAAAAGCAAAAAACATTCAAATATCTCCAAAAAAGAAATTTTATATTAAACCTCGACTTTTGTCGAGAAACCTTTTCTCAAACTTTTTTCAATAAACGGCCTAACACACTTAAGCATATTTAAATATTTTCACAAAGACTAAAAAATACAAAAACAATCCAAATCTTTTGCCGCTTGGCTTTTTAAATTCAAACTTTTTCTCAAGAGAGTTTAGACGTGAGTCATCTCTAGTTGAAATTCATTTTCCCACGACTTATGGCAGGAAAAGATATAAACTTTTCAGTATGTTCGTGGCGGATTTTAAAAAGAGTTTGAGCTTAAGATGACGACTCGTCTTTTCTCCTAAAATCAATCAAACAAATCATCTTTACAAATTTTACCCCGAACTACGAGATTTTGATCCCTCGCGGGTACGTAGTGCAAAAGACCTTGTGTCTTCCCAATTCAAAAATTAATAAAACTTTTTTCTTCTTTTTTCTTTAAATATCCAAAATTAATAAAAAAAATTCTCTCATCGTCACCCATCTATTTATAAGCAAATTTTACAAGCAAAACATTTTAGCACAAAAATACATATTTTACAAGAGGTTCCCGTAGAGTACTACGGATACATAGGATGCTAATACCTTCCCTTTGTATAACTAACCCCCGAACCTTAAATCTCTAAAAATTATTATGGGTTTATTCGATCTTTTCCCTTTCCCTTGGATAAATTAAAGTTCGGTGGTGAATCATAATTTTTGAGAACCAAAGCTAACCAATAGCTTGGCGTCCGAAAATCACCGCGACAGAAATGGCGACTTCACTGGGGACAACTCCCCCAAGAGGGTTGAGCCTAACTTGTATATGTTATATTTGTGCTATTATTTTTCTTGTATATTTCATATTGCTTTATATGCTTATATGTTTGGGTTTAATATTTATGAGAGAAAAGTCCTCTACCCGGACTTGAGCAAACACTTAAGATAAGTTAGCGGTTGAGTGTTGGCCTTCTTGGTGGATACCTCGTAGGGTTAACATGAAAACCACGCCTAGAGTAGACCCTCTTGAAAATATCGTTGTCTTGCGAGGATTTGCAATGGCGATGATATTTTCTCGTTGGATCCGTGACTCTAGGGACCTTTTAACCAGTCTAGAACCTCGAAACGTGTTATTAGGGACCTCTGTTTAGAACCCTAATTGGTGGTTAAGCGTTGACCTTCTTGGTGGATATCTCGTAGGGTTGACGCGAAGGCCACACCTAAAAGAGATTTTTTGGAGGTGATGCGGTCTTGTGAGGATTCACAATGGCTGTGATACTTTCGAATAAGATCAATGATTTTAGGAACCATTTTGGGAGCTTAGAATCTACATGTGAGGGGGGTAGTTTGGAAACTTTTTAGCACCATATAACTGGCATTCAAAACTACTCCGGACCATATCTTTCCATACCATAGCATTTGCATTCATAAAAATTCATTATTTTCATTTTCAAGGAAATTAGGATTACATTTGCGAACGTCGTAGGTTTTGTAATCCTTCCATTTTAAAAATATATATAAAAAAAAAATGTCTCCTTACGACGTTTGCAATTAATATTGAGTTCCTTTAAAAAAATATATATATAACAAAAAAAATAATTTGCATTGCATTCATGCATCATTCATCAGTCAAGTTTTCGCATTCTGGCGATCTATTCGTGTCTTTTTCTCTCCGTCCAGTCAAGTTGTGTCACAAAATACAACACCGAGCTAATCAAGATGGGTCTAAGCCAGAGAACTACGAGCTTCACGAAGAGGTAGCTACTCTCCGAGCAAAGGTGAATATGATTGAGGGTTATTCAGATGAACGTATGACCTCAGGTTATGGCTGCTATTGACGAGATTGGTTTAAGTCCCGAATGACCTCGTTTGCAATTTCTGGGAAAGCCAATTTGAAATAGATCGCTGCGAATGCTCAAGTCTAGATGGAAAATTCTTCCCAAATTTTGGCATTGTACTGCTTTTGTCATTTGTATTTTTCTTGGTTAATGCATTATTTGTATATAAGAACTTGTTTATTTTCTTGAATGTTTATCTCAACACAATAAGTATGTTAGTCTTGAAGAAATTCATTCGTTGCACTCATTTTTTTGTTTTCAATTAATTTATTTTTTGGCATTTATGATACCAAATTCTACCAATCTTCTTGCTTATGCGGAAATTGGAGGGAGGATGACGACAAAAAAAAAAAAACGCAAAAAAAATTTTGATTGAGTGCTTTTGAATAAAACCTTGTTGATGATATACAGGCATTGTTTCAAATCCCAAACACCGGAGATATAAGGAAGATAATTCCTTGTTAACCTTCTTGAGCCTTGAAGTAGGAGTTTCTTTTAAATGTAAAAAAAAAAAAAGAAGGAAAAAAACCTTACATATAACCTGGGGCAGAGTAGTCTTCAGTTGATTTGACCGAGTGTTCAGATTTCAAAAGGGCATGTGTTTATAAGGATCAAACACAATGGTTATCCCTCATCCACCAAAGAACGAGACAGACATCACCTCTCGATAGATCAAGACAAAGTCAAACGTCACATGATTCGTCCAAAAAAGAAAAGTCCGCTAAGACCAAACTTGAAAACAAGTTGCTTAGGCAAAAATTAGGACATCCCGTTGGACTACCAATTCAAAAGAAGGAGTCCAAGCAAAAGTTAGGGAAAATAAAATACGAAAGGACTACCAAAGCCAAGGTCCTCAATAAAAAAAAAGGGACAAACTCGTGTGACTACAACCACAAAGAGGTGAGTGTACTACTCCAAAAACCTCGCTGGCTCCGTAATCATCAAAATCCCTTTTTGAGAAATGAAAACTTAGGTTGAATAAACCGAACATAGGATTGGAGAACACCACGAAGAATGGGTGGGCACAAATAATCTTTGAACCTTAAAATCTTTTTTCTGAAAACCATGAACCAGGCCACGTTACAACCCTCAAAAGTCCTAATTGAAGCAGGATTTATTTTGATAGCATACTTTAAAGCGTTCCCGACTCCCATAATTTTTGCCCAAAATCTACGATGGTATCATATGCTTTACTATATTTGTCTTTCAAAAAATAAATGTCATATCCTAACCAGTGATTCGGTCATAAGGTTTTGTGACATCCTTTTAAAAAAAAATATATTAAAAAAAACTTCAAGATTCACATAATTATTGAATTATAATTCTCATTTTCAGAATAAACTTTTTTCTGCTTGTAAAACATTTGCTTGACATCAAGAAAACTTACAATTGACTATCAGCTAGGGGCATGTTGCCTAGAAGATTTATTGAGAAAAGGATATGTCAAGTATCGCCAATCTGGGGCAGTCACCTCGAGATTCGAAAAATCTCTCTGTGAATCCATTGATCAAACGGTTTGTCTCAAAGGCCAACGATCTGGGGCAGGTTGTGAATCGAAGGTTACCTTGATCAACACAGAAAACTTGGGGCACCCAAAATGGTTTCCAGGGGCAATCCAGATCTGTCAAAATAATTTCTTCCTCCTTAAGCCAAGAATCATCCTCCGACAAAGTTGATCTTTTGGGAGTATTGTTATAATATGTTGGGTATGTGATTCAGCATTCCCCAACTAAAAACTGAACTTGAATGTTCCCCAATTAAGCATCAAAGAGGGATTCACATTAATTCCCTTTCAACGGATTGTGATATTAGAGGATTGAATTTTGGAGTTTCCTCCCGAAGAAGTATTTTCCTACCCCCAGTGAGATTTGAGCATTGAAGAAAGGACTACCCTATCAGTGGTTTTGTTCTCTCTCCAGTGATGTTTCCATCTTGATTGGCTGAGTATCCGGTTGTATTGGTGTTGTTTGGTCATCTCCATTTTGTTTGTCTATCTGTTTTGCCTGTTTTGTCAGCATATACAATATACACATCATAACATTCATGCATTCGTCACGCATAGCCGAATTTATATTCGTTGCTCATTTTTGCATTTTGATATTTGTCCCTTCTCTTCATAAGGTGTATGTACTTCTCTCAATTAAAGTTTACCCTTTAAGCAAAAAATCACACTATTTTTGAATCTCCATTAAGCTTGTTCCTTATGGAAGCATTTTATTCAGCGTTCTACTCCAGTTCATACTTGGATAGAACAACCCTTTAGTTGAGATATTCCCTCACCAAAGTCTTGATTGACCGTTTCTCTCCAGATTGTTCCTGGATTGAATTTTGATCCCCAGCAGTTACGGTTTGGAAGGTGGTTCAGGAGATTGCATTTATTTTGCAAACTCGACACTCCACAACATAATTTTTCCTCCCCGGCGGAATCACCAATATTGGTCCGTCTTCAAATCTTTCCAACAAAAATTATCAATTTTATCTCCAGCAAGTGCTTATCTTTAAGAGGATTGTATGTTTTTTTTCCTTTCCCCAGTGAAAGAAGAAGCTAAAACCCGTTTTGGGAAGCTTATTCAAGAGCAAATGACATCTCTTTGAGAGGTTTGCATTCAACAGCAAATGACATCTCTTTGAGAAGTTTGCATACCAATAACAAATGACATCTCTTTGAGAAGTTTGCATATCAGCATATCAATCTTGATTCTTTCTATATATATAAAAAAAAGAGAACAGCTCGCTAAGTTGAAAACCCGTAAGGGTGGCTTAGGCAAAAAATGAGCGTCCCGGTGGGCTAAAAACCTGAAAGGGCAGTCCAGGCAAAAATTAGGGGCACACAAAAAAAGGAGATATATATTCCCGGTGGATTGAAAAACCCGAAAGGGGGATCCAGGCAAAAATTAAGGATTTCAAAAAGGTACAAAAAAAAGAGGCAAGCAAAAGCATGACTGTCGAAATAAGACCATGAGAAAAAATTCGGTTTCGGTTCACAAATGGCGACTTCTGTCGAACCTCCGATCAACAGACTTTACTCCAAGAAGCAATCATTCTTACCATGGATTGACATGCCATACCGGGTTTTACCCCGAGGATCTGATTTATTTCACCTATAAGGGTGATGACCCCAGTGGAGAACTATTGAGTGGTTGTACGGATACGTCGCCCCAATACTCATCTTACATGATCAAGCTTTTATCTCATCCAGTCGGGTACAAATATCATTCAATCATACAAATACAAGCTTCATGATATACATACATACATACATACATACATACATACATACACATATACATACAACCATTCACACATTCATACATACATACAAACATATATACATATATACATATATACATGCATACATACATACATACATACATATAATCATTCACATATACATACATACGTACAGTCATTCACATGTCCATACATATGTTCGTATCTATGTACAACATGCAAACAGAATCATTCATACATACTGCATTGACCATCATGTGTCTTGCTTCAATAAATCACAAAAAGAGTCATCCGCAGTGTATCTGGTCCAGAGATGTCTCTATCATTCATACAAAAAGAGTCATCTCCAGTGAGTCTGGTCCAGAGATGTCTCCATCATTTATACAAAACAAAAAAGAGTCATCCCCATTGAGTCTAATCTAGAGATGTCTCCATCAAACATATTCCAAGTTGCTTCAGTTGTATCCCTTTCCGAATACACGGATAGGAAGATCCCCAGTCGAGCTCATTTCTCATTGGGCATAAAGTCTTTTTTGACTATTTCTCTCCGGTTCTTTCCTGGATCGACTTCTAATTTGAATCAGCAAGCGACAATCTCCTCATTGGAGTAGCTTGCGTACCAACACATATATTCTCAACTTCCCTGTGTGATATCATCCCCAGTATATCTGGTCAAGAGGTGTTAATCAAGAACTTTTCAAATGTCCTCTCGTTATGAGAAATCTGTATTTTCAATCAAACCTTCCTATATCTCCTTTGGAGTCCCTGGTAGAGTTATATATTCCCTTCGTGGAAGTCCCTCTCTTTTTGTTATTACCTTTTATAAGCTATCCATATGGTAGTAGGTAATATACATATCAAAACCATCCATACGGTGGTAGAAAATTTTTGTCAACTATTTCTGCTAGACTATCCATATGTTAGTTAGCAATGTTTGTCACTCGTCTTTTATAAGCCATCCATATGTTGGTAGACAGTGTCTCTTTTTGTTATTACCTTTTATAAGCTATCCATATGGTAGTAGGTAATATACATATCAAAACCATCCATATGTTGGTAGACAATTTTTGTCATCTGTTTCTGCTAGACTATCCATATGTTAGTTAACAATGTTTGTCACTCGTCTTTTATAAGCCATCCATATGTTGGTAGACAGTGTCTCTTTTTGTTATTATCTTTTATAAGCTATCCATATGGTAGTAGGTAATATACATATCAAAACCATCCATATGTTGGTAGACAATTTTTGTCATCTGTTTCTGCTAGACTATCCATATGTTAGTTAGCAATGTTTGTCACTCGTCTTTTATAAGCCATCCATATGTTGGTAGACGGTGTCTCTTTTTGTTATTACCTTTTATAAGCTATCCATATGGTAGTAGGTAATATACATATCTAAACCATCCATATGTTGGTAGACAATTTTTGTCATTTATTTCTGCTAGACTATCCATATGTTAGTTAGCAATGTTTGTCACTCGTCTTTTATAAGCCATCCATATGTTGGTAGACGGTGTCTCTTTTTGTTATTACCTTTTATAAGCTATCCATATGGTAGTAGGTAATATACATATCAAAACCATCCATATGTTGGTAGACAATTTTTGTCATTTATTTCTTCTAGACTATCCATATGTTAGTTAGCAATGTTTGTCACTCGTCTTTTATAAGCCATCCATATGTTGGTAGACAGTGTCTCTTTTTTGTTATTACCTTTTATAAGCTATCTATATGGTAGTAGGTAATATACATGTCGAATCCATCCATATGTTGGTAGACAATTTTTGTCATTTTGTTTCTGCTAAACTATCCATATGTTAGTTAGCAATATTTGTCACTTGTCGTTTATAAGCTATCCATATGGTAGTAGACAGTGTCTCTCTTTTTCCCGTCTTACCTTTGCTAAGCTATCCATACGGTAGTAAGTGATATTTCTCATTGTCTTTTATAAGCTATCCATACGGTAGACAACTTATCCGCTGTAAAATTACATTGTTTCACAAGTGGAGTTGGATCATTTTCCTCTCCCTATCATTGTTTTCTTCCCTCAGTCGGGTCACTTTTTGTTGCTCACCTGTAAATGTCTTTGTTCCCCAGTAATAAAAGCTTGTCTCTTGTGATTCCACTTTCTCACAAGATTCAAAACCTTGTATTTGCATTTGCATCATAAGCATTCTCGGCATCTTAGGTCCAAAATTGTGTATTTTGTATTTAAGCTTCTTCCTCCAATCGAGATGAAAATTTCAATCTTCATATCTCCGGATGAAGAAACTTAAATAGGGGCATCTGTCATACCCCAATTTTTGACCTAAGATCCCGCCTCATGTCCATGCGCCATGCATTTTTGTCCGGGATTTTACTTCGCTTTTTCAAACGAAATTTCGGCAGAGAGGTATTTTAAAATACCTCATTTTTGTTCATTTATTATTTATATATAGATTTATATTATTATTATTATTATTATTTTGCTTTTTTTAATTTTTATTATTTTTAATTTTTATTTTATTATTCAGTTTTATTATTATTATTATTTATTTATTTGTTTTTTATTTTATTTCATTATTCCATTTTCCTGTTTTTTAATTAATTTTTCAAAAAAAATAAAAAAAGGTCAACAGTCAATTTTGATTTTTTTGGGGTTCACGGATCTGTCCAGATTGTCCTCTTCCCCAAACAGGAAGATGCCTTCAGCCATGGAAAAGTAATCCCTGCCCTTTTCCTCAATCATCCAAAACCCTAAAAAATTTGGGTTATAAAACAGATGAAAAAAATCAGAGAAGGGGGATTTGATTTTTGGAAGAGATCAGCCGCAACAATAAACAAAACAAAAAAAAAATCAAAATCAAACCAAAATCCACAGATCAAACCATCATCATCTTTTCACAAAAATTCCCAAATCAAATCATCACAACCAAAATCATCCTTCATCAAATTAAAACCAAATCGAAATCCCAAAACAGAACTCAAATCACACGCGAATCAAATCATCCGAACCGAAACCAGAAACGAAATCAAATCGAAACCAGAAAAGAAGAGAAGAAGAAGGAGAGATATTTCGATCTGATAAAAAAAAAACGAAGGTTGATTTTCGTTTTTCCCTTTTTTCCATTCTGTTTTGATTCGGATTGAGAAGCTTTTTTGGTTTTTGAGATGTTGGTTTAGGATCTGTTTGTATTTAGTTTTGATGATTTGAGCTTTTTTTTGAGAAAAAAATGGAAGCTTGGATGAAAGTTACAGAGAGAGAGAAGAAGAACAGAGGGCGGCGGCGTGTGAGAGAGATGAAGATGGAGAAAAAATGAAATTTTTTTAGGGTTTGGGGTATTTATACCCTGACCCAATCCTGTGCGTGCCAGTCTATGGCCGTACCACGCACCTGCGCACCTAGAACCATTCGATCTGATCTATGGGTATTTTATTTGATTATTTTTGGTTTGGATTCGGGTTTAGGGGTTAGTTTTATATATGTTTGATGTTGATTTATTTTTGAAATAATGGAGTTTGTAAGAGAGGGATTTCGGCCGAAATAGAAGAAGAAGAAGAAAGACAGTCCGGCGGCGGCGGCGGAGAAAGAGGAAGAGAAAATGCAAAAAATGAAAATTTTAGGGTTTCCTGGGTATATATACCCTGACCCGATCCGGTGTGCGCGTGTCTATCGCAGCACACCGTGCACCCTCGTTTATCAGCCACTGATCTCTATCAGATGGCTTAGATCATTTCCTTTTAAAATTTAGATCAGGGCCGTCTGATCTATCAGACGGCCAGGATTAGTCCTGCTTTTTTTGTTTGTTTGTTTACACGCAGTGGGCCTTGTGGACTGGGCCCAATCCAGTTTTTGCTACCCACACCCCCCATATCTTGCTGTTTACACCCCCTGATCTATTTATTTATTTTATTTATTTTTTTTTTTATTATTTTATTTATGTGTTCTATTATATTTGAATGTCATTTAATTTATTTATTTTGTACATTATTTATATGTTGTATGTTATGTTTAAATATCAAAAACGTCAAAAAATATGCCATGTAATTTGTTTCGTTTATTATTGCTTAAATATCAAAAATGCAAAAAATATCATTGTGTGTTTTATCTTTATTTTTTTTTTGTTGTTCGAGTCCAAAGGGAAAAGGGAAATGTTTCGTTAACCCCGTGTTACGATGTATTTTTTTGCGCTTTTGCTTGTTCGCTATTTTTGACCTTGAAATAAAAATCATTTTTATTTAAATAAAAAAAAAAGAATGAAAAAAAGGAGTGGTTTGGCGGATGACTTTTCACTCTCCGGTGACTTCGGATTTCCTGCTGGATGGCTTGCGGTCCGAATAACCGACGTTCTAAAAATGCAAATTGTTCTTAAAATAATAAAAAGCAAAAAACATTCAAATATCTCCAAAAAAGAAATTTTATATTAAACCTCGACTTTCGTCGAGAAACCTTTTCTCAAACTTTTTTCAATAAACGGCCTAACACACTTAAGCATATTTAAATATTTTCACAAAGACTAAAAAATACAAAAACAATCCAAATCTTTTGCCGCTTGGCTTTTTAAATTCAAACTTTTTCTCAAGAGAGTTTAGACGTGAGTCATCTCTAGTTGAAATTCATTTTCCCACGACTTATGGCAGGAAAAGATATAAACTTTTCAGTATGTTCGTGGCGGATTTTAAAAAGAGTTTGAGCTTAAGATGACGACTCGTCTTTTCTCCTAAAATCAATCAAACAAATCATCTTTACAAATTTTACCCCGAACTACGAGATTTTGATCCCTCGCGGGTACGTAGTGCAAAAGACCTTGTGTCTTCCCAATTCAAAAATTAATAAAACTTTTTTCTTCTTTTTTCTTTAAATATCCAAAATTAATAAAAAAAATTCTCTCATCGTCACCCATCTATTTATAAGCAAATTTTACAAGCAAAACATTTTAGCACAAAAATACATATTTTACAAGAGGTTCCCGTAGAGTACTACGGATACATAGGATGCTAATACCTTCCCTTTGTATAACTAACCCCCGAACCTTAAATCTCTAAAAATTATTATGGGTTTATTCGATCTTTTCCCTTTCCCTTGGATAAATTAAAGTTCGGTGGTGAATCATAATTTTTGAGAACCAAAGCTAACCAATAGCTTGGCGTCCGAAAATCACCGCGACACATCTAAACATCTTTGAGCTTCTGAACTTCTCTGAGCTTCTGAACTCTTACAGACATTCTGATCCTCTTTGAGCTTCTGATCTTGTTTAGCTTCTGACCACGTTTTAGCTTCTGAACTCTTTCAGAGTGTAATGATTCAGACTTCCATAGGTTTCATCAGAGTCTAAATCAAGTGTGCTCTTGATATAACGTTGGATTCTCCTGTACACTTAATTTAAACATTAGTAACATCAATTGTCCATTTAATACTTTGTTATCATCAAAACTCAAGGGTGTGTTCTAAGACACATTTTGTTCCAAACAGTGTCTTGACACCTCTCTTCTGTGAATTATCTGTTGGAGGTGGTTCAGGTGGTGGTGGTAAAATCCAGTCTTCAATCAATTGAATTTGAACAGTTGATGTAGTAGCTAGTTTCTCATTGCATGTTGCTGTCTTATGATGATATGCCTCCGGAACAATTGATGTGACACCAGTAATCATATTTTCTTCATAAATCTTGGTATCAAGATGTCTCACGTTGTGATCAAAGTAATTGTGAAGTCTATTCACCATCATACCATACCAAGTGTGAATCTTGTTAGAAAAAACCCAATAGACTTTTTCCTCTTTGATGTGGTTCTTCAACATCTCCATCAATAGTCTCTTTAGAAGTTCAACTACAATTCTCTCTTTAGATGAAGTGATTGGAGCATGAGTAATCAAAGACAAGGTGTTCTCACTTCCTAGATAAGCATACTTGAGAGATGGTAGTTGCTTCAACTCATCATTCAACACTCCCTCCTTTTCAAACTTTTTAAAATAGAGATGAGATGGTTCTTTATCAAGCACATGATGATTAAGAAGGATTTGTTGATGACCAAAGTGTCAAAAGTCCTCACAAAGTAGCAATACTCCATTCCTTTATTGGGATGATTCAGAGCATCATTTTCTTTCTTGATCCTGTGAGGAAATGGCGGTGAAGGTCTTTCTTGAACAAATTGATTCTTGATTGTACCAACTTCAGAGGCAACATGTAACTTGTCAGAACTTCTGAGTGATACGCCAGGATTTGCCTTCTTCAGAGTTTCAGAACTTATAACTTTTGGATTGGCTTCTGCTGAAGCAGGGTGATGTGTTTCTGGAACAGGAGTGATAACTATTGATTCGTCTGTTTCGTCTTCTCCCAAGGCTCCGATAACAATCTTTCCCATACTTAGTTCTTCATACTCTTTTCCACTCGTTAGTGACATAGCTTTGCCAGTTTTTTTTATTCTTTGAAGTTGAGCCACTATGATTGACACTAAGTGTTGTGGCTAATTGTCCCACTTGATCTTCCATATTTTTCCAAGCTACACCATTGTTAAGAAATTGAGCCCTAGTGTTATCCATGAAAGCTTTTGTTTCATTCATATAAACCTTTGTTTCATTCATTAAAGTTTTTGTTTCATTCATGAAAAGCATCAAAGTAGCTTCCAAAGACACATTAGGTTCATGAGTTGCAGCTTGTGTTGCTTGATACATTGAGACTGGTGGATCTGGTGCAGAGAAATCTGGTGGCATAACTTCTGGCGGTTCTGCATAATCTGGTGCAACTTTGAAGTCTGGTGTCATAACATATTTTGCACAGTCAGGTGGTGGCATGACTCCTTAAGTTTCAAAAAAAGTTGGGCGGTTTTCCCATTCATGGTTGTAAGTGTTGGAGTTGAGATTGTTGTCCATGTTGAAATTCTGCATATGATTCACTAGGATGGAATTTGATGGACAATCTTCATACAAATGAGGTCCTCGACAATACACACATGAAATGATAGGTGATGGATCACTAACAACATGTGTAGGCTTAACAGTAGAAATTGATGTTGCAGTGCACTTTCTTCCTAACATGTGAGTTAACTTAGCAATTTGTTCAACTAAGGCAGCATTGACATTTACCTCTTGAGCATTAACAACCTTCTTTGGAGGAATTGACCTTGTTGTATACCATTGGTAAGTGTTGGAAGTGATTCTTTCAATCAATTTAAAAGCTTCATTGTAAGATTTGGACAAGATAGCTCCACCAGCAGATGCATCCAAAGTGTATCTCGATGATGTCAACAACCCAAGATAAAAAGTCTCCAACTGAATGCAAGAAGGGATTCCATGGTGAGGGCATTTCCTTAGCAACTCTTTAAATCTTTCCCAAGCTTCATACAATGACTCATATTCAGCTTGCCTAAATGAAGTAATTTCAATCCTCATTCTAGCATTCTTGATAGGAGGAAAATACTTGGTTAAGAACTTCTCTGTTAGAACATTCCATGTAGAAATTGAGTTTAGCTCTAGAGAGTTCAACCAACTCTTAGCACGATCCCTCAATGAATAAGGAAATAATCTGAGTCTGAAAGCTTCTTGAGTAATTCCAGGATTCTTGAAGTTACTTGCCACTTCCACAAATTGTCTAAGATGTAAGTGTGGATCCTCTGTTTTAGCACCACTAAATTGTCCCACAATTTGGAGCATTTGGAACATCATAGACTTCAATTGAAATTGAGGAGCAGTAATCTCTGGCATGATGATTCCACTATTCAAAGAACTTGGATCAAAAAATGCATAGTCTCTGATATGTCTCTCTTTATCATTGGCAATGCCAATGAGTCTGGTTCTTCCATGACAGGATCTGGTCTGACTTCAGGTGTTAGCAACATGTGCATACAAAGCTTCTGATATAACATGTCAAGGGAACTATAGCTGTGCAAGTATACACAGTCAAACTATAGCAAGTGATAAGAAAGAGTATCGTACCCACGTGGATTGTCTAAGGGAACATTTTCACCAAACACACGAAATCACATTCTAATGCATGAGCAAGAAGGTAACCAAATAACATCATAGTTTCAGAGTTTGTAAATGAAATAATTAAAAAGGATTTAAAGATCAAATTTGGTGGTGATGTTGGAAGTATGATCCTTTCAACTAATAATCTAGCATCTGTGATTGATAACGGGTGTCAATACATCTATGAGCAAGTTATACCTTGTGGTGTATGTCTACCACGTTAAATATGAAACGGCGGGTAAGGTGGTTCCTATGTCTAGGTCACGCTTCATTCGGTTAAGTTCAGAAAACCTTGCTTGTTAATCCCACTATGGCCCTAAAGCTTATGTCTAAGTCATTAGGTAAGAAGTATGTGTCTATCCTCTACTTAACCATATTAGTTCCTAAGTTCCATTTATTACTAGATGTCTCATAATAATAAACTTGTATTTAATCCTAAGTTGGCCAGACCTTGAATCAAACATATATCATAAAATCATAAGAACTAAAAATGCAATAAACACCATAACCATTCACATGAATAATACTAGACTCTCATTGATATCACATAATTCCAACAACAACGGTTTTAGCTCATGGTGAGCTTAGTAAAGCATACAAACAGAGATCTAAGCTTACACATAACTAACATCAAAAGAGAATTAGAAATGATAAACCTAGGAGATCACAACCAAGAGTAGCTGATGATCTTCACCGTCGTGACTCTAGTTGACAGCTTCACTAGGCAGCCATGGTGGAATAATGGAGTTGTGAAGGAGATGGAGGCTACCAAATTCTCTCTTAGGTTTTCCCAATAAACCACTTTATTTCAGATTTTATGTCTCCTTATATAGCACTTCATATGGACTGGGCTTTCTCTACTTGTCCTCCAAGAATAGCCCAAAGAATAAAGCATATTCCTTTGATAGTACACTTTCAGCACATGGGAGGTTACAGCTGTCATGTCTTCTAGATGCTTCTTCTCAAGCTGCTAGCTGTCTTATCTTTGACATAAATCAATTGATCTTATCCATTTTCCAGCTCACATAATTTGACTTCTCTTTGACTGCCCACGTATCTCAGTTGTACGGACTCAAGTATCTTGACTCTGATTATCATATTTGAGCTGTGAGACCTTTCTCATGTTGCTCAGTGGTCCGTCCTGACACTAATTAGCTCCAGAACTAACTCTTTTAATGAAGAATTACATATTATCCTAAATACATCACTATACTTAAAAATACATTAAAATGACTAACAATAATAGTAGACCACCATATCGGCAGGGAATAATTAGAGTATCAAAGGCCTAAAAACATCACATAAATTGAGTTATCAGCGCCTTATCTATATCTTTATCTAGCATGCGGATATGCTTGATGGATTGAAGAAACAAACTCGCGCTTCCTTATTCAACAAGGAACAAGGTTGTTATGTGAAGATTGAAGATTCACAACTGGACATATTTAAAAGGATAAAAACAAACAAATAATATTTGTTTGGTTAACTGGTTTATCTTTATCTAAAGGGATTTGATTTAAAGTTCAGCTTGCAACTAAAGATCCTATTGTTCATGAAGCCCAAGGAGATTCAAGACTCTATATAAAGACTAAAGCTTCATTCGATGAAAGTACCTGAAACCATTGAACATACAAACACAGTTAGTGCCATTCAGAGTTTTAGGCTTTTAGTTTTTAATTGTTCATTGTTATTCTCTCATGTTTCACATCGATACGTGAGGAGAATTATTGTAATCGCAAATCACTCTTAAGCTTTTAAGTACGAAGTTTGGTTTGTTCTTTAGCAAGAAGAAAAACATGAGTTGTGTGATTGAGAGGGAGTGAGAGGGGTGTCATATCTAGGAAGTTCCTAGGTAGAAGCCAATATGGGTAGTTGTTAGGTGATAAGCTGTAAACAGTTGGTTTGCTAAGAGCTTTGAACAAGCTTTATCATAGTGGACTTCCTTCCTGGATTGGTATCCCCCAGAGTAGGTGCAGTTACGCCGAACTGGGTTAACAAATAACTTGTGTTATTTATTTTCTGTCGATTTATTTGTTGTCTGTTCAAGAGGTTTAGTGTCAGAACATTGAGCCTTACATTGGGACCTCACGTGCCAAAATTTCATCTTGCTTCAACTTTGAGAAAGCATGATGACACTCCGGTATCCAATCAAATTGTACCTCTGGAGGAGTCTGTAGAAGGGCAAGGCGTACTGGGCGGAACATGGGATGAAATGTTTTCTACTTTGAGTGCATTTCTCAGGATTCAGACGCAAGTTATATTGTTGTACCCTTCTGAAGACAAGAAAAAGGTGGGATTCGTGAAGGTTCTCCTCAGTAGACTTCAATGTTATATCATATATATATATAAACTTTCAACATATCCCCAACTCTTCTCTAAAGATCTTGTTCATCATTCGTTGGTACGCGCTTCCCTCAACTTTGAGGCTAAACAACATTAAGTTGTATCTAAAGTTGTCTTGGTTTGTCCCGCTCAAACATTGGTATTTGATTATAGCCAAAGTCCACATCCACGAAAATATGTTTGGTAGCTAATATACGTCTTTAGGGGAAGACCCTATTCAAGTTTCTTTAGTTGACACACATGCGCCATTTTCTGCTAAACTTATTATTAACTAGTAGCACACTCGACATCCATTCGGTGTAGTTGATTTTCAAAACAAAATTTGTCTGCAATAGACCGTTGATAATATTTCTTGTTGCCTTGCCTTATTAGGGGATTGGTTGTGTCTTCGTTGTACCACATACTTCATTTTCGGGTTCATGTTCAGAAGGTTGCACACCACTAAATGATCAGTATCTGGTATTTCCTCTCAGAAGCACACCTTGAATATATATGCATTTTCCTTCAAAAATTTGATGAGGCTTTCTTCCATCGTCGAGGGAAGGTTAACTCCAATACTGATTGTTCTTGCCAGGTTGCCATCCAACTCCAATTTTACGAATTCGACATCTAGACTTGAATGTTTACTCTAATTATAATATATAAGTTAAAGATAAAATAGAAGGCAAAATGCTTGATTTCTATTAAAATGTCAATGTAAAATAATTTTAACTGACATAATATCGTATCCATTCAACTCTAAATTTAATATAAAATAACATTTCGTAAAAAAAATTAAGTCATAACAAACACAAATTCGATCATTAAAATATTAAATTGTATACCTTTAAAAAAAAATTTGGAAAAAAATAGAATATGTTCTTCTTTTGTATTGATATATATATATACCTATGTAAATCAATACTTTTTTTTAAAAAAAAATAATTTGTTTTCACAACCAGAATCGCCCACTGGACCACCTAATCTGGTTTGGGGGTCAATTCTGGCATCAAGTGATTCTAGCCCCTCCCGATCGTAGTTGCAGGGGATCGAACTGTGGTCCTCTCTAATGATTGTCTGAAAGGATGTGGGTTCGAACCATGAGTATTTTAAAAATAAGTTTTTAAAAGAAAAAACAAGAGAATGCCATAAAGAGTTGTTGTGTGACTTGAACTCGCGACCTACATTTCTCTGAGCGCGACAAACACCATGCGGGATATCAATCAAATTACATAAATTTGTGCGTAAACATAAATATATATATTATAAATTTTTTATTATGAAAAAGTATTACGGATATTTTACTAATTTTTTATTTTTTTGGAGGGTGGCCATGGCCCACCCGAGTCACCCCCTGGTTCCGCGTCTGAAACAAAATTTACAATGTAAGATTTGTTATGAAGAGATAATTTGGTTGAGAGTTTGCTCTTCAATCTCAAGAAACTCGGTTTAAGATTCGGCACTGAGACTTTCTTTTTTACATTTCAGCGAATACAAATTAGGGTTAATTCTTGTTTTGGTCCCTGCAATATGGAGTGAATCCGATTTTAGTCTCTATAAAATAAAAAAAGTTTAGATTCCACCCCTACAAAATCAAATCCTCCCATTTTGGTCTCTCATTCATATTTGCCCATAAAAATGTGTTGACGTGGCATGGTAAGTTGGATTATGTCATTATTTATATTTTTTAATTCCATGTGTCACTTAAATAAATAAAACGAAAACATTTACTGAATACTTTTTAAACAAAAAACCAAAAACATAAAACGGTGGTCAATGAAATGCTGAAATTGAAGAAAATGAACATTGCTCGAATGTAAAATTTGATGAAGAAAACCATAATCTATTAGACCTAAGTTAATTATCGTAAGATTCAATGCCTCATCAAGAACACCTCATCAAATACCAAGACGGACGCTCTTACGCTCACCAACCTCCTACACCAAGCCGCAACCCCATTCCCACAAGAAATCCCTCATTTAGTGGCAAAACTAAAAAAAATTATTGAGGGCTTTTAAAATTTTATTAGTTTTAATCTTTAATAGTTAAGGAAAAAAATCTCAAAATAAAAAATAAAAATCTATTTTGTGGCAAAAACATAAACGTTTTGGTGGTTTTATCTTCCAAAAACATAAACTTCTTGATTCTTCTCCACAATGGCTAATCTCACTTATTGCTACTGGAGGAGGTTGAATATTTTGAAAATATGCTCATTCATCTGAAGTCCGGTTATATTATGTTGCTCTGTTAAGGCTCCTCTCTTGTTACTACGCTTTGTGGTATGATGGTCCAAGGAATTGGAATTGAAATTTGTTGGTTTCAATTTTGATTTGGTTCTAGTGTTGGTCGGATGAAGGTGACGTGACGACAGTGGCTCATTGAACCGGATTTTCGTCTTCTATCAAGGAAAAGATGGATTCAGGGGTGGTCTCAACGTTATGAAGGGTTGGTGAATGAAATTGTGATATGTAGCAGCGGTTTTGTTACGGGTATTTTTGGATCCTGTCATTGGAACTGTTGGATTCAAAGAAAATGGGTTGCGATGGTGAATTCAAGAAGATTTATTGGGAAAATCTCTCCATAGATGATGACATTGCTCTCCCCACAGACAATGGCATTGCTCTAGACGGGCAGAACTAGATGAATTTAGGGGATCTGGTGATGTTGGTTGTTGGGTTTTTTGTATGTAGGCTTCATTTTGGTAAAATAAGTCTGAAGCCAGATGTTGGACCATATATTGTAACATTGGGTACAACATCAGGGTGGCGTTTACAATACACAAATGGTCAAACTTGTGTATTGGACACAAATACAATACCAACCATTGATTTTTAACTTATTGTGATTTTTAACTTATTGTGATTTTTAACTTGTCAATGGATTGGATTTCAGAGTGCTGACTTATTGTGAGAAGTATATGATTATTTTCTTAAGAGAAAAAGTACAGACAATAGGCTGTGCTCTGCGGCTCTCTAGCCTGACTTTGGTTCAGGTCTATAACTTTCTTTGAGGGACTAGTTAAATAAATCAAAAATGATAAATTTTATATTGAAAAAAAAAATTTATTGGAAAATAACTCATCTTGTCCAATCATTGTTAAACGAGGAGAGAATACTCCTACAGTAACTAAATTTTTTTTTATAATGTAACTCAATTTTTCTAATACGATACATTAATCCCTCTGGTTCTAAATATACTTTGATAAATAAATAAAGAATTGGGTAGAAATATCAAAATTGCTAGTGTCGGACGCCATGATCGGAGTTCGGTCCCTGGTCACTCCATTTTGTGTGTGTGAATTTCCAATTGTTTTGTCATTTCGTCTACCAACAAAAAAAAAAATTTGAGTATATTAAACAACTAATGTACTCCTGTTGTTTTATATTATAAGCAATCTTTTTTTTATGCCCTAAATTATAAGGAAGAAAAACTATTTTTATCATTTTTAATATTTACTTTTACTTATTCTTATGAAATTAAATACAATCTGCATTTAAATTAAAAATTGTAGAGTTTTGGTCTATTTTTTTTCTTATATCATAGGTACGAAGTTTCAACTATTATTAGTTGTGACTAATCTTCGTCGAAGAATCTATGAGGCATATAAAAGTAGATCCTTCCCTCCAGCTAGGACTGACAATGAACTGAACCAACTCAATTAGAGTCTGAGACCCAATATTATAATTGATTTGTTGAGCTTGGTTCATCAACCACATAAGTCGAACTTGAGCTGAAAATTGAGTTCGTTAATTAAATGAGCTAAACTTTAACTGTATATAGTTCGATTCATTTAATTTAGGAGCTGACTTATATATAACACTGAAAAAATATTTTAAAATTTATATATTTA
Organism: Trifolium subterraneum; assembly: GCA_951799995.1. Taxonomy (NCBI): domain Eukaryota; kingdom Viridiplantae; phylum Streptophyta; class Magnoliopsida; order Fabales; family Fabaceae; genus Trifolium; species Trifolium subterraneum. Next base: position 12,099,636 of record OX637466.1, on the reverse strand, counting down.
ATTTTATAACATTTCAATAAAAATTGGTATAAATTCCAATTTATTTATTGTATAATAAATTCCAATTTAGACTTTCGAATTATGTGGTTTGATCAGTTAACGATCCAAACCAAGTTGTTTGTGAACTCAAATGGAATCGAATTATGTGTCGAACTCTTGACTCTAGTTGAATTTCAAGCTGAAAATAAGCTGACATAATGAGTTGAATTGAACTGTTATTAGTAGCATTATGTTTTAAATAAACATTTTTATTAAAAACGTGTAATAATTTAATACTAGTGTTGTATTTTTTTTTAAAATGATATATAATTTATTTATTATATAATAACATTAATAAATATATATTATGTGAGTATGGGGCGGGGTGGGTACTATGGTACCCGTGTTTGCATATTACTTGTGTGTAATTACTCATCTCCGTATCTATAATGCAGATTTTTACCCTATTTATTGTGGGTGTTTTTTGCGGGTATGTACTTATTAAGTATGAGTCAAATTATCATCCCTAAGTTCAGACAAATTTGACGCAACTTATTTTCGGCCCTTTCTCCAACCAAGTTTTTTTCGATTTACATAAGTCGACAATTAAACCCGTGACCTTATACTCAAAAAGCTCAGAACCGTTACCACTCGAATTAATTTATTATTGGTAAAATTTTGGTAACGCTTTTTCCTTCTCTTTATATACCTACATTAACTATTAATTAAGTATCGTGTTTTATGAAATTAAAATTGTTTACCGTCATTTTTATTTTATTTTCATTCATATTGATAAAGAAATTAACTGGGGTATGTAAATATATGGATTCTTGACCAAAATTAAATAAATATGGATTATGGTTTTATTATCATTATATTATAATAATAAATAAACAAAGACAAAAAAATTAAAAAATAAAGGTAAAATGTATCTATAGGGTCCTTTAAGTTTTACGTTTGTATCAGATAGGTCTTTAAGTTTTTTAAGTATTAGACAAGTTCTTTATATTTTTTAAGTATCAGATAGATCCTTTAAGTTTTACGTTTGTATCAGATAAATCATTTAAGTTTTAAGTTTGTATCAAATAGGTCCTTAAAAGTTCTTAAGAAATAGGACTTATTTGATACAAACTTAAAACTTAAAGGACCTATCCAATATTTAAAAAACTTAAAGGATCTATCTGATACAAGTGTAAAACATATAGGACATATATGATAATTAAAAAACTTAAAAGACTTATCTGATATAAACGTAAAACTTAAACAATCAATGTGTGCATTATGCCAAAAATAAATAAACAATTAAGAGTCGTACTGTTTGTGTGACGGAAACTCCGGTACTTCTAACCCCATGTTACCATATAAAATCCTTGCCATTAGAAGTTTAAATTACAAATCCATGGCTAGTGTTAGATTTGGGTGTGGTACACAAATTTTATCATTTGTGCATCTTAAATGCCACCCAACATCAGGGTGTGCTCCTTTTTCATGTTTTATTTACGCATGATATCTTTTGAAGATTTGGTTTGATATGTTGGAACAAGAATGGTTCTCAAGATAAACCCCAAGAGCTTGATGAAGTTTTGATGATAAAAAAGTATTATATGCGCAATTGGTATACTAAAAATTTACTTTATAGGTATGCAGAAGCTTGAGGAAGATAGAATTTGACTGGAGTCAGAGGCTCTGAAAATCATAAAGAAGCACAAAGACTCTCAGAGGCGAGAATTGTTTTATCAGAGGCACCTAAAGTGTGTACTCATAAGCGCTTCAAGAAGTCAAATATATTCTTCTCTTAATTACTCTTATCAAGTTGTACACTCCTCAACGTTCAAATTTAAATATGACAAAGAATCAAGTCAATGCATCTGAAGAAGGAGCGTCTAGACAAGTGTGAAACTTTACTTCTTTTGTGCAAACATTGTGGTCTTCAAGAAGCAAGTAGTGGTAGCGCTTTACCTCTTTTGGGATAAGGTTAAAACTCCACTACCAAATCAACAAAGATTACGCTGACACTTCTATCGTCTACAACGGTCGTCCTCAACGTCTACAATTCATTTGCCTATAAATACAAGATCTATTTGACTGGGATAAAAACAACAATTACACACAACTGCATATAACTAATTTTTGCTGAACATTCAAGCTATTAACGAAAAACATACGCATAAGACTTACATTCTGAAAGCTTTATTCTTGAGAAGTTCTAATACTCTGTATTTGTTTCAAACTGAAAGAGTTCTAGTCTTAGGTGCATCTTGTTTTTAATCTATCTTATCTTGTGTAAGATTTGAAGTGTCTTGCTTGTGTGCTTGAGCAATTTGAAGTCTCTTGCTTGTGTGTTTGAGCATTGTTGAAGTCTCTTGCTTGTGTTCTTGAGCATATGTATGATCTTGTGTGATTATAGTGAAATCTCTTATAAGTACAAGAAGACTGTACTACTCCCGTTTGTGAGAGGAACAAGTATAAATTGCTTGTGTCTCTTTCTCTCTGACTACCTTACTTGATTGTGTTTGTCTTAAATTTTATTCCGCTACAAACTTGATTTTTAAGAAAATGTTGTAACTTGTCAAAACACAATTCAGCCCCCCCCCCCCCCCCCCCCCCCCCCCCCCCTTCTTGTGTTATTCACACCTTCATGATAATGTACGCACATTTTCTTGTGCCCTAAGATGCGGATATTCTCAAAATCTACATATCGCGGTGTTGTATTGCTTGCTCCTTAAGATGTTGCAACAATTAAGGAACTAAAAGATTTGATTTAAAAATATGTGTGCTGGATATTCATCGTGTCAGCTGTATCTGAAGCCCGAATTGCTCGACAAGCCCATGTTGTAGATGCTATTTAAAGGAAGACCAAACCCTAGTTTCATTAACCGAAACAAAACCCAAATTAGAATATCAAAGATGTAGTCTTTTAAGGTTTCGTGTCGTTGTAAGTCTTGTGCTTTATTTTGTATACCACTCTGGTGCTGCCATTGATTATCAAAGCACAGAGGTGGATGTTTAGTTGAGTTGTCTTTGTGAATCACTCGTAAGATTTTAAGCAAAAGGTTGATTCTGTTTTATAGGAGTGTGTCTCCATCATTTGATTGTTCTATTTGTAAGCAACAATGTCTGTGTTGTTTGAGTGGAGTGAGATGTGATCTCATATCTAGGAGTTCCTAGGTAGAAATTAGCACGGGTAGTGGTTAGGTGAGAAGTCGTAAACGGGGCGTACTAGTACAAGATGTGGTACACGATGTGGTAACATCTGTCTTAACATCTGAGTACTAGCGCATCTGGTAGCACATCTGTCAGTACTGCGCTAAAATTTCGTTGGTGATGAGCTCAAGTGCAATTAGGAAGCTCTGTGAGAACGATGCAACTTAGTGAAGATAACGGAGTATGTTGTTGAACTTAGCACGCAAATGAGTTTTGACTTTTGGGTCTTTAGCCAACCCAAAACACATTACGCCACGTAGGTCTTTGCCAAACCCCAAAAAACAAAACAACTTAAAAAAAAAGTACCCAATTTTGTATTGAATCTATAAGAGCGAAGAAAAAGGGGATGTTATGATAGGAGGACTAAGAAAGTGCTTATAGCCGTAGCAAATGTAAACAGTGGCGGAGCTAGCCCAAAAATTGGGGGCAGACCGCTACAAATATAAATCGAATATGCAAAAAAAATACTAAAAAAAAGACATATCATATTGAAGTTATATTAAATATGGATATCTCAAAAAATAGTCAAAAGGTAGACATTACCATTTTTAATAAACAAATATTAAAAATAATTTTTATGTGAATATGTGTAAACTTCATAAGTTTTAATTAGTTCTTGTACTTATGTTTATAATATTATGTGAATCTCTCTAGCAAAAATTTAAATGTTTTAACAAAAGATTGATCAAACATGAATTTTTATACACAAACTCTATTTTAAATAAAAATTTGAGTACTTTTTTCTTCAAAAAAATATACTTGAATGCTTTGACGAAATAAATTACACATTTTAAAACATGTATAAATTATTAAACAAATTAGAAGGGATGCTTCAAAAAATAAATTAAGAAGTATATTTGAATTATTGAATTATGGGTTTCCAAATAGAGGGGGTTTGAAACCCCCGCAAACCTGTTAAATATTTATGTGTCTTCCAACAAAAGGGGGCTTGAAACTCCCAGGGCTTGAAACTCCCACAAATTCAAAAATAACAAATTACACAGCTATTTAGCAGAGGTTTATAACCGCCGCTAAATAGTATACATATGAAAGAAGAAAAAAAAATCTGGGGCGGGCCATGGCCCTGTCCAGCCCATAAAGGGCTCCGCCCCTGAATGTAAACAAGAATATTCACCCGAGCCACCGGAAGAAGTACATAACGAATACGAAAATTTTCACTCGTTGAAGATCTAATGATTCTACCCGAATACTTAAATGAATAGCCATCGCACTTAAAAACTTCACATAACCAAGATATCGATTATTCAAGCTCTATATTTAAAAAAAAAAAAAAAAAAACTTCACATGTATATCATATGAATTACTTAATTTTATTTATCCAAATATTCGGTATCATTTAGCAGTAATTATTTTTCCTCCAAAAAATTGTAAATTTATAAGGTGTAATTTTTCTTCCAAATCAGATTTCCTTATAATGTACAAAAGTCATGATTCAAACAAATCGGCTGAGGTCTCAAGCTATCACACCAACCTCCAACAAGAAGTTGGTCTAGTAATTAAGTTTTAATTAATGATTACAATTCAAAATATGAATATTCTAATACATTAAAAAAAAAATCACTAATCATTAAAATATAAATTTCATTCAAATTCTTCCCAGCACACATTACATCACACAACATTTGAGCACACAATTTTTCTCAAAACAAATAACACAACACACATAAACTAAACCTAATTAATCTTATTAGACACATAATAAAGTACTAATATGACATGAAAGTTATAAACTATGCTTTAACCATATGTTTGTTAATTGGCATTGGAACAGGAAATTCATGAATCTCATCCATCCAAGGATTTTTCAATGATTTAGTATCAACATTCTTCAAAGCAAGCCAAACAGCAGTATTAACCTTAAATCCAGATCCAAAAGCCATTTGCCAAACCTTATGTCCCTTTTTAATCCTCCCCTTAGCTTCACAGTAAGATAATTCATACCAAACAGAACTTGATGAAGTGTTACCATATCTATATAGTGTCATTCTTGATGGCTCCATGTGAAAATCATCAAGCTCAAGACTCTTTTGCATCCGATCGAGAACCGCTCTACCGCCCGTATGCATGCAAAATTGATCGAAAGCTAACTTGAAATTCGGCACGTACGATTCGATCTTCATCTTCAAAACTTTCCTCTCAAATAAATTTTTCACATACTTGAGTTTTTCCGAAATCGGGAGGACTAATGGACCGAGCGATGTTATGTGGACGCGAAGTGCGTCCCTAGCAACATTCATGAGTTCTTTCGAGAGTGCAACACCGACAATTTCTTTGTCATCTTCTTCCTGAAAGACGCATTTGTAACTGTTGTCGTCCGCGCCTACATGAGTGCGCAACGAATGCATCAATTGATATTTTGAGCGGCTACGGTCCGATGGATGACTCGATAGTAGGGCTGCCGATCCGCCCATACGAAAGAGACAATTAGTAAGTAGCATTGAAGGGTTGTTGCCTTTGTATATGCTTGAGATTTCATTTTCTGTACTTAACACCAATGCATATGAGTTTGGGTGTGCCTGTAAAAATCATGATTGTAAAATTTATTTATTTTGTAACCAAAATTCCAAGAGACTTAAACCAATTTCATTTCACCTATTTTTTTTATTTATTTTATAAATAGACGAAATGATAAGCTATTAGAAACACACATACAATGTAGAGACTGAAATTTAAACCCTGATCTCAATCATAGCGTCTGATTTAACAATTTCGACATTTTTATTATTTAACTATCTATTTTTTGAACCACTAAACTAAAATTAGAATTCTGAAATGTAAGACTTAACTTTAATTTATGCTACCAACATTTTCCTATTATATATATATACAATAATTTTAAAATAGTGTCACAGCTATATATCTGTTGGTCAATTAATTAGCAGTATGGACACTAGGATAAGTTGCTGTGAAGTATAGCTGATATTACAATTATTAGTGAAATATATAGTAGGAACCTGTTATTACATGAAAAAAATGTCAGAATCATTAATACAATAATGCATCTCTGCTCTGCAGTGCAACTGTACGAGCATAGAAACTATGAATGAAAACTTTGTCATTGAGGATTTTTTTTGCAAGATCATGAAAGATATTTTCTTTTACCAATTGGAAGATACATGAACATTATAATTATTATTTACACCAATTATAATAATTATTGTTAAATAACTCTATATATAATCACATACTTTTCAATAAACAAATTTAAATTAATTTTATATGGAAGTCTAAAAAATAGTCTAAAAATGAATCCATATTATTTTTAATAAATAAAATGAGCTTCATAATAATAAAGAAAAAACAAATATATTATTTTTAGTAAAAAAAACTAATATTTTATTTTATTAAAATAAAAAGATGCACATTTGAAACATTTTCCAGAGATCATCATACGCAAAAAAAAAACATTTGGAGAGCTAGCAAATGACACTACTATTTATTTGTTTTTTGTTTCTACACTATACATGAACTTCTCCTTCTTTTTTTTTTGGGTAAAGTTTGATTCTCCATTTATGTTTTTTCCTTATATATATATATATATATATATATATATTACGAACACTTGAACATATATAGGATTAGGGAATACAAAAAATGCCAACATTGTTAAAATGCCTTCTGTTCTATATATTAAATGATAAATACGTCCATTCATATGACTTGAATCTTAGATCTCTTACTCTTTATAACTCTTAGTGTTAGCCATCCCTATTAAGAGGCAAAATAATATTTAATGGGTCATATTTTAAGTTAGTTACATAGACATATGTTCCTTAATGTTTACTATGTCCCCCATATATTAATTATGGTTGATGATTTTAATAGTACAATGGCATAAACTGTCATTTTGTCGTATAGTAGATAAGTTGTTGGGATGTTTTTAATAGAAATAATTGTTTTTTGCTCAATTGATAAGGATGATAATACTGATATTGTTAGGTTAAAAATATTATTTAGATTTATATGTGAAACATTAATGAGTGTGGATTTGAATGAAAGGGAACAGATTAATTTTTTTTAGATTTTTCTTTTTTGATTTTGAAATATATAAAAGGGTCATATTTCATTAAAAATTGTGTTGGTCCAACTTAGAGCATTTTATAGATCCATAAAGGTTGTTAGTATATATGAAGTTATATCTCTATCACCTAAAAAAATTGTGTGACCCTCTAAACCAACTTTTTTTGACAGGTACAAACCAACTTATTTACCTTATAAAATTATTACGAAAATAAAATATTGAAAAAATATGCTCTCATAACGAGTTTGAGACGCTTATAAAAATCATTGAAAAGCTTACATTTGTTTATAAAAATCATGCTATATATAAAAAACATACCATGTATGACTTCATAATGGTTAATGATAATATTCAATTTAGTCTCACAAATTTCACTATATATCTACTTAGTTTTCAAATTATATCTTTCGGTCTCAAATATAAATATAAATGTCTATGCATATTGATGTAAATTTCGATCAAATGCATTTACATTTTTATTTATATTTAATATCAAATAGAGTACTAAAAAACTATTGTTTTGTTAAAATTATCTCTGATTATTTTTTTATAGAGACAAATATTAAAAGGTGATAATGAATATAATAATTTTTTTTGTCAAAATATTAAAATTTATTGATATTTTTGACATATATATCAATAACCTTACAAAACGACTAAATATTATACAGTCCAGTACTCTCCGACATTCCCAACAGTGTTGTCAAACCTTCCCATTTTCTCAAACATGTCATGTTACATCTTATAAATATATAAAAGTAGCTAGCTAGTTTATAAAAAAAATTAATTACTCTAATTATTTATAAATTTACTCTAATTATTTTACTATAAATTAAATAAGATATATAGGTAAGGAAAATAAATTACCTGAAGTAGACGTTTGGCAAAATCCACAGCAATAACACCAGCACTGCATCCCATACCACTAAGATTATAAATCAAAATATTTCCTCTAAATTTATAATGATTAACAATAGCATCTGAAAGTGATGGTGTAGGATTAAATAAACAACAATTAACCACAAGAATTCCGATATCTTTAGCTTCAACACAAGTTTTTTCAAGAAGTTCATCAACAGCTCCAAAAAGAACAGCATATGATTCATTTCTTGCTTCTTCAAGTGTTAATTTTGGCGGAACTTGTAACAATCCTTCTGGAACATAGGTCCTGGGTCCGACTCCTGACCTATCTAAAATTTTATTAATTAAAATAAAATTTTCTTCAGAAAGAAAACCAAATTGTTTTGCTTTCTCTAACAACATTTCTTTTGTGCAAAGACAATTAATATTTGGTTTATAACATGAAAAATCTACTAGGTATATTTTGTTTGGTCTACTCATGAAGATGTAGTAAACTAAGGAAGTAATTAAGCAAAATGATTTTATCAATATTGATGGTTTAGGATTGCAATATTGATCATTCACATAAACACAACTTACAAATGATGTTGCTACTACCACTAAAAGTGATATGAACAAAATGTTCATAATGTTTGATATCAAATAAAAATGCTTCAACATTTTGTTACTTTTTTTGTGTGTTTGAATGATTTAGAAAAGGATAGCTATAGCTATAGAGTGTGAGACAATAGAAGTATAGTTGAGGTAATTTATATAGGAATCAATGAAGTAAGGTTTTAATAAAATAAAGGAGAAAATTAATGAAATAAGGGTGCTAGATTGTCCACTATTAAAATATCATGCAACTATACACTATTTTACATCTCAATTGTTAGTTAGAAATCAAACGGTTTAAATTACTCGCTAATAAAATCAATTGTAAACGATCTTGTCTATTGTTTTTAAATCAGAAGGCTAAGACAAATTACTATGTGTAATCAGGTCCGACCTCCACACAAGTGCAAAGTGTTGCTACAACATCGGTTCTCAAAATATTTGGGGTCTCAAATCAAAATTTTGAGACCCTATAAAAACAGTTATATATTATTTATATTCATAAATACCAGATATGTATCAATAGATTAATTTCGAGACCCTATTATAATAGTTATATATCGTTGATGTTCATAAAATACCAAGGTAATTGTTCAACAAATCCCTATACGTATATAATAATTATTTTTGATGTGTTTCTTATCTTATTAATAATTTAAATAGATAATAATTTTTTTTCTATTTTGCATATTTTTATTAAGAGTCCATTTTTAATATTTAACCGGAACTCTAAATAGTCAGAATCGACCCTATAGGTAACACATTTCAATGATGAAGTAAGAGAAAACATAATAGTTATGAGGATATAGAGAATAGTATTGTGGAGGTTGGGGAAATGATAATTTGAGGGGACTGTTTAAGTTAGTAAAGAAAGTTGGTAAAGAAAGTTAAAAGTCGGATTGTGATAGTTAGATGTCATAAATATTAGTAAATGTTTTTGTCGGAGTAGTACTTTGTTTTAGATTTCGGTGGGTGAACAAAACTAATACTGTTTCTCTCCCAAATTTATGGAACACTATTGAAGCTTGTATGAACAAAAAAAAGTATTAGCATCACAATATAAGTCATTTTCACCAAATTATACAAATTAAAAAACGTAATTAAAGTGGTATGGAAAAGGGAAATTATAAATTAGTTTACAAAATTGTCATTCATTAATGATATAAGAAAGATATAAATTTAAAAACTGAAAAAGAGAGAGTAATAAATAATTAAAGATATAATAGAAAAAATAATATTAAATGTTTTATTGTTGATATAAAGCGACTTATAATTTGATACAAATTTTTTTCTCAAAATAATTTATAATTTAGTACGGAGATAGTAATATTGAGACTCATTGAGATTATCATATTTATATATTTATATATGTTGTTTCAACATATAAAAATTTATAAAACTCATCCAAGTTGAATAGATTTATTATTATCATTATTATTATATATATTGACACACACTCCAAAGGTGTTGTTTACCACTTGCTTAAAATTAAGTTCAATAAACAATATATATATATATATATATATATATATATATATATATGTTCACGTCGCTAAATCATTTGATGTGTTATTGAAACTCATCGAGATTAAAGATATTCAATAAAAACTCATAAACCGTTAATCTTGACGGATCTCAATAACATATCAAATAATTTTCAATTTCTTTTAAAAAATTATCGATGATGTATATGATAAAAACTTTCAATTTAACGGTAAATTTTATAATTAAAATTCGTAATCTTTATAGTATAATTGATAATTTGTGCACCGTGCACCACTTAATCAAGTGGTGCACCGTAAACATGGCCTTATAAACCAATCCAACTAATAACATAACCAACTAAGAGAAGTAACTAAAGTGAATAACCATCGTAGAGAGGAGCATCAGCCAAACAAAATAGGAAAACCATCAAAAGAAAAAGAAAGAACTAATTCAAACCAAATTTATCCGCTCGAAAGTAAACCAAATCAAACATTACCAAACAAAGACACATTTAAATATTAAATTGAACAATAAAAGATGTTTTTATAATTACAATTTATTTTATTTGATGATTATTTATCCATAAAAGGTACATTTATTTATGTATTTTACTAGCGTTGATTCGAGTTCAGATCCACTCTATTACCTTATCCTCCATTTGCTCCAGTTCTTTTATGGATGAACGACACGTGGTAATTTAAAATATGGATGGCTGAGATTAAAACCTTAATTTAAGCAGGCCACACGGAAACAGTAATAACAAGGTTTCCAGAAACAGTAACAACAACAACTTGGTTTCCATCTTGCCTCGCCACCACCTCTCTTTGTCTATTTTCCTTCATGTTGTCACCGTAGCGCCGCCTGTGTCACGAACAACCCCAACCCCAACACTATCGCTATTGTTCTTGGTTTTCAAAATTGCAATTTCTATTATTAATTTTGCAAAAACAATTCCAAAAATTATTGCTGAAGCTTGATAATTGTGAACTAACAACAATAATTTTTGCTGTCGCCGTCACAAACAACACCAACGTCAAGCTATTATTGATTTCCAATTTCTGCAATTTATGTTTTTAATTTTCCAATTTTTGCAATTTCTTGGTCAAGCTATTAATTTTGTAATTTCTGATTGGGAAAAGATTTGGGAAAATAATTGCAAATCCAAAAAAAATTGGGAAGACATTGCAGATCAAACTACTGAAATTGAGAGAAAGAAAACGACCAAGAATATAAACGCATTGGTGTTGAAGCTTTGGTATGGTGGTGGATCTGCAATAGAAACCGTTGAATGAAACTGAGAAGTTGAAACGCAGGCAACAAAGAAGATAGTACGTGAAAAAAAAATTAAACAGAGAAGAGAGTAATCATAGTTTTAAATCTCATCCGTTGAAAGTTTTTATTGCCACGTGTCATTCATCTATAAAACACTGATGGAGGATAAGACAATGGAGTGGATATGAACTCCGTTGATTCATCCCGAAACTATTGTGTTGCATTTTGGCATTGGGTTGTGTGATGAAAATGGGCCTAAAGAAAGAGAAGTCTTACTTGAATGCAAAGTCACAAACTCAAATAAAAAATGTTTAAACCACACTCACACAAATAAAATAAAAAATGAATAAAAAAGTATTTTAATCATATCATATCATATCACCACTTTTTTATTTTATTTTTTATATATTATTATGGATGTGTCTAAACACTTTTAATTTTTGCTTGTGCTTATGTAAGGAAATATGGAATGCAAATAGAATTCTTCATATTGACCATGACTAAGATGATAAAGAATTAGAGGGGTAGAGTAATGTATAATATTTTTTTGTACAAAAGAGGGTCGAAGGCCCAGAGTGATGTATAATTTATTATAATAAGAGAATATTTAAGAAAAGATAAAATGATTTATATATTTTTAATATAAGAAAATGTTAACTAATATCTCCAAAGAACTAGTTAATAAATTAAATAAGATAAAGTAAGATGTTTTAAAAATATAAAAGAAGCATTCCATCGTTAATTGATATTTTATAGGTGGAGAAAAATTGATGAAAAAAAAATAATGATTTATATTTAAAAAGCTTTGGTAAACTTTATAAAAAAAAAAAGCTTTGGTAAAAAAATGTGTAAAATTTAAATTTTTCAGATCAGTTAATGTCGTATTTTGTTGAAATATGCATTTTTTTTTTATAGGACAAAAAGTACACACAATTGTTTGTGTCTTGACCCATCGTAGCTATTGTCATGCTTTAGAATGTTGGCATAAATTAAAGAGGCATGTGACCCATTGTTGCTGTGTTTATTTTTCTTTTTTTGTGGTGGACCGTGTGTAGATGTCATATGACCATGTGTTGGTCTTGGCTGTAAAATATATTTTTTTTTTTTTAATTTTTATAATATGAGATTTTCTTCTGTTATCCTCAGAATTTTTCGGGTGTTCTGCTAAATTTCAAAAATACGCATGTCAGCTAGTTTATTAGCAAATAGTATTTGTTACATAACTAGCGGATTGATATAAATATTCAAATAACGATATTTGATGATTTCACGCCTTCCATAGAACTTGTAGAGAAAATTTTGATTTTGATTTTTTTTTTGCATTTATTACTTAAGTAGCGAACTAGAAGTGTACCGTTGGACTGGTTTGCTACTCAAGTGTGTGTGTATATCCTTCAAACATAAACAATATCTTTCTCCACCAACTTTTCTTCCTATACTCCAAACCCTTCCAAAGCTCGCCATTTTTCACGAAATTTTGTTTTCAACACACAACCAACGCATCAAGGAACTCCACATAAATGAAAAGGTAAAGTGAATCTAAAACTTTTCTCATACCTTTTCGTATGCATTTTGTTTGAATCAAGTCAACCATATTTCTACTGGCCAGATTCACTAATTATAAATAGCGAAATTTGTTCGCTACTTAAGTAGCATATCACTATGATATTGGAGATGATGACATTTTTTTGAATTGCATCAATTATAGTTGATCCTACACCAAGCAAAGATCCTAAGGTTTGTTTTTAAGTCTAAAAAAGTACATGGATATGTCAAAGACAATCCCTTATAGTTCAAGATGTCACAGCAGAACCAGCTTCCACTTTGCTCATATTTACGGTAGAACTACTTTATGCTACAAATGGTTAGGACATTTTGGTTAGTCATAGTGTTGCCACTTTGGCAACAAAAAATTCCTCATTGATTAGCATAACGATCTGAATCATCATATTTATAAAACACTAGTGGAATTGTTATGACTAACCAATGGAGTATGCGACCGTTTTTATACAAAGTGATAAAAACTAACTAAAATTAAAACATACAAAAACATAAGAGAAGATAAGTGGAGAGTGCAAAAGTCAGTGTGAGTGACGAAGAAGGGTTATTTATAGAATATTTGAAGGCTTCTGATTGGCCAATGTCATATCATGACTACACAAATTGATCACTTGACAGACATTTGATTGTGGCCCACAGACTTGACCATCGACCGGTCTGCTAATTAAGTAGCAGACGGTGTTTTCTAAAATTTCATATTTTTATAACATCTACTACTTAAAAAGCTGAAGGATAAAATTGAAAATGAGCAAGGCACGTGAAAAGGTGCAAGAACCAAAAAAAACATTATCTTATAATACAAGTGGATTACCCGCAAGCAGCTATAAAAAAACCCAAGTTGATATATGGGTAAAAAAAATTATCCAATCTCTAAATATGGGAATTTCTTTTGGTGCGATTGTGCTTGCTTCTCGCATGCCGTGTTGGTTTTCAATTTTTCCCTTTCTGTACATAACTAGGGAACATTATAAAAATGAGAAATTTTAAATTGCCATTTCTTTACTTAACTAAGAAAATTTTGAAACTTTTTTCTTTGACAAAATATCACTTTTTTCTTTCTTAAACATTTTTAAAATAATCATAAATGAAAAATATTGTGGTCTTGGGGACCATTGTTTATTTAGGGCTTATGTGTGTTTGGATGAGAGAATGTTTCGAGGTAAAGTATTTTTTTTAGGAATTCAAATTCTTCTTTGTAAATTCCATTATTTGGATGATTAATTTAGAGAATTCTAAAGATCTTGGAAATTTATGAAGTATTTTGTTAAAGCTAAATTTGAGGAATTTCAACCAATCGTTAGTTGGTTCAGTGGTGATTGACGCTAACTTGGTAGGGAAGACCGCAACTGCGATCGGGAGGGGGCTGAAACCACTTTATGTTAGAACTACCCCCGAACAAAATTAAACTGGTGGTGAAAACCAAAAAAAAAAATTAAGGAATTTCAAATGACACTTAAAAGTTAGGAATTTGAAATTTCTTTTTCTCATATGTTTTAAAATTTTCAAATTGACACCTATAAAAAATTTTAAAATTCCAAATTGACCCCAAAATTGCAATTTGGCTCGTAAAATTTTCCAAATTGGTCCTAATTTTAAATTTTACCCAAAAAATTTAAAATTTATAAAAGTGGCCCAAAAAATTCACAATGAATTATTCTATTAGTCTATCAAAACACACACATTTAGAAATAAAGGTAATTAAAAAAAATCATTTGAATTGCTTAGAATTCAAAATTCTCTAAAATTTCTAATTACTCCATCCAATCACCCTTAGAGTATTTTACACCTTTTCTCTATTCCTCTGCATATCTTCATAACACTCATAATACTAGGTTTTGAAAAATAATTTTCATGTCATTTAGGTTTACTTCGGATCCCTTTGTTGTTATCTTTTCCTCGAAATGAGAAAGATGGTATACTCGAAGTATATTATTTAAGTGTTTTTTGCTTGCCAATAATAAGATATCCTACTTCTGCGATTGGTAGCACCAGATTATTCTGAGACAATATTGTGATAGTGTTTCATACATTTAAGGACCAAACTCATTGTTTCCTCCAAACATTTCAAAATAGGAAACAAAATGAAAACATAACATATCTCTTAATATAAATAGATTCAATTCTAAACTCTTGTTCTAAGTTTCAAAATAAAAACATCAGAATGTTACATCGACTAGTTGGTATCTCAGCTTGCAATTATTTGTGTTCTTATTTTTGTAGGATGAAAATCAAGAGGGCGTTGCCAATTTATTGAAATACTAAAAAATTCAAATGCATTTATGGTTATATATTGAATATGCAAAGAGAAATGACTTTTGTAAGGGATAGGAATAGGACCAATTCCTTGTTCCCTTTTGAATTTTGGCATTTTATAGTTTCATGATTGTTTTAACTCTTTCACTCATACATCTTTTGAAGGGAAAAAAATTGATTATTAGGTTTTTTTTTCCTTTCTGACTTGATTGATAAAGAAAAGTGTAAGAACAGCGAATCTAAATAACAAAACAAGATAAACGCAAAAGAACACAAAGATTGTTTAGTTTTTCATATTTCAACCGTGGTAGTTTTCTATAATACAAAGTTTAGTTTAAATACTACGATTCAATTTACAAGATTAACCCTTGTTCCATTTTAGCTCCGCTCGCTACACTATGCTCGAGCTTCTGCCTACTTGTCGGCGAATGAGTCATAATCCAGAGCAAAAACATGCACTCAATTTAAGTATAAAATAAATTACTAGTAATAATTTATTATAGTATTTCAAATATTAGAAGATATATACATATTTGAATAGTACAATAAAATCAAACTATATATACAATCTAAAACTTATATACATTATGGAATAATTCCTTAACTAGTATGTCATGTTAAGACATAGCAGCCGATATTTCTAAGATGTCAGTTCAGTGATACAAGCTTCACCTTTATCAAGGAAAAGGAAGGAAATTATTAAAAGATTGAAGCACCGGAAACCAATTTCGCCTTCCATTTCTACCTCTCACAACCTCATTATTCTGATTCTCCCTATTTCCATTTTCAAAATTAGCCAAAACATTTGAATCCTCACAAGGCATTTGAAACCTACAAACTGGACAAGAACTATGTAGTTTAAGCCATGATACAATACAATCATCATGAAATTTATGCTTACATGGCATTTCTTTAGCTATACTTCCAATCTCAACATCTTCCAAACATATAGTACATAGCAATTTCTCATCATTAATCACATTTTCCATTTCTTCAATTGCTTCCTTTTTTGTTGGAGGATTAACACTAGCATAACCACTAGGGTTAATTTGTGCCAAATGTTGTAGCAACAAATCAAATCCACTTCCATCAACAAAATCATTCAAAGATCCAATAGTAGTATTAATATTAGCACTAATACTATTATTTTCATTTGACCTATTTGTATGATTCAAATTAGGACCTCTCACAATTAATGCACCTTCATTGAAAGGATCAATAACAAATATACTATTATTATTGTTAGTATTGTTATTATTGTTATTATTATTATTCTCAATGTTCCTATTTTGTTCTATGTTTTCATTTTCAGAAACCATTCTAACATGAAGTCCTCTAAATAAATGCATCATGTAAGTTGAAGTTCTTCTCCTTCTTCCAATTACAAGTTCATTTAAATTTCCTCTCTCTTGTTCAATATTTTCATCATTTCTTGAGGTGCTACTTTCTTGTGAAGAAATTGTAGCTAGAGAAGGACTAAAAGCATTCATCAAACCAAGAAAAATTGGTGCATAAAGTGAGAAAACCCAAGCTGACCTTAAATCAATAGCATCATTATTATGGTCCCTAAGATTTTCCATTTCTACACCAAATTGTGTATCACAAAATGGACATTTGTTTCTTGATTCAATCATTGGACTCACCATTTTAGAGCATATGCTGCACCATTGCTCATTCTCCATTTTCTTACCTTTTTTTTTTTTATTTCCTATAAATCCTCCTTTTTTCTTGTTAATATAAATTGCACACAATAATAATAGAATATCAATAATGACCATTCAATTAAAGGGTGGTCTTGTATTGTTGAGATGATTTTCAATTCCTTAGGGGGAAAAATCCCATTCCTACCAATAATCATGTAACATGTTGAATTGAAGAACCTGAAATGGAAATGTAATACAAAGACAAAATCATCAAATTTGAAGTGAAGATTGAATGTGATAAGGAAATATGTTGTAAAATAAAATGGAAGAAATTCAATGTAACAAAAAATGAAATTTGATTAACAAAATATAAATTAAAAGTTTGTTACCATTTTGAGTAATGGAAGTAGATGAAGAAAAATTATTAAAATCTCAATGATCTACTAATGCCCTCTTATACTTTTTGTAATTGTTCCTTTTTAGATTCTGTTTGTTTTAGCTAAAAGGTTTTTTACCAATCATTTGTAAATTCTCTATAATGGCATTTAAGGTTTGGATTTAATTTTGGATGATAAATTTACATCATATTTAGCTAGACTATATTAAATTATCCTATAAGCAACATCAACTTGAATTTTTCTAAAGTTGTACATTCTCATTTTTAGCTTTGATTAAATATATATTATAGCTTAGTACCCCAAAAAGTATCCAATATAGCCTGACAAAAAACAAACAAACTATTATAACACATCTCAACTTTTTTCCATCACTACTTGTGGATCTGAATTTAGAGTCTTTTTAAAGTTATGAGAAAGAATTTTAGAGAAAAAGCTCATCCACTTTTTGCACACCCCATATTAGGCTTAATGTGAATGATTGAATTTTATTCTCTAAAATAAATCAAATAGGCCCATTTCATGGATTTAGAAAACATATTTTGTTTTTGTCAAAAATAAAATAAAACACATCCTCCTACGTGTGTCTATATATATATATATATAACCGTTTTGTGGGTCTCTATATAAATGGAATCAGTCACAAATATATCTTATGCTTGGTAACATTTATCTTTTTGGATCCCTAAACTCTAGTTTATTCTTTTTATTTATCCATCAAGGAGGGGTGGTTTTAGGGTCAGTTTTTGATCCAAAAGCACCCCTCTAAATTGTTTTTCCTTTTCTTTTCAATTAAATAAGTGATTATCCACATAGATCTACTTCTTCGTTTTTTGTTTTTTAAGTTTGTCGTCGTCTTGTACGACGTTGTGTTTGTGGTCGTCTTGTGCGGCGTTTGTTGGTTTTTCATTACGGTGTTTCGTTGATTCAAATTGGCATATCTACATCAACTCATTACAAATCTGATGAAGACTTTGAAAATCAACTTGGACGTCAACGTTGCAAATCCGGGAGTATGAATATTCTGATTACTTTTATTTTGTCATATTTGTAGGCACTTTCATGATGGCGTTGTATGCTATTAAACTAGGTGCTGCAAGTTTGTTTGTAGATCCATCTTTTTTAGTTTTTAGCAATCTTTGAATTTATAATAATCTATGTATTTTCAATTTGAATGAATGAATCCTTATATGTTATATGTAGTAAAAAAATTGAAAGAGCGAGTATTATTGATGACATACACGTGTGCAAAGTTGACGGAGAAATTAAGGAGTGGGGATCTAATACACACATCCTATCAATCAATCCATGTGTATGTGTTCTCACTCACACTACATTGGACACCCTAATTTCAGTTTCAAAATGTGTCACTTTAATAAATAAAAAAATTAAAATGAATGCACATTACTTTCAAAATAATATGTGTTGGTAATGGTAAATATGGTTAAATATATATGTTTTTGGTCCCCATTATTTCGTAGAATTTCGTTTTTAGTCCCTGAAGATTTTTTCGCACTTTTTAGTCCCTGAAGTTTTTTCTATCAGTGTTTTTAGTCCCTACTTTTCATTCAACTCGTGTATATCATTTTAAATTTTAAATTTTTTTCATCGTTTATATTTAGTACATTATATGAATCTCTTTTATAAAAGTTTAATTTTTTTTAACATGAGACGAATTAAATATGATTTTTTTAGTTTTGTACACATAAAAATTCATAAATAATCTTCTTAATTATATTAAGAAATTCTAAATTTTTATCCGAGATGTTCTTATAATATTATAAACATGAATACAAAAAATCATTCAAAAATGTGAAAGTATACAAGAGTTTGATTAAAAGTAAGGACTAAAAACATTGACGAAAAAAACTTCAGGAACTAAAAAGTGCGAAAAAAATCTTCAAGGACTAAAAATGAAATTATGGAAAATTATAGGGATCAAAAACATATTTAACCCTAATAAATAATGTTAGTTTAGTAAAATGTCATATATATATATATATATATATATATATATTTTAATAATTATTATATTTTTTTAATTTGTGTGTAAGAATTTTACGATATTCATTTTGAAACTTAATCACCATTGAAAAATTTATGAAATACATAAAACGAGTTTCCTTTCTAATCAAATTCTCTTTTGAATTTAATTTATATACATTAATAGTGTGAAAAATATACATATATTCAATCAAACCATATCATATAATTTAAAAACTAACCGGAATACAGGTGTGAAAGAGTTTTACACATTCAGTGTATTTTGTACGTGGAATTTAATTTATAATCACTTACTTTGAAGTTGACATTTTTTATCACTTAAGTTGATTAATAATTGGTAGTGTAGTTTTAATGCAACAAACAATGTAGCGTCGATGGTGGGGAACATTACTGCCGACTCATGCATGATGGGTACACATACATACAGTCTCTATCATCGATCACTTTCCACGTTTCAATAAAACCAAATGATATAAATATGCATATATGGTGGGTTCACACTTCTCAATCAATTTCAATTATAACAAACCATCCAACCAAGCATATTTAGTTACACAAGCAAAGATGAACTTGCTAGGCTGCCTCAAGGACTAAAAGAATACCATTTTTCTTCTCCTCTCTTTAATCTAGTGATTATCATTTTCTTTTTCTTTTTGATTTATCAAAAGATCTTTTTCTTTTTGAATTATCAAAAGATAAGTGATTTAGAGTCAATTTTGAAAAAATTTACTCCTTTAAGTAGTTTTTTCTTTATAGTTTAGTTTACATATATTTAATTTTTCTTTGGTATTTGCTTTTTTGCGATTTTTTCATCTTAGCGCAGCGTATTTTTTGTTTTGATTTTTGAACTGAGCATTCAGATAAGAATATTCTTCCGGTGTGATTGGTTTGTCAGATTTGTACTTTGCGTGGTGATTTGAGCTTCAAGTAGCTGAGAGAAATGGTATCAGCAACAATGTTAGCACTTCAACGCTCAAGTTGCTATTGCTCAAGGTGAGAGGAAGTACTAAAATTGGGTAAGAATGTGTACGTGTACCTTGAGAGTGAGTGCATGCGTATTGAGGAACAACCGTATAGTGGGTCATCCATGTGCAAGGAATGAGTCACAAATGTTGGTACAAAATGAGTTTTAGTTATAAAACACCCTAAGTTTTGATGATAACAAAGTATTAAATGGACAATTGGTATTACTAATGAATGATCTACTGTGCAGGAACAAAGTAAAAATCTTATTCACTCAGATCATCATTTAAGCCTCTAAAGGACACAGTCTGAAGCGTTTAGACTCTGAGAAGCGAGAAGCTTCAGAGCCTCTGAAGAAGTCCTCGTATGCCAAAGAGAGAAACACAGTCTGAAGCTTGCGTACATCATTCAGAAGATCAATGAAATGTTATTACCAGATTCTGAATGACACTCTCTGAAGAAAGACAGCTCATAACTAATGGAATAGTACAACGGTCTTATCAGCAAAAGAAGACTGTACTACCAACGGTCCTTTCTCAACATCTTTATACTTGAGTATAAATAAAAGACATTTTGCTTGAGAGAAGACCACTGGAAGATTATCAAACTCAGAGAAAGACTTAAATTGTATTCAAGCTGTGAACTGTTTTCATTCTTTCTTGTGTAATTTTCTAAGTCAAATATCTTTTGATATTGTAGGCTCTGAACTGAGTGTTTAGAGAGTCTAGCTTAAAACTTTCAGTCCTACTTAATCTGTGTATTAAGTTAGTTTGTGAAGTCTCTTGTCTTGTGTGACTTGAGCAAGAAAGTCTCAATCTTAGTGATTAGAGCAAAATAAGTCTCTTAGTCTTGTGTGACTTTGAGCAAAGGAAGTCTCTTAGTCTTGTGTGACTTTGAGCAAGGAAGTCTCTTGTCTTGTGTGACTTGAGCAAGGAAGTCTCTTGTCTTGTGTGACTTGAGTAAGGAAGTCTCGTGTCTTGTGTGACTTGAGCAAAGGAGTCTCTTGCTTGTGTGCTTGAGCACCTGAATTGTAATCTTAGTGATTATAGTGAAATCCCTTGGAAATGCAAGGGGACTGGACTACTCTCGTTTTGTGAGAGGAACCAGTATAATTTTTGTGTGTGCACTCTCTTCTCTCTCTCTCTCTCTCTCTCTCTCTCTCACTGTCTTATTTGTGTTTTGCGTTTTAACTAGCTTCCTTCATCCGCTGCTTTACAATCTGTTAGCTAGAAAAGATTTAATTTTTCAAAACACAATTCAACCCCCTTCTTGTGTTTTTCACCTTCAATTGGTATCAAGAGCTCCAGTTCTGTTTTTTAATCACTTCACAGTGAGACAGTAAAAGATCTTTGAAAAACACTGTATGTCTGGGGAATCCACAATTACACCTACACCTACACCTACTGCTACAGATCTATCTCAAGTTCAATACAACTACGACACCATGACTTCTACATCTTCAACTTCTAATCATGATTTCAGCAATAAAAAGGTTCCAGTCTTTAGTGGTGATGCTCTAAGATTTGAATGGTGGAAGGATATCATTTACCACTATGTCAATGGAATTGATGATGAGCTTTGAGACCTGATAGAAGAAGGAGTGCCTATTAAAGGAATAGGTCCTGATGGAAAGATTACTTTAGCTCAGAAGAGAGCATTGTCTGTTGAGAACAAGAAGATATTCTCCAAGCACAACAAAGTCAAACAAATCATGATGTCAGCTATATCTCATGATGAATACACCAAAATAATGGATAGATCTACAACAAAAGCTATGTATGACTCTCTCTGCTCAAACTATGATGGCAATAAGCAAGTTCAGAGTGCCAAAGCAAGACTCCTGGTTCAGCAGTATGAACTTTCTGCCATGAAACCTGAGGAAGACATTGAGACTATGTTTTCTAGATTTCAGACTCTGGTGTCTAATCACAGGATTCTGAAGAAAAGCTATACAACCACTGATCATGTGTGGAAAATCCTGAATAGCTTGACTGACAAATGGAGACCTAAGGTTACAGCCATTGAAGAAGCTAAGGATCTTGAGACCATTTCTCTTGAATCACTCATCAACAATCTCAAGAGCCATGAGATGGTATTGAATGCTGATGTAGTGAAGAAGAAGGAAAGGTCAGTGGCTTTAACTTCAACCAAGAAATCTTCAAAAGCAATCAAGGCTAAAACTCTGGGGGTTGAGGAGGATTCTTTTTCAGATGATCAAGGAGATGAACAGGTTGAGGAATTTGCCATGTTCACCAGAAACTTTCAAAAATGGGCAAAAATGAGCAAGAGTCACAAAGGAAATAGCTCAAGGAATGCTTCTAGTAGAGAAGAGAAGAACTGCTTCAAGTGTAACAAACCAAGACACTTCATTGCTGAGTGTCCTGAAGCATCATCAAAGGACAAGAACAAGAAGTTCAGTAGCAAGAGAGAGAGCTACAAGAGGAGAATCCAGAGGAGCTTAATGGCAAAATTTGACAACCTGGAAACCTCCTCAGACAGTGATGATGAAGAAGCAAATGTGGCTCTGATGGCTACAGCTGATGGAGACTCTGAATCAGACTCTGAAGGATCAGACTCTAAAGGACCAGACTTTGATGGATCAGACTCTGATGAATCTGAACAGGTATTTTTAAATTATTCTAAAGAACAACTTTTAACCTACCTTGGTATGTCTCTAAGAAAGTTTGCTAAATCATCCTCTAAACTAAAACTTTTAAAAACACAGAAGGATGAGTTAGCAAAGAAAGCTGAACATTTTCAAGCTCTATATAAAAATTCTTTAATCAAAATTGAAGAACTTGAAAATGGATGCACAAGATGTAACAAACCTACCGATGAGCATGAGGTTGCTCTTCAGGAGTTTGTTCATCAGAACGTCAACAAAAGTAAGATGGCGTCTATGATTTATAATGTTTGCAAAAATGTAGGTGAAGGAATAGGTTACTCATATGGTAAATCATATGGGAAACAAAATCCTTATATTTGTTTGAATAATACTCCTGATAATCTTTATTCAACCTTTGTGCCTGCGAAAAGCAAAGGCGAAGCTGTGGTTGTTTCAGACTCTGAGGGTATCTCTGGAATCTGCAAAACAAGCTCTGAAGTCACTTCAGAGGTTGTTTCTCAAAACCCCAAAGAAAGCAACTCTGTGTTGGAACAAAATATGTGTTAATACACACCCTTAGGTTTTGATGATAACAAAGTATTAAATGGACAATTGATGGTACTAATGTTTAAATTAAGTGCAGGAGAATTCAACGTTAGATCAAGAGCACACTTAATTTAGACTATGATGAAACCTATAGAAGTCTGAATAATTACACTCTGAAAGAGTTCAGAAGCTACAACGTGGTCAGGAGCTAAACAAAGTTCAGAAGCTCAAAGAGGATCAGAACGTCTGAAGGTGTTCAGAAGCTCAGAGGAGTTCAGAAGCTCAAGGATGTTCAGAGGCCTACAAGAGCTCAGATGCTCTCTGCTAGTCATGAGTCATTCAGAGGATGAAGACGTTCAGAAGCTGAATTGCGAAGGACTATCTGAGGCCAAACATTCAAAGACCAATCAGACTCCAAGTTATCAAAGGTTCATCAGAAGCAAAGGAATTCCCAGTCATCAGAGGGCTACATCAACTACAACTTATCAAGCCTGATGATTTGTTCTAAAGTCAACTAATTGCAACGGTCACAAACGATGTGATCCCTCTCACTAGGAGCTAGTTGTACCTTATAACTGTACTATTGGACAAACAGTAAAGGTGAAGCCTCTCTGCAAAGGAAGACATGGCTTTACTCAACGGATCTTCAAAGACTACAACTGTCCATTTTACAACGGGAATGTCTCCAACGTCTCAATGTCTTTCTCAACTCATATAAATATGCCAAAGAAAGAATTGATGACTAGCGATCTTCATTAGAAAACATCTCTCAGAAGAAAGTGAGAATTTGCATTGTAATAGAAAATATCTCTCAAATGAAGTGAGCATAGAAACTAACTTAAGCCTCTGAAGTTATTATGTTTGTAATAAGTTTAAGCTTATAAGTTAGTAGTAAGTCTTCTGCTTAGTGTAGAAGGAACAAAGTCTTCTGCTTAGTGTAGAAGCACATAAGTCTCAATCTTAGTGATTAGAGCAATGAAGTCTTCTGCTGAGTGTAGGAGCAAGGAAGTCTCTCTGTCTTGTGTGACTTAGAGCAGGAAGTCTTAAGCTTGTGTGCTTAAGCAAGGAAGTCTCTGATCTTGTGTGATCAGAGCAAGGAAGTCTTTGATCTTGTGTGATCAGAGCAAGGAAGTCTCTCTGTCTTGTGTGACTAAGAGCAGGAAGTCTTGAGCTTGTGTGCTTGAGCAACTATTGTAATCTTTGTGATTATAGTGAACTCTCTTGGAAACAAGGGGACTTGAGTACTCTCAATTTGTGAGGGGAACCAGTATAAATTGTTGTGTGTTCTTCTCTCTCTCACTCTCTCATTTACTCCTTCATCATTCATAACGCCTTAAGTTAATTGTGTGAACAATCCGCTGTGCTTTAAAGACTCTGAAAAGATTTAAATATCTTGGAAAGTTTTTAAATATCCAAAACACAATTCAACCCCCCTTCTTGTGTTTTCTCCACGCACCTTCAATTGGTATCAGAGCTCCGGTTCTGTTGGTAAATCACTTAACCGTGAGACAGTCAGGATCCAAAGGAGAAAATCACCATGGCTCAAAACATGGATGATTGGAAGCAGAAGTTATATCAACAAGTTGCTGATCTTGTCAAAGAAATTGAAGATGGACTGAACTTAAATGAAGATCTGAACAACAATCAAAATCCTTCCACATCAGGGGTTAATCAAACCTCTAGTATATATTCTACAACTACTACTCTTTGCCTCATTTGTGATGATAATGAAAGCATTCAGTGGGCAACAGTAAATGGTTTGTTAGATCAATATGAGGAGTTCCGGATGGAGGAAAATTAGAGTATTGAAGAAATGAACTCAAGGTTTCAAGCCATCACAAGCAAGCTTGAAGACCACAACAACAAACTCAGCAACAAAGAGCTTGTAAGCAAGTTGTTGAGAAGTTTGCCTCTGAATTGGAATGAAATTCCAAATACTATAGAGGAAACTAAAGACATCAATTCAATGAGTCCTGAATCATTGATTGATTTACTCAGAGTCCATGAATTGGCTCTGAAGGAAATGCAAGAGTTGAACGGTGAAGAAGCAGAAGCAGCAAGGAAAGGAAAGCAAGCATTGGAGCATGAAGATCTTGTTGAAGAACCTGATGAAAAGTATCTTGAAAGGTTTTCAAGAAAAATTCAAAGATGGTACAACTTCAAGAAGAATGGAGGAAGACTGGCTAAAGGAATGACAACATGGGATGTACTAGACAACTTCTCTGAAGATGAGTCTGAAAGAGCACTAGGAGCTGAAGGATCAAGTTTTGAAGATGGCTCAGACTCTGAAGACTCAAGTTCTGATGAAAAGTCAGAACCTGAGAGCATAGACAGCATCCAGAGAACAGTGAATCAGGTATATTCTTGTCTTTCTAAAGCAAAATTGATCAAGCATCTTAAGAAGACTTTACTTAAACTCTCTAATAGTCAGCAGAAGTATAAAAAGCTTAAAGAAGACTATGAGAATTTAAGTAAGCAAGCAAATCACTCTGAAGGTCTTGTTCAAAACGATTTTATCAAACCAAGAGATCTTAAGAATGATTATGCTGTGTGTTACAAACCCTTTGAGCACTCTTTTGCTCTCAAAGAGTATTGCAGCACCAATGCTGATCAAAATAAAATTGTTTCCATGCTTTGCAACCTTAAGACCAACAATACTAATGGGATTGGATACTCTAGTGATAAAACACTAGAGGAACCAAACTCATCAGTTATTGATGGAAGCTTCTCACTACCTAATCTTTACAGTACATTTGTATCTGATAGCACTCAGATGAAACAAATGGAGGATGAAGATTTGGCAACTAACAGTCTAGGACCCTCAAGCAAGTGGGTACCAAGAGACAAAATTGTTTACTTGTTTGCAGGTGAAACTAAGACTCTGAACCTTCCAATCACATGGATGCATGTGACTGTGAATGGAAGAAGATCAATTGTGCATAGGAGGCACATTTTTGAAGAATCAGATGGAGAAGAAGATGAAGTGGAATACATGCGCAACAGGAGGGAGCATGAAGAATTTGAAGCTTGTTTTGAAGATGACAACAACTCAGTGTGGTGGAGTAATTGCTCAGGCTCTGACTCTGACTACAATTAAATCAAGAAAGCTTCAATGCAAGGTAAGTATGCTTAACTCCTGAATGACATCTTAGAGGAATAACTTTCAAAGGTTGAGAATGTCTTCTTAGGACACAAAATGTTCAGAACTAAAAACCTTGAAAAATCCTGTCTGAACATATTTTTTTGTGTCCTGAAAGGTGTGTTTTTCAGCCTCTGAAGTTCTTCAGGTTTCAGTATCTGAAGAAGCTCAGACTCTGAGAAATTTTTCAACCTCTGAAAGATAAGCCTCTGAATAGAAAATGAATTAGAAACGTTTAAGTAAATTCTTACTGAAACGTTTTGGCGCTAAAAAGACAACACGTACACACGTTCTGATTGGTTTAAAACAGTTAATGATTAGTTCTTTTCTTTTTGATTTATGTGTGACTTAATTTGCCTTTAATCAAAATCACTAAATCACTTGCACACATTGCATCTTCACAACCTACACTTTCGATTATCTCAAACTTCAGAAAAACCCTCTTTCTTCAAAAATTTAGCAAAACCCTAACTGTAGAAATGGCAGCATCCACATCTTCTTCAGATTCTCTATTTGTGTTTCCAAAGAACTTTCCTATCAACACTATTACTTGCGAAGAATTGTTCTCCACAGATTTGTCTCTAGAGATGGAGGGAAAATCTCTAAATCTGGTTATGGAACAACTAGTGGATTTTGACAGTTTGGAGAAGAATCAATTTGGTATCTTAAAGTACTTTATCGAACGTGATGGGAGCTTTAAATACATGGAGTTGCTAAATGGCCCCATCTATCCATCACTGGTAAAGGATTTCTGGATCAGAAGTAAGGTGAAGACGGTTGAAGACTACAACAGGAAGCTGGATGAAAAGAAGAAGGAGAAGTTAGAGAATAAGGACAAGACTCCTCAAGAATTGGGAATGAGGATAGCTGAAGAAACTGAAGTGCATTTTGTGGTTTGTGGATTTGAAGTAATTCTTACTGCTTCAAATCTGGCTAAGGTATTATCCATTCCAAATGAAGGTATCTACCATACCTTTAGCCAAAGTGAAGCAAAGAACTCAGAATTTCTAGTAAACATGACCAAGCTGTGCTATACTAAAGGAAAGAGCTGTGAAAGCAATAAGGTGAGTGATCTGAAGCCTATTCAAAGAGTATTAGCCAGAATAGTTCTAGGATCAATATTTCCAAGAAGTGGAAGTACTGATCAACTTTCTTGGGATCATAGGCACTTTGTCTATTTTCTCACAAGAAAATTCAATTTGAACTAACAAAATACATCTTCAATCACCTTTGCAAGGCTATAAGCGTTACTCAGAAGCAGTCTAAGCCAAATGTTCATATCATCTATCCTAGGATCCTGAGTGAGATATTTTATCAGTGTGGAGTGATAGATGCAATTAAGGCTGCTGGTCATGACAATCTGATTAGGGAAATCAGAGCTTCTACAATCTCTGCTCACACTTTCTTTAACATGAACTTACTAGCAGGAAAAGAAATACAGCCCTCTGATTCATTTAAACCTCTACCTCACTCACAAGATTCAATGGTTAAGAGATTTGAGATTGACATACCTAATGTCTCAAATGGTATTGTCAATCAATATATACAACTGCTAGAAAGTCAAGGTGAAGGGTTTGAGATTGAAGAAGAAGAGCTGAAGAAGAAAAGGAAGAGGCTAGTGAAGATAAAAGTAGAGAAGAATGAAGCTGAAAGGGTAGAGAGGAAAGGAAAAATCAAGTCCAAAGCTGAGAGGTCAACTGTGATAGCAGTAGATGATGAAGAAAGTGAAGATGATGATGAACCATTGTGTGTCAGAATGAAGAAACTCATCAAGGAGCCAAGAAAGAAAACTACTGAAGGCTCAATCAAGGACAACTCAGTAAATGCATCTATGTCTACACCTGCTATTGTCAACACTCAAGAAACTCAACCAACATCATCATCAACCCAACCAAAAATAAACAAAAATCCTGCTCAGAACCCACTCACCCATTCACTCTCTGAGCAGACTCAGAACATCACTCCAAACACTATCCAAACAAGTCCTGAAGACAATCTCACGTTAAAACAAATTGTGTCAGGACATGTTCATTCAGAACCTCTCATATCAAAAATAATCCACACTGAACCACAGCTCGCATCTGAACCTATCCAACCACAACCTGAACAACAAAATACTGAGGAACTTGAACCTCATTCTGATGTTTCAAAACATACTGAACTTGTTGATTCAGAAGATATCCAACCATCGAACTATGTTGATGATATTGTCCAAGAGCTTCATGTAGATGATTTTCATCTTAAAGCTTTTGATCAACAGCAACAACAACCTCAAACATCACCTCAACACACATCTTCACCCTCAAACTCTGAACCTCATCCAACTAACTCAACTAACCCTGAAATCTTGAATGAATGCAATAGCTTGATTAGACAGATACATGGTCTTCCTGAGTTAAGACATTCTGACACATCTTCATCTGAACTTGTTGCACAATGGGTGAACTTGGCTGAGGATTTGGTAAAGAAGCTGCATAGTCTTCAGGAGGTTGATGTTGAAGAACTGAGGAGGATTGAAAAAGGGAGGAATAAGGTGGTTGAAGAGGTCATTCAGAATAAAAAGGACACAGAGAGGAATCACCCTGAATCCTCTACTGTAAGAAACAACAATCTGAATTAATCTACTCAAGGAGATCTAAGGAACAACCAAGAGCATCTAAGAAATCCAGTTTATGAGGCTGAACTTAAAGAAATCAGAACCGAGATGGGCAAGTCTATGGGGATGTTAGCGAAAGTTGATGGAAAACAAACAGAAATCTTGAATACATTAGCTTCTCTCTTTAACCAACCACAATAAAACCATTTGGATTTCTTTGAATGCTTATGTGTTTATCTGCTGATTAAATGTTTTGATTAGACACAGTATTAGGTTCAACTTGTGTATATATATTAAGTTGTTTCATGATTATCTGAATGGTTATATGTCCTTGATTGATTCTGTTTAGCATTGTTTTATTCTAGAAATGATTTTATTTCTTAAACAATCAAATCTTGGACAATCAATACCTCAAATTCTTGAGCTCTTACTTGTAAAATTTGATTTTCAATAAGTACAATATGTGGCATTCTTAAAAGATCAAATTACATATGAAGAGAAGAAATATATTTAAGAAATCAAATTACATAACAGGCCAAAGTAATGAGTTTTATTTCATTAAGAACTTGAGTTGTAGACTACATATCAATCTCCTAAAGACTAATTTCTTGAAGCCTCCAAGGGATGACCTTGGAGAAGGAACTGATATTCTTGAAGAAACCATGCATAAGTTTGGTTTCCTTCAGGAATGTCAGTTTTCCCTTCTTAGGCTATCGACTTCAGTTTGATTTTCTTCAGGAAGATATGTCTTCAGAACTTAAAACAGTCAGAGTCCAAAGATTTCTCTTCAGACTCTGAACTGAGTTCTTCTGTGACAGACACTGGCTTTGTTTCCATTGGTTTCTTCTTATGTTTTCTCCTATCTTGACTATCTCTCGTTGAAACTACTTTCTTATTCTCTGAGCGTTTCATTTTTTCTCTCAAGAGATCTATCAATAACCTAAGATTATTCTGTGTGAGTAAAATGACTAGGTATCTCTCTCCTTTTATAAGCATAATTCAATGGCCAAGTATTAAATGTGTTCAACCACTCCAGATTTGACGGCATTGAAAGTTGAAATTTCTATTAAATTGCTTATACTACCTTTTTGATAATGACAAAATGGGGAGAAAGAATATTGGTAAATCAATTGTTGGAAGAAGCGAAATTACTTGGCTTTTTAGGGCCTTGTAGTGCTTCAGAGAGAGAACGTAGGAGAGTGGTAAAAATAGTAGCATGAGGTACATGCTTTGATATGACAATCTGATCTTTGAGGATTTCAAAATATTGTACTAAAGAGCTCTGAACTGTTTTCAATTTTTTTGTTTAGACTCTGAGCTATTTTCTTTGAAAAGATTTTTTAAGCTCTGAATTATTTGAAAATATTTTGAACTCTGAAGCTGTTAATGATAACCATCAGAACCAAGTGTGTGTGTAAATGTTTCTAAGTGCCTCTGATCCTATTTTGTCATTCAATTTAAATATTGCTTCATCTTGCATCTGCATTAAGGGCTTAATTTCAAGGAGAATGCATTTATTAATTGAAGTTTATTATTCATAGTTAGTTCTTGAGTAAGGGTGCAACTTTATTCAAAGATTATCACACTATGAAAAGAAGAAGCTTGCAAACCTTGTTCTTTATATAGTGAAATATGAATAATTTAAGTCATATAATAAAGTATTTCTGAAACTGATTAAAATTAACTATGGATACAAAATAGGGGAGCTTACAAACCTAACCCTATGGGTTATCAGACTTAGGGGGAGCTTGCAAAACTCAGAAGCCTAATGTCAACATAGATGATTTTTATCAACAACAATTGTATTTAATACTTATGTTTGTCATCATTAAAAAGGGGGAGAATGTTGGAAGAAAATATGTGTTAATACACACCCTTAGGTTTTGATGATAACAAAGTATTAAATGGACAATTAATGGTACTAATGTTTAAATTAAGTGCAGGAGAATTCAACGTTATATCAAGAGCACACTTAATTTAGACTCTGATGAAACCTATGGAAGTCTGAATAATTACACTCTGAAAGAGTTCAGAAGCTACAACGTGGTCAGGAGCTAAACAAAGTTCAGAAGCTCAAAGAGGATCAGAACGTCTGAAGGTGTTCAGAAGCTCAGAGGAGTTTGAAGGTGCGTGGAGAAAACACAAGAAGGGGGGTTGAATTGTGTTTTGGATATTTAAAAACTTTTCAAGATGTTTAAATCTTTTCAGAGTCTTTAAAGCACAGCGGATTATTCACACAATTAACTTATGGCGTTATAAATGATGAAGGAGTAAATGAGAGAGTGAGAGAGAGAAGAACACACAACAATTTATACTGGTTCCCCTCACAAATTGAGAGTACTCCAGTCCCCTTGTTTCCAAGAGAGTTCCACTATAATCACACGGATTTCAATAGTTGCTCAAGCACACAAGCTCAAGACTTCCTGCTCTTAGTCACACAAGACATATAGAGACTTCCTTGCTTTGATCACACAAGATCAAAGACTTCCTTGCTCAAGCACACAAGCTTGAGACTTCCTGCTCTAAGTCACACAAGATAGAGAGACTTCCTTGCTCTGATCACACAAGATCAGAGACTTCCTTGCTCAAGCACTCAGGCTCAAGACTTCACTGCTCCAATCACTAAGACTGAGACTTACGTGCTTCTACACTAAGCAGAAGACTTTCTTGCTTCTACACTAAGCAAAAGACTTACTTGCTTCTACACTAAGCAGAAGACTTACTACTAACTTAAGAGCTTAAGACTTATTACAAACATAATAATCTTCAGAGGCTCTAAGCTAGTTTCTATGCTCACTTCATTTGAGAGATATTATCTATTACAATTCAAATGCTCACTTTCTTCTGAGAGATTTTTCTAATTTTGAGCGCTAGTCTTCAATTCTTTCTTTGGCATATTTATATGAGTTGAGAAAGACATTGAGACGTTGGAGAAATTCCCGTTGCAACTTGGACAACAGTAGACATTAAGATCCGTTGAGTAAAGCCACGTCTTCCTTTGCAGAGAAGCTTCACCTTTGCTGTCTATCCAATGGTACAGTTATAAGGTACAACTAGCTCCTAGAGAGAGAGATCAGATCCTTTGTGACCGTTGCATTTTAGTTGACCTTAGAACAAGTCATCAGGCTTGATAAGTTGTAGTTGATGTAGCCCTCTAATGACTGGGAATTCCCTTTGCTTCTGATGAACCTTTGATAACTTGGAGTCTGATTGGTCTTTGAATGGTTGGCCTCTGATAGTCTTCAGTAATTCAGATTCTGAACGCCTTCATCCTCT
Organism: Trifolium subterraneum; assembly: GCA_951799995.1. Taxonomy (NCBI): domain Eukaryota; kingdom Viridiplantae; phylum Streptophyta; class Magnoliopsida; order Fabales; family Fabaceae; genus Trifolium; species Trifolium subterraneum. Next base: position 12,067,219 of record OX637466.1, on the reverse strand, counting down.
GAATGACTTATGACTATGAGACAGCCTCTGAACTCTTGTAGGCCTCTGAACATCCTTGAGCTTCTGAACTACTCTGAGTCCCTGAACAGCTTTCAGAAGTTCTGATCTACCTTGAGCTTCTGAACTTTGTATAGCTTCTGACCACGTTGTAGCATCTGAACTCTTTCAGAGTCTTAAATATTCAGACTTCCATTGGTTTCATCAGAGTTTAAATTAAGTGTGCTTTTGATTAAACGTTGAATTCTCCTGCACTTAATTTAAACATTAGTACCATCAATTGTCCATTTAATACTTTGTTATCATCAAAACTTAAGGGTGTGTATAAACACATATTTTGTTCCAACAATCTCCCCCTTTTTGATGATGACAAACACAAGTATTAAATACAATTGTTGTTGATAAAAATCAGCTATGTTGACATTAGGCTTCTGAGTTTTGCAAGCTCCCCCTAAGTCTGATAACCCATAGGGTTAGGTTTGTAAGCTCCCCCTATTTTGTATCCATAGTTAATTTTAATCAGTTTCAGAAATACTTTATTATATGACTTAAATTATTCATATTTCACTATGTAAAGAACAAGGTTTGCAAGCTTCTTCAGTCCATAGTGTGATAATCTTTGAGTAAAGTTGCACCCTTACTCAAGAACTAACTATGAATAATAAACTTCAATTAATAAATGCATTCTCCTTGAAAATTAAGCCCTTAATGCAGATGCAAGATGAAGCAGTATTTAAATTGAAGCAATATTTAAATTGAATGACAAAATAGAATCAGAGGCGCTTAAAGACTTCTACATACACACACGGTTCTGATGGTTATCATTAACAGCTTCAGAGTTCAAAACATTTTCAAACAGTTCTGAGCTTTAAAAATCTTTTCAAAGAAAATAGCTCAGAGTCTGAACAAAAAAGTTGAAAACATTTCAGAGCTCTTTAGTACAATATTTTGAAATCCTCAAAGATCAGATTGTCATAACAAAGCATGTACCTCATGCTACTATTTTGACCACTCTCCTATGTTCTCTCTCTGAAGCACTACAAGGCCCTAAAAAGCCAAGTAATTTCGCTTCTTCCAACAATTGATTTACCAATCTTCTTTCTCCCCCTTTTGTCATTATCAAAAAGGTAATATAAGCAATTAATAGAAATTCAACTTTCAATGCCGTCAAATCAGAAGTGGTTGAACACATTAATTATTCGGCCATTGAATTTTGCTTATAAAAGGAGAGAGATACCTAGTCATTTTACTCACACAGAGTAATCTTAGGTTATTGATAGATCTCTTGAGAGAAAAAATGAAACGCTCAGAGAGGAAGAAAGTAGTTTCACTGAGAGTCAGTCAAGATAGGAGAAAACATAAGAAGAAACCAATGAGACAAAGCCAGTGTCTGTCACAGAAGAACTCAGTTCAGAGTCTGAAGAGAAATCTTTGGACTCTAACTGTTTTTAGTTCTGAAGACATATATTCCTGAAGAAAATCAAACTGATATCCAAGGCTCTGGAGGAGCTAGAGTCCTCTCCTGAGGAAAACCAAACTGATGCAACAGAGTTGGTTTCTTCAAGACGGACTCTTGGTTGGATGGCTTCAGCAAAAACTTCAACCTTTCCCCTCCGCAAAGGTCATGTAGGCTTCCACAAACATGACCTTTTAGAGCATCCAGAAGATATTTCTTAGAATTTTAGTCTTGTAAACCAGAACTTATGTTCTTAATGAAATAACATTCATTACTTTGGCTTGTTTAGTTTTGATTTCTTATTTTTATGCCTTCTCTTGTTATGTAATTTGATATTTTTAAGAATATCCACATATTGTACTTCACGAAAAAATGAAAGCAATTCAAGAGTTTGAAAGATCATTTTTAGAAATCAATTAAAGAGTTAACACAAACAACCAAACAACATATCAAACAACATTAACAACTTGCATATTCATCAGATAAATATAGTGGATGGGTATGTCAGATTAACACTCAGAGTTTTAATCTAAACAAAAGTTTTATCAGAGTGCTTTGCAAATTATCAATCAGAAAGACATATAAGCAATTAAACAAGTCCTAAGGTTGGGGTTGACTACAGAGAGATGCTAGGGTTGTCATGATGTTTTTCTGATTGGCATTTACTTCTTCCATCAATCCCACAAACTTGTCTACTTTTGCTTTAATCCTTCTGATGTCATCTTTATAGAAAGGATTCCTTAGAAACTGTTGAGTTGCTTGATCATCCCTCAGACTGTCTTGAGGAGGAACATTCAGATCATTCACCTTTTCTCTTGCAGCAGAGGATTCAGGATGATTCCTCTCTGTGTCCATTTGATTATGAATGTCCTTCTCAGCATTGATAGCTTTCCCTTTGTCAAACATCTTCTGTTCTTCCATAGCTGCCTTTTGAAGATTGTGCACTCCTTTCACCAGTTCGTCTGTCAGACTTAACCATTCAGAAGCATACTCAGATGAAGGCATATCTGTTTGCCTTAGATCATAAAGACCATGTAACTTTCTGAACAAGTCATTGCAAATGCTCAAGACATCAGGATTGTCTGATTGGGTGGGATGAGGTTCATTTGGTAAGAGTGTATTTGTGAGATGGGAATTGAAAAGGGTAGGCAAATGTTGGGATTGTTGAGGACTAGGACTGGTATGATCAAAGTTTTTGAGATGAAAATCCTCTGTAGAAAGTTCATTGATCATAGCCTCAACATGGTCTGATGGTGGGTGGTTCAAGTTTTCTTCTGAAACAATATGTTCAGAGAATTGAAGTTCAGATGGAGTTTGGTGGTTGAGTGGGTGAAAGTCTGAAAGCGTTTGAGTTATAGATGACTTGGTCTTAGCTTTTAGATGTTCAAGGCTAGCTAGGATTTCATCTAACTCATTGGGGTTGTAATCAGACGAAGATGATGATGATGATATGTTGATGAAGATTGGTTCAGGGTGAGTTGATTTAGCAGGTTCTGATATGAGTTGTTTTATGGTAAGGTTTTCTTCAGAACTTGCTTGGTTTAGAGTTGGAGTGAGTTGATTTGATGACGAGGTTAACTGAATGTCTTCAGTAGTAGCAGCAAAAGGTTTAGATACATCACATGATCTGTTATGATCTGAGCTTTCATTAGTCTTTTCCTCAGACTCCTTGACAAGCTTCCTTCTTCTGACGCTAAGAGGTTCATCATCACTCTCTGAGTTTTCAGCTTCATATGCTTTCACTAACCTTCTTCTCTTCTTCTTCAACTCTACCTTTTCAATCTCAAAACCTTCTCCTAGGTTGTCCAAAAGTTGAATATACTTATTGACAATGTCACAAGAAAATGTAGGCATGTCAATGTTCCATTTCTTAACCAAGGAGGGTTCTGAGTGAGGCTGATATACCAGAGAATCTGAAGGTTGTGCTTCAATTTCTGAAAACAGGTTTATGCAAGCTAGTGAATGAGCAGAAAATGTGGGAGCTCTGCATTCTCTTAACAAGTAGTCATGCCCAGCAGTTTTGATTATATCTATCACCCCACATTGATAGAAAATCTCACTGAGGACCCTTGGGTAGACTACATGTATATCAGACTTGGCCTGATTTTGAGATAAGAGCACAGATTTGCATAGGTGATCAAAGATGTATTTAGCCCAATTTAAATCACATTTCCTTGTGAGAAAATAGACAAAGTGTTTATGATCCCATGACAAATGATTAGGATTTTCACTTCCTGGAAATATAGATTTTGACATGATTTTGGCTATCATCTGCTGAGTGGGCTTCAGATCATCTATCCTGTTGCTTTCACAGCTTGTCCCCTTGACGTAGCATTGTCTTGTCATAGTCTTCAGAAACATAGAGTTATGTGCTTCATTGCGACTAAAGGTGTAGTAGATGCCTTCATTTGGGATGGATAACACCTTAGCCAAATTTGAAGTAGCGAGAATTACTTCAAATCCGCACACAACAGAATGCACCTCCGTTTCTTCAATGACTCTTAAACCTAACTCTTCAGGAGTCTTGTCTTCATTTTCAATCTTTTCTTCTCTCCTTGCAGCTAGCTCCTTGTGATAGTCTTCAACAGTCTTCACCTTGCTTCTAATCCAGAAATCTTTCACCAGAGTGGGATAGATTGGACCATTTAATAAATTCATGTACCTAAAGCTCCCTTTGTGAATAGTGAAGAACTTTAGGACATCAAGATGGTTCTTTTCCAAACTATCAAAGTCCACTGGTTGTTCCATAACCAGGTTCAGAAATTTTCCCTCCATCTTGAGAGATAAATCTGTAGAAAACATCTCCTCGCAAGCAATGGTGTTGATCGGAAAGTTATCAGGAAAAATAAACAAGGAGTTTTGAATTGGTGTTGAAGTAGATGCCATTCAGAAGGATAGGGTGTGGAGGATGCTAAACTGAGAGATAAAGTTTGTTCCAGCTTTGAAGAGCAATAGTTTGTAAAGTGAGTGTTTAAGAGTTTTTAGAAAACATAAGACCAATTAAAAACACACAATACTTTAAAGAAAATAAAACAAACTAATCATTAACTGCATTCAAACCAATCAGAACGTGTATGCGTGTTGTCTTTTTGGCGCCAAAACGTTTTAGTAAAAATACTTAAACGTTTCCAATTCATTTTGTATTCAGAGGCTTAACTGTCAGAGGTTGAAACGTTTCTCAGAGTCTGAGATTCTTCAGATGCTGAAACCTGAAGAACTTCAGAGGCTGAAGAAACAAGTCTTTCAGGACACAAAAAAATATGTTCAGACAGGATTTTTCAGGGTTTTTAGTACTGAACACTGTGTATCCTAAGAAGACATTTTTCAACCTTTGAGAGTTATTTCTCTGAATATGTCATTCAGGAGTTAAGCATACTCACCTTGCATTGAAGCTTTCTTGATTAGGTGTAGTCAGAGTCATAGCCAGAGCAATCACTCCACCACACTAAGTTGTTATTATCTTCATACTCCCTTCTGCTCCTTATGTACTCTTCTTCATCTTCTTCTCCATCCGACTCTTCAAGAATGTGCCTTCTATGCACAATTGCTCTTCTTCCATTCACAGTCACATGCATCCATGTGATTGGAAGGTTCAGAGTCTTAGTTTCACCTGCAATCAAGTAAACAATTTTGTCTCTTGGTACCCACTTGCTTGAGGGTCCTAGACTGTTAGTTGCCAAATCTTTATCCTTCATTTGTTTCATCTGAGAACTATCAGATACAAATGTAGTGTAAAGATTTGGAAGTGAGAAGCTTCCATCAATAACTGATGAGCTTGGTTCCTCTAGTGTTTTACTACTAGAGTATCCAATCTCATTAGTATTGTTGGTCTTAAGGTTGCAAAGCATGGAAACAATTTTATTTTGATCAGCATTTATGTTACAGTACTCTTTGAGAACTAGAGAGTGCTCAAGGGGTTTGTAACATATAGCAAAATCATTCTCAAGGTCTTTGGTTTTGATAAAAAAAATTTTGTTCAAGACCTTCAGAGTGATTTGCTTTCTTACTTAAATTCTCATAGTCTGCTTTAAGCTCTTTAAACTTCTGCTGACTAATAGAGAGTTTAAGTAAGGTCTTATTAAGATGCTTGATCAATTTAGTTTTGGAGAGACTAGAATATACCTGATTTGTTGTTCTCTGAATGCTTTCTTTGCTCTCAGGTTCTGGCTTTTCATCAGAGACTGAGTCTTCAGAGTCTGAGCCATCTTCAGAACTTGATCCTTCAGCTCTTGGTGCTCTTTCAGACTCATCTTCAGAGAAGTTGTCAAGTACATCCCATGTTGTCATCCCTTTAGCTAGTCTTCCTCCATTCTTCTTGAAGATGTACCATCTTTGAATTTTTCTTGAAAAACTTTCAAGATACTCTTCATCAGGTTCTTCAACAAGATCTTCATGCTCCAATGCTTGCTTTCCTTTCCTTGCTGCTTCTGCTTCTTCACGGTTCAACTCTTGCATATCCTTCAGAGCCAATTCATGGACTCTGAGTAAATCAATCAATGATTCAGGACTCATTGAATTGATGTCTTCAGTTTCCTGTATAGAATGTGGAATATCATTCCAATCCAGAGGCAAACTTCTCAGCAACTTGCTTACAAGCTCTTTGTTGCTGAGTTTGTTGTTGTGTTCTTCAAGCTTGCTTGTGATAGCTTGAAACCTTATGTTCATTTTCTCAATGCTCTCATTTTCCTCCATCCTAAACTCCTCATATTGTTCTAACAAGCCATTTACTGTTGCCCACTGAATGCTTTCATTATCATCACTAATGAGGCACATAGTAGTAGCTGTAGAACCAATATCAGAAGTTTGATTAGCCCCTGAAGTCGAGGGATTTTGATTGTTCCTCAGATCTTCATTTAAGCTCAGTTCATCTTCAAATTTCTTGCTAAGATCAGCAACTTGTTGATGTAGCTTCAGCTTCCACTTATCCATGTTTTGAGCCATGGAGGTTTTCTCCTTTGGATTTTGACTGTCTCACGGTTAAGTGATTTACCAACAGAACTGGAGCTCTGATACCAATTGAAGGTGCGTGGAGAAAACACAAGAAGGGGGATTGAATTGTGTTTTGGATATTTAAAAACTTTCCAAGATGTTTAAATCTTTTCAGAGTCTTTAAAGCACAGCAGATTATTCACACAATTAACTTATGGCGTTATAAATGATGAAGGAGTAAATGAGAGAGTGAGAGAGAGAAGAACACACAACAATTTATACTGGTTCCCCTCACAAATTGAGAGTACTCCAGTCCCCTTGTTTCCAAGAGAGTTCCACTATAATCACACGGATTTCAATAGTTACTCAAGCACACAAGCTCAAGACTTCCTGCTCTTAGTCACACAAGACATATAGAGACTTCCTTGCTTTGATCACACAAGATCAAAGACTTCCTTGCTCAAGCACACAAGCTTGAGACTTCCTGCTCTAAGTCACACAAGACAGAGAGACTTCCTTGCTCTGATCACACAAGATCAGAGACTTCCTTGCTCAAGCACTCAGGCTCAAGACTTCACTGCTCCAATCACTAAGACTGAGACTTACGTGCTTCTACACTAAGCAGAAGACTTTCTTGCTTCTACACTAAGCAAAAGACTTACTTGCTTCTACACTAAGCAGAAGACTTACTACTAACTTAAGAGCTTAAGACTTATTACAAACATAATAATCTTCAGAGGCTCTAAGCTAGTTTCTATGCTCACTTCATTTGAGAGATATTATCTATTACAATTCAAATGCTCACTTTCTTCTGAGAGATTATTCTAATGTTGAGCGCTAGTCTTCAATTCTTTCTTTGGCATATTTATATGAGTTGAGAAAGACATTGAGACGTTGGAGAAATTCCCGTTGCAACTTGGACAGCTGTAGACATTAAGATCCGTTGAGTAAAGCCACGTCTTCCTTTGCAGAGAAGCTTCACCTTTGCTGTCTGTCCAATGGTACAGTTATAAGGTACAACTAGCTCCTAGAGAGAGAGATCAGATCCTTTGTGACCGTTGCATTTTAGTTGACCTTAGAACAAGTCATCAGGCTTGATAAGTTGTAGTTGATGTAGCCCTCTGATGACTGGGAATTCCCTTTGCTTCTGATGAACCTTTGATAACTTGGAGTCTGATTGGTCTTTGAATGGTTGGCCTCTGATAGTCTTCAGTAATTCAGATTCTGAACGCCTTCATCCTCTGAATGACTTATGACTATCAGACAGCCTCTGAACTCTTGTAGGCCTCTGAACATCCTTGAGCTTCTGAACTTTGTATAGCTTCTGACCACGTTGTAGCATCTGAACTCTTTCAGAGTCTTAAATATTCAGACTTCCATTGGTTTCATCAGAGTTTAAATTAAGTGTGCTCTTGATGAAACGTTGAATTCTCCTGCACTTAATTTAAACATTAGAACCATCAATTGTCCATTTAATACTTTGTTATCATCAAAACTTAAGGGTGTGTATAAACACATATTTTGTTCCAACAGAGTTCAAAAGCTCAAGGATGTTCAGAGGCCTACAAGAGCTCAGATGCTCTCTGCTAGTCATGAGTCATTCAGAGAATGAAGACGTTCAGAGGCTGAATTGCGAAGGACTATCAGAGGCCAAACATTCAAAGACCAATCAGACTCCAAGTTATCAATGGTTCATCAGAAGTAAAGGAATTCCCAGTCATCAGAGGGCTACATCAACTACAACTTATCAAGCCTGATGATTTGTTCTAAGGTCAACTAATTGCAACGGTCACAAAGGATGGGATCCCTCTCTCTAGGAGCTAGTTGTACCTTATAACTGTACTATTGGACAAACAGTTAAGGTGAAGCCTCTCTGCAAAGGAAGACGTGGCTTTACTCAACGGATCTTCAAAGACTACAGGTGTCCATTTTACAACGGGAATGTCTCCAACGTCTCAATGTCTTTCTCAACTCATATAAATATGCCAAAGAAAGAATTGATGACTAGCGATCTTCATTAAAAAACATCTCTCAGAAGAAAGTGAGAATCTGCATTGTAATAGAAAATATCTCTCAAATGAAGTGAGCATAGAAACTAACTTAAGCCTCTGAAGTTATTATGTTTGTAATAAGTTTAAGCTTATAAGTTAGTAGTAAGTCTTCTGCTTAGTGTAGAAGCAACAAAGTCTTCTGCTTAGTGTAGAAGCACATAAGTCTCAATCTTAGTGATTAGAGCAATGAAGTCTTCTGCTGACTGTAGGAGCAAGGAAGTCTCTCTGTCTTGTGTGACTTAGAGCAGGAAGTCTTAAGCTTGTGTGCTTGAGCAAGGAAGTCTCTGATCTTGTGTGTTCAGAGCAAGGAAGTCTTTGATCTTGTGTGATCAGAGCAAGGAAGTCTCTCTGTCTTGTGTGACTAAGAGCAGGAAGTCTTGAGCTTGTGTGCTTGAGCAACTATTGTAATCTTTGTGATTATAGTGAACTCTCCTGGAAACAAGGGGACTGGAGTACTCTCAATTTGTGAGGGGAACCAGTATAAATTGTTGTGTGTTCTTCTCTCTCTCACTCTCTCATTTACTCCTTCATCATTCATAATGCCTTAAGTTAATTGTGTGAACAATCCGCTGTGCTTTAAAGACTCTGAAAAGATTTAAATATCTTGGAAAGTTTTTAAATATCCAAAACACAATTCAACCCCCCTTCTTGTGTTTTCTCCACGCACCTTCACTCTGGACCTGAGCATTCAGAACCTGGGACTGTTAAGTCTAAGAATCTAAAAACTTTGGGACTCAGAAGCTCATCCAATCAGACTCTAAAACAAACCAAGCTGATGATAAATAATCAACATAAGACTCTGGTAAGCAAAACTAATCCTAGATTAGAAGAGCAACCTAAGTCCTATAGTGATTATCAATCAAAGCCTAAACTTCAAAATCAATGGACTAAGAAGGTCAATTTTCAAAGACCTAACTTTCAAAAGAAATTTTTAAAGAGTCCACAGAGCTTTTCACAGAGACAAGAAAGAACTAAAGATTATAGAACTAACCAAACTGGACCCAGAAAGCAATGGGTACCAAAATGTAAAATTTTCTACCATTCAGATCTTCATTGTAGGAAAAACCATTTCAAATCAGATGAATGGAGGCAAGTGATCAGCAATGGAAGGAAAGCTTATGTTCCCAAACATTACTTTACTTCCAAAGCTGCTGAAGTGGACAAAGCTATCTACAGCTATCTAGACTGAAAGAAAATGGTAATCAGTCATGGTATCTGGATAGTGGATGTTCAAGGCACATGACTGGTAATAAGCAAATGTTCACATCATTAAAACTTGAAGATGGTGGAACAGTTGGCTTTGGAGGTAACCAGAAAGGCAAAATCAAAGAGCTAGTTGAGAACTTTTCAGATCTACAACTATCAGACGATGAAGAATCAGAACCTGAAGAAACATCAGAACCATCTCAACCAACTTCTGAAGAAACTATTTCAACTCCTGAAACTTTGGACTCTGAAGATCACTCAGCACCAGAAATTATCAGAAGCAGTCCAAGCAGAGTTGAACAATCAAAGCATTCTTTCAAATACAAATCTTCACATCCTGAAGAGCTAATCTTGGGTAACAAGGACAGTCCAAGGAAAACTAGATCAAGCTTCAGAAATGAAGACTCATTAATTGGATTAATCTCCTTAGTGGAACCAAGTTCAACTAATGAAGCACTAGCTGATGATGCATGGATTGTAGCAATGCAAGAAGAGCTAAACCAATTTGAAAGAAATGAAGTGTGGAGCTTAGTACCCAAACCTTCTCAGAAGAACATCATTGGAACAAAATGGGTCTACAGAAACAAGTTAAATGAACAAGGAGAAGTTGTTCGTAATAAGGCAAGACTAGTAGCTCAAGGGTATAGTCAACAAGAGGGGATTGACTACACTGAAACATTTGCTCCAGTTGCTAGACTTGAGGCTATTAGATTACTTCTTTCCTATGCTACTCATCACAATATAATTTTATACCAAATGGATGTTAAAAGTGCATTCTTAAATGGTTACATTTCTGAAGAAGTATATGTCAAACAACCTCCTGGTTTTGAGGATGCTTCACATCCTGGCCATGTTTTTAAGCTAAAGAAATCACTCTATGGTCTGAAACAAGCTCCCAGAGCTTGGTATGAGAGGCTGAGCAATTTCTTAGTTGAAAAAGGTTTTCAAAAAGGTCAAGTTGACAATACTCTCTTTAGTAAAACATTATTTTTGGATTTGCTAATTCATCTTTGTGCAAGGAATTTTCTAAGATTATGCAGGAAGAATTTGAAATGAGCATGATGGGAGAGCTGAAATTCTTTCTGGGAATTCAAATCAATCAAAACAAAGATGGAACCTACATTCATCAGACCAAGTATACAAAGGAGCTGCTGAAGAAATTCAACATGTAAGACTGCAAACCAATGACAACACCAATGCATCCAACAAGCAGTCTTAGCAAGGATGATTCAGAAGGCAAAGTAGATCTGAAGCCATACAGAGGTATGATAAGTTCTTTACTTTTCCTAACTGCATCAAGACCTGATATTTTATTCAGTGTCTGTTTGTGTGCTAGATTCCAATCAGATCCTAAAGAATCTCATTTTTCTGCTGTAAAGAGAATCTTTAGATATCTAAAGCGAAATTCTGGCGTAGCAATGGGGTACCTGATGTGGCTACCTTTGAGACTACAACGTTCACAGCAGAATGAATATATGCAAAAAGTAAACAACTGGAAATTAAAGATACGCAAGAGTTTGTTAACCCAGTTCGGCGTATAACACGACCTACTCTGGGGGATACCAATCCAGGAGAGAATCCACTATGATAAAACTAGTTAGAAGTTTCCAGCAAACGACCCGTTTACACTTCGTCACCTAGTTACTACCCGTGCTTCCTTCAACCTATGACCACCTAGATCAGAGACCCTTGTCCCTCCTCCTCTTAACCACACAACCAGTGTGATTGAACTAACCTTGAGAACAGTGAAGACACACTTCAAACAATAACTTATCTCCGTGCTTAAAAGCTTTGGAGTAAACTAAAAGCCCTTACAACACAAGGACTCAGTCCTAAGCAAGTATCAAAGAGATACGAGTTAGGCTCACAACAAAAACGAGACAACGCTAAAACCCTAGACACAAGAATATATTTCTTCACAGGAGTTTCAGTAACCTCAAAACGTCCATGGTCTTCAATATATATAGCACCGTGGAAATAAAGTTGTTCCTTGATTTTTGGCCTTCAGATTATTATTAAAAACATAGCATATCTGATACCAGCTTGTGGTTTAAGCAAATCCAACAGAATCCTAAAATATAGGAATATATATTAGGTTTGATACACTATCGGATATATTCAACAAATAGGCGAGTTCCATGTCTTGAGGAACAAACAATACGCTAACAGGACGCTAAAGAGATAGGCTTGAAGGATAGCGCGTGTAACAAACTTTTCATATCTTCAGGCTTTATGATGTTGTTCCATATGTAGACACATCTGTCACTACATCTGACTAAATGTTGTTTTTGCAAAATTAAGCCAATTTAAAAAACCCAACAAACTCCCCATTTGGCAAATTTTGGCTCAAAACAATATTAGGCAGATTATCAAAAGATGTAGTTCTTGTTATTGTTTAAACACATCATGAACACACAACACAATGATAGAATACAGTAGATCTGTTATTCCATCAAAACATGTACGAACCATCAGAGATTTTTGCCAGCGGAATAAGCACATTTTAATCTTCAAAGAGAACAACATCAGAGAGAAGGAAACTCTCTAAGTGGATTCACATACTTGGAGAAAAATAAATTTTCACACAAGTCTTCAACAATAAACAAACATCATACTTAGAAAAATTCCAGTCAAATAGAGAAAAATAAATTCTCCATTCAGTCATACTGGATGGTATCCAGGATGAGGCAACATCAAACATCTCATCACATTCATTTCACTCCCCCTTACTTCATGCATACCACAAATATATTTTTCCCCCCCTTACTTCATGCATATAGGTATACTCACACACATTACTTCATGCATATAGGTATACTCACACACAACACTACTAAGCTATAGATAGTATAACATTCATTCACAGAGACATGCACCATATGTAGATTCAAATGTAGCTACCTACCTCTTCTAGTAACACATCACACAGAACAACAATCATAATCAAAATCTACTCCCCCTTTTTAGCCATTAAATTTGTCAAAGATAAGCATGGAGAGAATTAGCAGAGTGCAGAGATTACAAAACCAAAAGCACACGTAGGTGCATCACAAATCCAGGGCATAGCCCTCACATAAAAAAAAATACATCAGCATGATCTACCAGAATCAAAATCCAAGACTTCCATCAGAGTCCTCCACAACTGCATTTTCATCAGGATTAACATCAACATGTCCATCCACATTCACTTCAGCTTGGACAGTGGAAGGTCCAGCAGCACCAGCATGCTCTACAAATTCCAAGGCCTCTATGACCTTATCAAGCTTCAGCTTCTTATCACCAAGAGCCTTATTGATATCCTTCAGATCTGCTATCATTTGTTTCCTGGTCATAGACACGCCTGATGGGGTGGCAGATGGGACATCTAAATCCACCTCATGTGGTCCTTCAAGCAATCTGCAGTCAAAGGTGAGAGCAGTCTCTCTCTTGCAGGGAACATCAGAGTTCCTGAGAATGTTTGGATGCTGGGAGAGAATGATACCACACAAAATAGTAGGAAATGCAATAGGTAACCTAGTAGCAGTGGACTTGGCATGCAATAAGGTTTGATAAAAAATAAAGTTGCCAACATTAAAAGGAGTTTTGGTGCCCAAAGCATAGATGAACTTACCTAAACCAGTAGCCACAGAATAATTGTGCGAGGTGGGAACCCAGTTAGCAGCAGCTATTTTATTTAACAGGGCATACTTGATAGTGAGATTGGTTGTAGACAGTTTAACCTTTCTAGGCCATTTCAGTAACTTTCCTCCAGTAATAGTCTTGCAAACCTCATTATCAGTTACCTCTATGGCAGGTTCATCTGCATCACTCCTTCCCAGAAATTGATTAATCACAGTAGGAGAAAAATTGATACACATACCACGAACAAACACTTTCCTATACTCATCACTAAATGGTTCATCACAGTCAGGTCCTATATTGACCAAAAATTCCTTAACAAGCATCTCATAACAAGTACCAAGATTAGTAACCGTCTTTTCCAAACCAGCAAATTTGATAATATCCATAAGGTCAGCACATTCTACCATTTCTGGACTCAAGCTTCTTTCAAGAGCCAAACGCCTATGATACACAAACTGCCACTGACTTACATAGGAGGAATCATGAAATGATACGTTGTCCAGTGGGGCATGGAGATTGGAGTCAGTAGTCAAGGATCTGCTTCTAACCTTCTTTCTGGATGTAGTAGTCAAGGCTGCAACATCTTGTTCAGCATCGTACTCAGAGTCACTTGAGCTTACTTCCTTCCTCATCAGACCTTTCTTCTTCTTCTCATTTTGAGGAGTACCTTTGCTCCAAGTCCTTGGGGGACCATATAGGACAGGTTTGCACCCAGATTTGGTCACAGTCCTTGATGGGGCAGCCAATGCAGCGACAGGAGTAACACCTTGCCTTATGGACCTCTGTCTGGTTCTTCCAGCCACACTCTGAATGGGTGTGGAATGCACAATTGTTTCATGAGTAATGACCAGGTCTTCTTCAACACGATCAGCTTGAATTTCATCAGTTCTAGAACTTGAAGCCTTTTTCTCAACAGGAGCAGTAGAGTCTCCATCAACATCATTACCATCTTCCCCTAACCCACCATCAACATTAGTCACAAATTCATTTGGCAGTATGCCAGATGCTGCCTCAGATGATTCAGCCTGTGCAGCCACATTTGATTTTGGTGTGGGTTGCTTCAATTCTTCAACAGCAGAGTTCAAATTCACATTATTGGTAACATGAATTTCATCATCAACATCAATTTGGACAATTTTTTCTGGAGACTGTGCTTCTAGGTCATTATCAGCCCTAGGGCTACCAACATTCACATCTTCGCCAGAATTGGGACTATCAGCTACAGTGATTTTGTTGGATATTTGAATTGGCCTCATTTTGCTAAAACAAATATACAAGCAAGATGTTGGACCAAATGTTTCAACATGCGGGTACAACCTGTGTACCAATGTTTTGCGCGTGTTTAAATAAGGAAAGCGCGTTTTAAAAGGAAACCACGTTTTTATATACTTGTGCACCAAGGAGTATCTTTATATGGAGAATCAGCAATGAGATATTTTCTAAATATGTTCTGACATTTTAGGAAACTTTGTGTATGGTTCTGATTCTTGAGATTTATGTGATCTAAGCCCATATGGAGTTTCAGCCCGTTTTTGCTTGGAGTATTTATATGAAGAACGAAAAACCTAGTAGGGTTATCAAAGCCATCACTGAAGAATATTATTCTAGGGTTTTGAGTCTTGTTTTTTTGTGAGCCTTTCTTGTATCTCATTGATGCAAGTTTAGGACTTTGTGTTATTGAGTTGTAATTGTGTTAGTTACTCCTAAGCTTCTAAGTACGGAGGTAACTTGTGTGTCTTGAAGTGTGTCTTCGCAAACCTTGTTATTTTACTGTAATCACTGTGAGTGATAGTTGGAGGTGAGATGGGATCTCATACTTAGGAGTTCCTAGGTAGAAGTTACACAAGTAGGTGTCTAGGATATAAGTTGTAAACGGGGCGTTTACTGAGGGCTTAGATCTAGCACTACATTAGTGGATTTCCTTCCTGGATTGGTATCCCCCAGAGTAGGTTCGTTTATGCCGAACTGGGTTAACAAATCATTTGTGTTCTTTATTGTTTTCTGTCATTTAAATTATATTTCCTGCTGCTTCGTATAAGGTTGGAACTCATTGGTTACAACATTGTGTTCACAGAAGTGTTGGAACATTGTATTCAACATTAGTTCCTGGACGTGCCAGATTTCAATTGGCATCAGAGTAGGCACCCTGTTCTGGATTGGGTGAGATTCAGGGCGTATACATCTGGTAGAAATGGAGAAAGAAGGAGGGTTCGTGAATAGACCTCCTCTGTTGGATGGAACTAATTATGACTACTGGAAGTCTCGTATGGAAGCTTTTCTGAAGTCTATTGACAGTAAAACATGGAAGGCAGTTCTAATTAGATGGGAACCACCAGTATTACAGGACAAAGATGGAAAGAATCTGGAAGAGCTGAAGCCTGAAAGTGAGTGGTCTAAAGAGGAAGATGAATTGGCTCTTGGTAACTCAAAAGCGTTGAATGCATTGTTTAATGGAGTTGATAAAAATATGTTTAGACTAATTAAACGTTGCAAAGTTGCTAAAGAGGCTTGGGAAATCTTGATAACCACTCAAGAGGGAACATCTAAGGTAAAGAATTCTAGACTACAGATGCTCACTACAAAGTTTGAAGAACTCAGGATGAAGGAGGATGAAAGTGTGCATGAATTTCACATGACTATTCTAGATTATGCCAACACTTTTGATGCTCTAGGTGAGAAGCTTTCAGAAGAGAAAATGGTGAGGAAAATGCTAAGATCTTTACCAAAGAAGTTTGATATGAAAGTCACATGCATTGAAGAGTTTAGAGAACTTGACACTATTAAGCTTGATGACTTGGTAGGTTCGCTTCAAACATTTGAAATGTCAGCAAACGAGCGTGCTGGAAATAGTGGAAACAAGAGCAAGAGCATAGTCTTTGTGTCAAATGCCAATAATGAAGATTTTCAGGGTGACTTTGACACTGATGAAAGAATCTCAGATGCGATTGTTCTCTTGGGAAGACAATTCAACAAGGTGCTGAAGCAAATGGACAAAAGACCTGAGTCAGATGTTCCAAACATCCTGTTCGACATCAGCAAACAAGCCAACAACAATAGAAGGACCAGAACCAATGATAAATCAGGTCAATCCAAGGGAGTCCAGTGCCATGAATGTGAAGGATATGGTCATATCATGACTGAGTGTGCCACATATCTCAAAAGACAGAAGAAGAGGTTGGGTGCTACTTGGTCTGAGGAGGAAGAATATGAAGAAGAAGTAGAAAATGAATTAGCTAAGCATGTTACTGCTTTAACTGGTGTGTGTGAGTCTGATTCTGACTCAAATGATGATGATGTGTCATATGATGAGCTGGCTGGATCCTTCAAAGCACTGTGCATTAGAAGCGAAGAGGTATGTGAACAACTTGAAGCTGAAAGAAGAGTCATCATTCAATTGAAGACCGAAAGAAATTGTCATCTTGCTAAAATAGGAGCTTTAAATGATGAGGTATCTCAATTAAACTCTCAACTTGAGCATTTAAAGAAACAAGTTGTAATGATGCACCATAGTACACATGCTTTAGATGAGATTCTGGAAAAACAGGTTATTGGCAAACCACAGCCCATTGGGTTTGACTATGAAACTCTCAACAAGAGGCAGATGTATGATCCAGATACGAAATTTATGACTCTTGAAGGGAATCATTATTCTACAGTGCCGAGACAGATGTTTCAACATCCTAAGAAACATCAGAATACTCAGACTAATAGATCACGCTCTTGGATATGTCATCACTGTGGTAAGAAGGGACATATCAGACCTTTCTGTTACAAACTTTATGGGTATCCCAAACACTTCAGGGAGTTCACTCCTGAACCTCCCATTCTGAAGACCAGAAGTGAATGGAAACCTAAAGGAGAAAGTGTTGCACTCATTGCTCATACTTCGTTTAGAGCTTCATCAAGAGAAGATTGGTACTTTGATAGTGGATGTTCTCGACACATGACAGGAATCAATAGGTATTTGGAAAATGTGGAACCCTATGCCACAAGCTTTGTTACTTTTGGAGATGGAACCAAAGGTGAAATTATGGGTACTGGGAAGCTAGTCAATCATGGATTACCTAAACTAGACAATGTTCTATTGGTCAAAGGTCTTACAGCCAACTTGATCAGTATTAGTCAACTATGTGATCAAGGCATGAAAGTAAACTTTACTCAATCTGAGTGTTTGGTTACAGATAAGGAAGGTGATGTACTGATGAAGGGAGTTAAATCAAAAAACAACTGTTACTTGTGGGTTCCTATAGAAACATCTCATTCTTCTACTTTTTCAAGAACCAAAGCTATGATAAATACAATAAATGTGGTGAGAGATGACTCGTCAACTAATAGAGTGACAAGTGTGGAAGATGATGTTGAAACATCTACTCAACAGGTAGAAATTACTGAATTTGACAAAGACTTTGAGATCAACCTTGAAAGATCTAATTCTGAATCAGGTAATGTTCTAACAAACAAAGGGCCATCAACCACAATTCAGAAGAATCATCTTGAGAAGCATTTTGTAGGGTATTGTGATTTGGATGGAAGTGTTAATGGAAGAAAAAACATATATGGTGGATATTGCCTACTTGACAACACTTTATTTTCATGGTTCAACAAAAGGAGTTTATAGCAATTACAGTTGTGGAAGCGTGCAAACAAATACTTTCTATTTACTATGACTAGAGTTGCACGAGAAATAAGGGAAATAATTTTCATTCCGCAAACCGCTGAAAATGTAAGTTCCCTTTATACTTCACCCTACCAAGTTAATGTTCTCATAACTCCTCTTTATTATGTGAATGCTTTGAAACCATCTGAAACTGCTCTTAGTCTGCATGTTGAACTAAATGTTGAAACATTTGTCAAACCTGTGTATAAGTCTATTAGTCAGGTTAATCCTGTCTTTGAAAAGAGCCTAGAAAAGTATACCTTTGTTACTATTGTCGTTGATGATGTTGTTAGTGAACCACTCACTAAAGAAACCAGTTCTAAATCATCAACTGATCAAATGACCTCTATCATTAATCATACCAAAGAGTCTGGTGTTGAACTGCATTATGTGCATGTTGACTCTGTTTTATATCCACCTGTTGAAACCTCTGAGAATGAAAATGTGAAACCTAATGTCGAACTTGTAGTTGATATCCCTGCAGAACCCTGTGTTTTTTCTCCGAGTCAGGTAGATTATGTCTCTGATAAGGTTGTTGAACTGTCTAGTACAAATGATAGTTCTATTGTTTTTGTTGGTGCTTCAGCTATTGAACCCCCCACCAAGCTCATTTTTCATAACCCGTCTGATATGTATGCTGAACCAGATGTTGGAACATTCTGTGTCCAAAAAGAAAATGGTGTTAAGCCCTCTGTTGAGAAAGTTGTTTTATATGAGCTCTCTAGAAGCCCCATTAATCATGTCATTGAAACTGTTGTTGAGTCTACAATAATGACTCCTCATATTCTATCCAAGTCTGATGTCATACTGGATGCTGCAACATCCAAAGACCAACCAGTTGGTGTTGTTAAAATCGTTTCTAAGATTCCCCAAACTGATGTCGATGTGGTTGTGAGAGTCCTCAATTTAATGTGGTTGAAGACCAACTTTATGGTGGTTTGGAGCATTGACGTTTTGAATATAGTGAAAGAAACTGATCCTAATGATCTTCCACATGACCAAGAAATTGCTCAAAGTGTGGTTGAAAGAGAACTAGTTATGTTATGACTAATTGGGTGTGGATGTGCATTTTGATGAGAAGTACTATATGTGTTCAGATGTGTTATGGTCAAATGTTGGCATGACAGTATCCCTTATGCCCCCTTATACAATGTCTCTTTCATTTTGAAGACAATGTCCAGAAGTGGAAATTTGTGTTTTAACGAAGATAGTTGTTATGAGAAGCTGAATTTTTTAACAATGTTTTCTTATGCCCCTATCACATTGTGCAAACAAAGGGGAGATGTCTGTTTTATGAGTATTACCTATGATGTTTGATGTGGTGAATATGATATGCCTTCTCCACTGCTGATTTATATTTGATGTGGTATGTCTTCCATGGTGTTATCCTCGATTGTAATAGCTTTCTAACTTTTGATGATTTGGGTGTTGGTTTGATCTCTTGGTTGGTTAATCCGCTGGGGATTAATGTCGCTGTTAAAAAGGTTCATGTGTCACATACTAAAGTTGTTAGTTATGATCTTTTGTCTTTTCCCACTAAAGTTGTTGGCTCTGTTGTTGTTTCCCTCAAAGAAATATTACCTGAGTCTGATGTTGTGCCTGATGTCTCAACATCCTTGGCCCAACCTGATCATTATGTTGAAATCATCTAATATAACTCTCACATAGAGTATGAGGAGGAGAAGATTTTTGGCGATGAGAATGTGAATTATGTGTCTGCCGATGGCTTTGATGGTGAGGAAATGTTTGTCAGAGGACAATGTGTGGAGTTCTTCCATGTTGTGATTAACAATTTCTTGGGAAGAAGGTGAGGAAGAAGGAACTGATGTTAGTGGTGACCAAAGAGGAGGATACAGAAGGAAGTATTGATGTCTGATGAAGCTTGTTACCTTATGTTTGTGCTTTTGTAGTTCTTGTGTCGTTGTGAGCTATGCCTTGGATATTTTAGGCATCATGTGTGATCCTGGTCTATAATCTCGCGCACTCTGTGATGATGAGATTCTTCTATGGTTCTACTACGTCTCTGATTTTTCTACTCCATGAAGGCCGATGATGCTATAATGGTGTTGTGCTAGTCAGGAGGAGTGAAGTTTTTCTGATAATATCTTGGTGATCACTCTGCTACGTATGTGTTGAGGAGGAGTGAATTAATTTTCCTAGTGGTGTTTATGAGAACTCCGTCTCTCGATGTGGAAATTTATTTTTCCTGGTTCACTTGCGTGATGATTATTCTTTTATGGATATTTTCATTTGTGACTCTTGTCCTGGATATTTTGTGCACCTAGTGTGTTTATGGTCTCTGCTCACCTGTACCTTACTGTTTTTGAAGACCTTATTTTGTCAATTTTGTGGCTAAAAAGGGGGAGTAGTTGTTGCTGGTTGTGTTGTTCTCTGCTAACATGTCTGATGTGGTGACTGATGTTGAAACATGTTGTGATGTGTGCTATTAGGCTGTAGTGCTTAATTAGTATGTGTAGTAGTTGAATGTTGTTCTTGGCAACATGCTTGTGTGTTGTGCATGACTGTGGAGGAGTAAGTGTTTATATATGCATGTGCTATATTTGAGGAGAGTAAAAATTCATTTGTGCTCTGATTCAGAAGTTGAGGGGGAGCAAAATTTTCTTGAAAAAGATTTTATTCATGTTTTTGCTCTGATTCAAATGTTGAGGGGGAGCAAGTGTGATATGCTCTATGTGTGTGCTAATGTTCTATTACATGTTGAAACATCCGGTTACTGGGAATTTATTTTTCCTAAGTGATTGAGTTTTCTTGTTGTGAGAGTTTATTTCTCTCTTGTGGCTTATCCTGTGAGGCTAGTTGTGTTCACTATTCCGCTGTTGTATACCTCTGATATTCCTAAGTGATACTATTTATTCTTGTCTGCAATTTGCTCATTTGAGGAGATCGCTTGAAAATTTTGCATTGAAGAAATGATGTTTTTGTTTCGCATGCTGTGTGTTTATGTTGATCTGTGAAAACTACATCAGTTTGTATCTCTCTGGAATGGTTGAAGTAATCTCAGATTGTTTTAGCCAAAAATTTGCCAAAGGGGGAGATTGTTGGATATTTGAATTGGCCTCATTTTGCTAAAACAAATATACAAGCAAGATGTTGGACCAAATGTTTCAACATGCGGGTACAACCTGTGTACCAATGTTTTGCGCGTGTTTAAATAAGGAAAGCGCGTTTTAAAAGGAAACCACGTTTTTATATACTTGTGCACCAAGGAGTATATTTATATGGAGAATCAGCAATGAGATATTTTCTAAATATGTTCTGACATTTTAGGAAACTTTGTGTATGGTTCTGATTCTTGAGATTTATGTGATCTAAGCCCATATGGAGTTTCAGCCCGTTTTTTCTTGGAGTATTTATATGAAGAACGAAAAACATAGTAGGGTTATCAAAGCCGTCACTGAAGAATATTATTCTAGGGTTTTGAGTCTTGTTTTTTTGTGAGCCTTTCTTGTATCTCATTGATGCAAGTTTAGGACTTTGTGTTATTGAGTTGTAATTGTGTTAGTTACTCCTAAGCTTCTAAGTACGGAGGTAACTTGTGTGTCTTCGCAAACCTTGTTATTTTACTGTAATCACTGTGAGTGATAGTTGGAGGTGAGATGGGATCTCATACTTAGGAGTTCCTAGGTAGAAGTTACACAAGTAGGTGTCTAGGATATAAGTTGTAAACGGGGCGTTTACTGAGGGCTTAGATCTAGCACTACATTAGTGGATTTCCTTCCTGGATTGGTATCCCCCAGAGTAGGTTCGTTTATGCCGAACTGGGTTAACAAATCATTTGTGTTCTTTATTGTTTTCTGTCATTTAAATTATATTTCCTGCTGCTTCGTATAAGGTTGGAACTCATTGGTTACAACATTGTGTTCACAGAAGTGTTGGAACATTGTATTCAACATTAGTTCCTGGACGTGCCAGATTTCAGATTTCATTCAACATTGGACTCACATCCACAGTTTCTTTAACAGTACTCACATCTTCATCAAAATTTGGTTTATCAGTCACAATACCTTCATTTACATCTGATCTTTCATCCATGATTTCTTTATCAGCAACAACATCATTACCTGATTTTGTATGATTCGTATCCAAATACAGATCAGACATAGAATATGCCCGAGACGTTTCACCTTTCTTGGAAGATCTCTTCTTTTTTCTCTTCTTGATTTTAACCGATCCTGAGGCCGGTGAAATTTTCTTCTTTTTGTGTTTCTTTGACTTAGTATGACGAGAAGAAGACTTGCTTTTCTTGGAAGAACGAGACTCTTTCTTCGATTGAGCTTCTTCCGATGTAGCAATCAAATCTGGCGAAGGAGAGTTGCATGCAAGTTGCTTCGGACTAGCATTGCGATCAGCCGAATCGGTTTCATTTGTGTTTTGCGAGTTGCTAGACATGGTGATTTGGGGAGGATTATCAGAGTTTGATAAACACAGAAGGTGAGAGATTTTGAAGAATCTGAACAGTGAGTGAGAGAGAAAACTGAAAATGAGATGTATGAGGAAGAGTTTTGCGTGACAAAAAGAGCAAAATAGTGGAGTATTAACTTTCCCTCTTTCTTGAATAGCGTGCAGGAAATATGAAGAGTTCATCTTGGTTGCACGCGCAAATAAGACTAATTGCTATAAATTCTAGAATAGGCAAATTCCCAACTTGCCCCTAAGTTTTTCAAACTGATTCAAATCTAGCGCCTTCGTAAAGATATCAGCCAGTTGCTCACCTGTGGTAACATGTTCCAAAATCACAATTTTATCTTCAACTAGCTCTCTGATAAAATGATGTCTGATATCAATATGCTTGGTTCTGTTGTGCTGGATTGGATTTTTGGATATATTAATAGCACTCATATTGTCACAATATAAAGTCATAGTTTCCTGATGAATACCATATTCACTAAGCATTTGCTTCATCCAAACTAGCTGAGAGCAACTACCGCCGGCTGCGATATATTCAGCTTCAACTGTAGATAGTGAGACACAGTTTTGTTTTTTACTAAACCAGGATATCAAATTATTTCCTAAGAAGAAACATCCTCCAGATGTACTCTTTCTGTCATTTGCACTCCCAGCCCAATCAGCATCACAATAACCAATTAACATTGCATTATCACCATGTGTATATAACATCCCATAATCACTGGTACCACTCACATATTTCAAAATTCTTTTAACTTGAGTAAGGTGACTTACCTTGGGTTCAGCCTGGTATCTAGCACATACTCCAACTGCAAATGTGATATCTGGTCTACTTGCAGTGAGATATAGCAAGCTTCCAATCATGCTTCTATACAGGCTTTGATCAACCTTTACACCATTCTCATCTTTAGATAATTTCAAATGTGTAGGAGCTGGAGTTCTCTTATGGCTTGCACTTTCCATACCAAACTTCTTCACAATGTTCTTAGCATACTTGCTTTGTGAGATGAAAATAGTGTCTTCCATCTGTTTCACTTGTAGGCCAAGAAAGAAAGTTAGTTCACCAACCATACTCATTTCAAATTCAGATTGCATTTGTTGGACGAAATGTTGCACCTTCCTGTCAGACATTCCACCAAATACAATATCATCTACATAAATCTGAGCTATCATCAGATCTTTCTCTTCCGCCTTAACAAACAAGGTTTTGTCATTTCCTCCCTTCCTGTAGCCTTGTTTTGTTAAGTATTCTGTAAGTCTCTCATACCAAGCCCTAGGTGCTTGTTTGAGACCGTACAATGCCTTTTTTAACTTGTACACATGATTAGGATGATTTGGATCAACAAATCCTTTTGGCTGCTCTACATATACATCTTCATTCAAGTATCCATTTAGAAAGGCACTTTTCACATCCATTTGGTAAAGTTTGAATTTTAGGATGCATGCCACACCGAGAAGTAACCTTATAGATTCTAAACGAGCTACCGGTGCAAACGTTTCTTCAAAGTCAACATCTTCTATCTGAGTATATCCCTGAGCTACCAGCCTGGCTTTATTTCTTATAACCACTCCTTGTGCATCAGATTTGTTTTTATACACCCACTTGGTACCAATTATATTAGTGTCGGTAGGTCTTGGTACTAAGTCCCACACTTCACATCTCTTGAATTGATTCAATTCCTCTTGCATTGCTTCAATCCAAAACTCGTCAGTCAATGCTTCTTTAACATTCTTGGGCTCAATCTTAGATACAAAGCATGCATTTGTCACAACATCCTGTGATCTTCTAGTAGTAATGCCTTGATCAGGATCACTAATTATAAGATATGTGGGGTGGTTCTTTTGAACTCTAACTGAGGGACCTTTGTTCACTGGAGCATTGTTTAATTCAGTTTCTTTGCTTGAATCTTCAGCTTCATCTATGAGTAATTCTTCTTTAAGAATACCAGATGGGGCAGGATTTGAGTCAGCATTGGAATCAGCATCTGTTTCTCTGGAAGAATAAGTGTCTTCAACCACAACATTTATTGATTCCATTACTGTGCTAGTTCTTGAGTTAAATACTCTAAACGCTCTGCTGTTTGTAGAATATCCTAGAAAAATTCCCTCTTCACTTTTAGGATCCAATTTTCTTCTAGGTTCTCTATCTGCAAGAATGTAACATTTACTTCCAAAGATGTGGAAGTATTTTACAGTAGGCTTCCTCCCTTTCCATAGTTCATATAGAGTATTTGAAGTTCCAGTTCTCAATGTGACTCTGTTGTGAATGTAACATGCAGTACTCATAGCTTCAGCCCAAAAATGATAAGGTAGCTTCTTAGCATGCAACATAACTCTGTTTCCACTTGCATAGGACCCATCAAGTCCATGTGTAGTAGTTCAAGCACTCTGGATGTGGTCAAATGAGGCACTGTAGGGTGCGACATCTTGATTTGCTTTCCAACCTGACATTCTCCACATATCTTCCCTTCTTCTATATTTAATTTAGGCATTCCTCTAATAGCTTCTTCACTGATAATCTTCTTCATGCTCTTAAGCTTAAGGTGACCAAGTTTCCTGTGCTATACATTAACTTCATCTTCTTTGGTTATCAGACAGGAAGATAAATTAATTTCTTCTGGAGCTACCCAAAAATAGCAATTATCCTTTGACCTTAATCCTTTCATTATCAGCTCACCTTCTTCATTATTAACTAGACATTCACCCTTGGTGAAGTTAACCTTCATTCCTTGATCACAGAGTTCGCTTATGCTGATTAGATTTGCTATTAATCCTTTCACGAGTAAGACGTCATCAAGATCAGGTTGTCCAACATTTGCTAGTCTTCCAATTCCCTTAATCTCACCTTTTGCACCATCACCAAATGTAACATAGCTAGTGGAGAAAGATTTAAGATCCACTAGAAACTTTTTTATTCCAGTCATATGTCTGGAGCAACCACTGTCGAAGTACATGTCTTCTCTAGAAGTAGCTCTAAGAGATGTATGAGCAATTAAGCCAGCATCATTACCTTTAGGCTTCCATTCTTTTGTGTGTTTAATCTCTTCTTTCTCAAATACTTCCCTCTGACTTTTCTTTGGAAACCTATATAACCTATAGCAGAATGGCCTTATATGTCCTCTTCTTCCACAATAATGACAAATCCAGGGTTGTGGTCTCATATTTTTGAATCCCAGATGGGGTTGAAAATGGGGCAGCCTCGGTTTTGGCATTGGAAATTTTTTGTTTCTTCCAGAAGGTAGAAACTTCAGCTCAGGATCATATTCTTTAGGTTTATTTAGATCCTTATATTCATAGCCAATACATTTTATACTGTTCCCAGCAGCCTGCGATTCAATTAGTTTCTCTAGAAGAACAGTGCTATTGCTCATTGAAACTTCCTTTTTCAGCTTTTCAAGTGTAGAGTTTAGTTGAGTTACCTCATTATTCAGTTCAGAAATCTGGGTCAGGTGCTTGTTCTTTTCGGATTGTAGTTCCAATATAAGCCTTTTTTGATTTTCTTGGCTTCTACAAACCTCTTCACTTCTTTTGCACAGAGCTCTATAAGATTCAGCCAATTATTCATAGGAAACTTCCCCATGATTTGATTCAGTGTCAGATACGCACACTCCAGTTAAGGCAGTGATGTACTTTGCAGTTTCTCCAGATGTGTCTTCATCTGAGTCTTCATCCTCTGACCATGTTGCAGTCATTCCCTTTTGTTGTTTCTTCAAGTAATTAGGGCATTCATACCTGATATGTCCATATCCACTGCATTCATGACACTGTACTCCTCTCACTTGACTCACTTTTTCTTCAACTTTAGGTTTCTTTTGAAAACCAGAATTTTTGTTGATGTCGAGTGAAATGGGGGACACATTCTGCTTCACATTCTGTCTACCTCGCCTATCCATTCTCCTTAATACCTTATTGAATTGTCTACCTAGAAGGGCCATGGCTTCAGATAAGCTTTCATCAGTATCTGTTTCTTCTTGTACACCATCAATATCAGCATTTGAAACAAAGGCTATGTTTTTGCATTTGCTTCCAGAACGTTCATTAGCAGAAATTTCATAGGTTTGTAGAGACCCAACCAGATCATCCAGCTTTATTTCAGATAAATCCCTAAATTCTTCTATGCACGTGACCTTCATGTCAAACTTCTTGGGCAAAGACCTCAACATCTTTCTCACCATCTTCTCTTCAGGAAGCTTTTCACCTAGAGAGTCAAATGTGTTAGCAAAATCTAAAATAGTCATATGAAAGTCATGTATCGTCTCATCTTCTTTCATTCTGAGATTCTCAATTTTAGTAGTTAGCATCTGAAGTCTAGAGTTCTTGACTTTTGATGTCCCTTCCTGAGTAGTTATCAATATCTCCCAAGCTTCTTTAGCCTCAGTGCATCGCTTTATTAATCTAATCATGTTCTTATCAACACCATTGTATAAGGCATTCAGAGCTTTGTGATTTCCAAGAGCAAGTTCATCTTCACTCTTTGTCCAATCTCCCTCGGGTTTCAAAGACACCTTGCCATCCTCATCTGTAACAGTAGGATGTTCCCAGCCATTTATCACAGACTTCCATGTCTTGCTGTCCATCGACATCAAGAATGCTTCCATGCGTGATTTCTAGTAATCATAATTAGTACCATCCAATAAAGGTGGCCTACTCACAGCTCCTCCTTCCCTTTCCATAGCAACCAGAATCGTTCCTTGAAGCTCACCCTAATAACAGAACAGGGTGCCTGCTCTGATGCCAATTGAAATTCTGGCGTAGTGATCACCGTCGTTTCGTGATCAAATAATGTTTTAAGTTAAGAAAAGTAGTACAAGGCAATTAACCTTGGTCGTCTCACAAGGACCTCTGATTTGATAATCAGTGAAAATAAGAATCGAGTAAAAACTGTAAATTATGGGGGTTTCAGTTTGTTAAACAGAAACAGAGAGTATAGAAAATTTAATAATATAAAGACGATCAATTCATTAGTTTCGGGCAATCTTCGTTATTACATCTATCACAGGTTCCAATAGTTATTCGTTCAATTGTCTATTCTTGGTTGATCACAAAGCTAACTAGACAAGCGATAATTAACTTTGTACGAATTTCATTCGATTAAGCAACGAATGCGTTCAACTAACCATGGACGGCGAACAAGCGTCAACAAGAACACGGCTAATATCATAACAAAATTCACTCAACCTTGCTGCTAAGCGCCACACAACCTATATCAATTTCTATTCGAATGAATTTAAACAAGCGCAAATTAATTCGAATAATCTCAAGAACACACAAAAATGAACTCCTTGATTAAGCATCAAAGAATTGAATTTGTGCAAAGCATGATTAAAGAGGTACGAGATTGATACGGAAAGTAATGGACAATTAAACAAAATTATAATTATAATCCGAACCTCAAGAGTACATATCCGAAGATGCCGTAAACTAATGAATCGATATAGAAGGTTTAGTTCTCCATAAAAATGGAGCAGCCGCCTTTCTGTTCTACAGTGCGTGAATTAAGTGTAAGAAGTGACCTAGGTCTGAATTTTGGGTTTTTACAAGCGAGCAAAACGGGCCACAAAACAATTGGGCCGAAAAATATAGTTATGCTGAAAATTGGTAATTTAAATCACGTCTGGGACATAAACGTAATTATTTGACTTATTTGCGCTCCAAATTGGCTTTCGGCTTCAACATGAAAGTTGTAACTCTTTCTCTTAGCTTTCCAACGCATCTTCCCGCGCCTCAATCCGATATTCGTAGCTCAAGTTATGGTCTGCACAATCAGAAGGTGTCAAATTACTGTTTATTACGAAAATAAATAGCAAAACATAAATAATAGCAAAACTAGACTCTAAACACAAAACATGATAAAAATACCAAATTAGCAGGAGAAGTCATAAAATTGCCATAGCACAGAGTGATTAAAAAGTGCATTAAAATGCACTGATCACGTAGCAATGGGGTACCTGATGTGGCTACCTTTGAGACTACAACGTTCACAGTAGAATGAATATTATGCAAAAAGTAAACAACTGCAAATTAAAGATACGCATGAGTTTGTTAACCCAGTTCGGCGTATAACACGACCTACTATGGGGGATACCAATCCAGGAGAGAATCCACTATGATAAAACTAGTTAGAAGTTTCCAACAAACGACCCGTTTACACTTCGTCACCTAGTTACTACCCGTGCTTCCTTCAACCTAGGATCACCTAGATCAGAGACCCTTGTCCCTCCTCCTCTTAACCACTCAACCAGTGTGATTGAACTAACCTTGAGAACAGTGAAGACACACTTCAAACAAAAACCTATTTTCGTGCTTAAAAGCTTTGGAGTAAACTAAAAGCCCTTACAACACAAGGACTCAGTCCTAAGCAAGTATCAAAGAGATACGAGTTAGGCTCACAACAAAAACGAGACAACGCTAAAACCCTAGACACAAGAATATATTTCTTCACAGGAGTTTCAGAAACCTCAAAACGTCCATGGTCTTCAATATATATAGCACCGTGGAAATAATAGTTGTTCCTTGATTTTTGGCCTTCAGATTATTATTAAAAACATAGCATATCCGATACCAGCTTGTGGTTTAAGCAAATCCAACAGAATCCTAAAATATAGGAATACATTTTAGGTTTGATACACTATCGGATATATTCAACAAATAGGCGAGTTCCATGTCTTGAGGAACAAACAATACGTTACACTACAAGAAACTTGACATATATCTACGGCGAAATGTTGTTGCTAAAGGTCTAAAATCCGTGGGTACAGGCCATAAAACCTATACCCACGGGCATTTTGTTCCGTCTACTTTATCTCGATGTACCCATGGCAATTTGCCGTTGCTATAGCCTATAGCAACAACATTTTTTGGCGTTGGACTAGCCTAGGAGCTATACCCACGGACATTACAAACTATTGTAAATCGGTTTACCCACGAATCTGTCCGTTGGTATAGGTTTGAATTTTTTCTTTTGCAGGTTTTTTTCTTTTTGACAGATTGTACATTTTTTTAAAAAATAATAATAATTTGCCAATATGCATGTTTTCTAACACAAAGTCAACTATAATTATAAATGAGAATTTCCATTATATTGATTAAAAAAACTAATAAGTCATACAAACTAACGGAGTACATTAAAACACCAAAACAATGTCACCTAGCTAAATCTTCTAAAATTGAAATTGCACCAAATAACTTAAGAAAACTACTAGTTACTTCTAATCAAATTCATCCCAAAATTACAACTCTAAAAACATATATGACATCCCTACCAAACAATAAACTCCAATGGCTTACAGCCCACAACATAGTACATGACATTCCTACCAAGCAATAAACAACAACAGTTTACATTGTTTACTTCTAATCTCTCTCTTCAATCTTCGTCAGTGTATGGACTTTGAGAATCCGTTTGGTCGGGGGCACTTGAAGCATCTGTAACCTATAGAAAATAAAAGAGATCAAAGTACAAACTCAAGTTAATTGATATTTTCATAATATTCGAAATATGAACACGAAGAGTAAAATAAAATATATCTGTCTTGCAGCTCGTAAAATATCATTCACATCTTCTCCAACAAATCATTAATGACAACACATTTGTCAACACCGCATTTGTACTATCTTGATTTTCCATTCACTACAAGAAAATTGTCACTTTGTGACGCTTGCATTGCAACCATTTGATCAAAACCGTTGCAATGTGCTAAATTTTAGAATTTTGCAAGAGTTTATGCAACACTTAGATCAACCGTTGCAATGTTTTAGCTTTATTTTAGAAATTTGCGACAGTTAAGTGAACCGTGCCAATGTTTTTTGGTTTTGCCGCCGGGTTAAAATTTTGGCTCTTTCACAAATAAATCAAAAAATTTCACTCAAATTATTTTTTATATTTTTACACAGAAACAACGTATAACCTTCTTTTGTTCACCTTCACAGATCCAGCATCCTCCCCCAACATAATCGCAAATCCTCCGCCGAATCACAAAATTGGAACCACTAACCTCTCCGCTGAATCCCTAATCGAAGAACCCTAAACCCCTTGGCCGTTCTCCTTCGTTCGATCCGTCAATATCTCCGCTGTTCTTCTTCAATTCCTCCGCCGTTCTCCTTTAATCCTCCGCCTTTCTCGTTGTTCCGCCGTTCTCTGCGATTCCAAGGTATCAAATAACTCCATCTCTCTGTTGTTTCATTGTATTGATTGATTTCATGCTTGTTGTTTATCTTTAGCTTGTTGTTTTGTTGTTAGGTACCGATTCAATTCTTCTCACTGTGAATCAAAGAAGCCCCTTTGTGAGTTGTTCTTATGGTCTCAAGTTATGCTTTGATTTTTGTTTCTTTTACTGCATTTTTTTATTTCCCTTTAGAAACCCCTTTGTTTTTGTTTCACTCTCAATTTATGCTTTGTTTCTTTTGCTATACTGTATTTTTTATCTCCCTGAATATGAGGTTTTAATTTTTGTGCTGATTTTAATTTAATGATATATTGATGATGTAGGGAATAGATGCATTAGTGCCTCACTGAAACCGTCAAGTAATACTTCAATTTGTTCAACTTTTTCTCAACATGCTTTCTCAATTTCTTGATTTTGTTCAATTTCTAATTTGAATTAGGGTTTCTCTGTATATGATTTGTTTGAATGTGATACCTATTTGATCGATTTTGTTCAATTTCCAAACTGTTATTTAGCCTTGGTTAAATCATTTGAATATTTTATTTTGTTGATTTTGTCCTTTTATTTAGTAAGTTTTTAATTGAGGGATTGTTAAATTCATAGTACGTATTGAAGTTATAATTTTTTTGTCCTTATGTAGTTATAGATTTTGTCCTTATGTAGTTATAGTTTTTTTTTTTATTTATAAAAGTTGTAGTTATAGAGTATTTTACCCACCATTGTATATGGATGCACCGTGAGTTTTGGTGGATTTTTGAGTTTGACAACTCCACATATACCTATTAATTTTGTGTTGTTAACATGGCTCTCTATTTTGTGTTGTCCCGAGACTATGTTTTAACCTTTTACTCTTGTTAATAGACTGAAATTGTGGCTCTTCATCACATATAATGTGTCCTATGTTTGTTTAGCTAGATCAGCAGGCCTACTGAACCAAGATTCACTTGTGAAATCTGCCCCATCAGTGTGGACTAGAGTTGCAGGTGTTTAATTTGTAGTGTGTTTTTGTCTCAACAAGGTAAGAATGACATGCCTATTATGTAATGAGAACATTTTTAAGGTTAGGGTAGCACTTGAACTTAGCATTCAATTTATTTTGTAGCTATTGATGCCATAAAAGAGAAAATAGGCCAATGGAAAATATAATTATGTTCTCAGTGCAACTTCGACAAAGAATAATGATATTTTAGTTAAGCATGAATCATTTCCCCTCTAACTTGGTTGACTCTTTTACACATTATTTCCTTTTCATCTAATAAGAATTAAGTAAATGTTAATCTAGGACAGTGCCATGAATAACTTCATAGTCAATATGTTGCTAATGT
This sequence comes from Trifolium subterraneum, assembly GCA_951799995.1. Taxonomy (NCBI): domain Eukaryota; kingdom Viridiplantae; phylum Streptophyta; class Magnoliopsida; order Fabales; family Fabaceae; genus Trifolium; species Trifolium subterraneum. The sequence continues at coordinate 12,035,384 of OX637466.1, read as the reverse complement.
ACACACATTATGATTTTGTATACAGTTTTTTCGAAAAAAAAGTGTGCGAAATGTGATTTCTCACAAGGTAACCATTAGTTTTACCCCACACCTGATTCCAATGGTAATAGTAGCACTAAGAGTTCTATCGGCTGTCTTCTTTTGTTGCTTGTCAGGTTAACTGACAAATGTTTCTCCTCCCATTTTCAGAGCCGTGGTATATATGCAGTCAGCAATTTATGTGGAAATGGCTCCCGGAGACTTGTACTATCATATGAGGTTTATCCTTTTATTTCACGACATTGCGTCCGGAAAACGAGACATGACTATCATAATGTTCTCAACCTCAACAACATAAACAAGATGGACTATCCATTGCTTCCGGACACTATGGTAATAACAATAATTTGAATTAGGAGAGGTAAACTTCTTTTAACTACAAGCAACACGGGGTTTGTATTTCACTGTGCGATCCTATGTTGACACCATTATTATATGACTAGTTGTATGATAGTTCTTTTTTGTTGCTAAGTAGATGTTACTGCTGTGGTGACAACAAATCTTAAAAAATATTGCATTTTTATTGTGATTCTGATTTTGATTTTTATTCAATGTTTTTGCACAGACCCACTTTATATTGATGACCTAGAAACCATACTCGATGAAGGCTCGCTCGCTTTCAATCTACAGATTGAAGATGGTAATGTTGAAGAGGTGGGCATTTTGATTTTATTTTAAGTGCATATTTTGTATCACGGTGGACTTGCCGAAATCATGTGACACTATGATCTTGTAGAAGCTCCAAAGTTTAGTTTTAGTAAAATCACGGTGGCTCATCATTGATGGTCGTAGAGTCAATTGCAGTCACAGAGTCATAAAAACATTGAAGTTGTGGTCTAAACTGACGTTAGTGACTTGTTGAAAATGTGTCCCTATTGTTCACTTGTTCTTACTTTTTATGTACATGATGATGATTATATAGGTAGCTGAAGAACTAATGATTATGCATGAAGAATGTTTAAGTGGTAATTTTGTGTCTGTTGAGCGTCTCATGGAAGCTAGTCATAATCCAGCTGCTTATCCTCACGCGGAACAGGTAAATTTTGGCACAATGCATTAAATTATTACTTGATGTGATGCGTGATTTGGTTGTGTTCTATTCTATAATTCTGCATGCTGCTGCTATATCTATAAGACTGAAGTAATTTGGTGCTGCCTCACAGGATTATATGATATTGGGTTTGATTAAAAGTAAGTGCAAACTTTACTCAATTCTCTATGAAACATTGTTGTGTTAAGCGTAAGTAACTTGATAAAAAAGTCCGGTTGAAGAACGTTATATTTTAGTTCTGGATTTGAATTTGCAATTTATATTTCTTTTTTGGATACTATTATCTAATGCTATTAGTAAGTGATAAGATCATTCCATTTGTTGTGTCATAGTTTACTAAGGAGGAGGAGGCATAGTTATTGAATTTTAGATTGATATTTTACTGGTTATTGACATCTAAGAAAAGTATGTATGTGTGTTAGTAATGTATTTGTTATTTGTTGCACTAAAATATCTATTAAGGTATGGACGATCGGATGGAAACCTTGCATATATATGGGCTATTATTTTTGGCTTCTTTGTTGCCATTTTTTACTTTTACTCGTTCAATAGCATTTTGCATGACTAAGGGCTTAATGTGTTTTTGGCTATGGTTATTTTTAGTGCATTTGTTATTGTTACTATTGAATGAATTATATAAAAGAGATTAAGTTATTTATATTTACATATTTGTGCATTTTAATTTATTTACTATTTTATGGATATTGTAACCGTTATTTAATAAGCTATTAAAATGAATAAAAAAAATTTTAATTTTTTTTTTAAAAAAAAAACAAGTTTGCGACGGTTTTGTAACCGTTGCAACTTCTGCTATTAAAGGTTTACATGGAAAAAACATAGCGACAGTTTGGAACTGTTGCAACATCAACTGCGACGGTTGTTGCAACGGTTTTCAAAAGTGTTGCAAAGTACTCTTGCAACACACAAATCCGCCACGGTTGACAAACCGTTGCAAATGTACAATTGCGACAGTTTCAAGCGTTGCAAACTGCAATTTTGACTGTCGCAAAGTGCTTATTTTCTTGTAGTGATTTGCTTAAGTTTATCACGCAACTCTTTATTTTCAGAGAGAAAGAAACTTTCAATTTTTTGAGTTTGGGAATCTTGCCAATACATCGTGCAACTTTTGATTAACAACTATGATAATGTTTTTGACGGTCAATGAGGCATCTAAATACTATCAATAATTTATATAATAAATAATATTAATTGATTTCTTCCGGGTCATTGATGCATTCAATAATTCATCTCTTATATTATGAAAGAATCAAATTCAATTCATATCAATATCACATCGAAGTCATCAAGCAACTTTTACATTATGAGTAGAGTTCATAATGTTTTTTTACTATCAACAATTTATATAACAAATAATATTCATTGATTCCTTTTGGGTCATTGAGGCATCGAATAATTCATCGCTTATATTATGAACGAATCAAATTCAATTCATATCAATATCACATCGAAGGCATCAAACAACTTTTACATTATGAGTAAAGTGTTCATAATGATTTTTTACGGTCAATGAATCATCCAAATACTAGCAACAATTTATATAACAAATAATATTATTTGATTCCTTTCGGGTTATCGAGGCATCTAATAATCCATCCTCATACATTATGAATGAATAAAATTCAATTCATATCGATATTGCTTTGAAGGCATCAAGAAACTTTTACATTATGAGTAAAGAGTTCATAATGTTTTTTACGGTCAACGAGGCTTCCAAATACTAGCATCGAAGGCATCAAACAACAAAAGTACACATATGACAGAGAAAAGCCCAACAAAATTGAAGAAGAAAAGTGTGGAATAGAAACCTTACCCAAAATCAAACGCAGAACTTAGAGAAGGGAGTGTTGATCTTATCCTCTAAAACACCTTTCACTGAGAAATCAAAACCTAATCAAAATAAAAACCATTAGCCGTGGATAGAAATCGAAAGAAGAGAATTAAAGAAAGGGATTCATGCGAGAGTTCGAGAGAGAAATTGAGAGATTGATGAGTCGCGATGTTATAAAGTATTCCTTTCTCTCTTCTTTTTTTATATAAAGTATTTTTTGTTTTGTATAAAGTGAGTGTTGTTTTCTTTCTACATAAGTTCCTTAATTTTTGGTTATATATATATATATATTAAAAATTAAAAATTAGAAAAGGATAAGTTTATACTTTTATAGTTTATGCGATTCATTTTTTTTTTTAAATTGTGGGTATAGATTTGTTCCTACTTTTATGTATACATTCAGTTTTTTTTTTTTTCTTTTTTTGTTCTTCTATTTTTATGTATAGATTCATTATATTCTTTTTATATTTTTTTTGTTTTTTATCTTATATTTTTTTAATATTTTTTATTAATAAATTTTGTGGTAAATATATATATATATTTCCTAATTTACTCTACTACTTAAAAGAAATATATATTACTATACAATACAAGTAATATGATTGATTTACCACAAAAGTCACTAGATTTGATATAGTAGTGAGGGATATGCATGCGGTCCTAGGTTAAATCCTCATTGGCAACATTGTAAACAAAAAAAAAAGATTACCACCAAATTTAATTATTAATAAAAAAAATATAAGATAACAAACAAACAAAAACTTATCCTTTTATAATTTTTAATTTTCAATTTTTTTTTAATGAATCATATTTATACCCACATTTAATAATTTTTTCCGTAGGTATAGGGCTACTATACCTACGACATATGCGGCTGTCACTAGAAACATCCGTTGGTAAATGACAATTTTCTTGTAGTGTTAACAGGACGCTAAAGAGATAGGCTTGAAGGATAGCGCGTGTAACAAACTTTTCATATATTCAGGCTTTATGATGTTGTTCCATATGTAGACACATCTGCCACTACATCTGACTAAATGTTGTTTTTGCAAAATTAAGCCAATTTCAAAACCCAACATAAAGGGAACCACAAATCTTGGCTTATTTTATAAGAAAACAAATGATTATAAGTTGATAGGATTTTGTGATGCGACTTTGCTGGAGACAAGATAGAGAGGAAATCCACAAGTGGCAATTGTCAATTTGTTGGAGAGAATCTCATATCTTGGGTTAGCAAAAGACAAACTACTATAGTTTTGTCTACAGCAGAAGCAGAATATATATCAGCAGCCAAGTGTTGTACACAGCTACTCTGGATGAAATATCAGTTAGAGGATTACAAAGTTAATAGTCACAATATTCCACTTTTCTGTGACAACACTACAGCTATTCAACTCTCTAAAAATCCAATTTTGCATTCAAGACCTAAACACATTGAAATTAAACATCATTTTATAAGAGACATTGTTCAGAAGGGTAGTGTAAATATTCAATACATTGAAATTGAAAGACAATGGGCTGATATATTTACAAAACCCTTAGCAGTTGAAAGACTAGATTTTATTAAAAAACATCTGAACATGTCTTTAGTCTCTGAAGAAAACAAGCTCTGAAAATAAAATTGTGGTATCAGCCTTTGAATTCTTTATATTCTGAACGGTTTTCAGAAGCTGGAAGTTTTTAACTCTGAAGTGTTTCAACCAAGTGGAGTACACGTGTCAATTACTTTGTCTTTACTCACAGTCTGTGATTGGTTAGAGTAAAGGCAGTTTATGACGAAATTCTTTAATGCAACGACTGTACTCCCTCATGATTATTTCAAGTAAAGTTTTTCAAAATCACTTACTCACTTTCACACAAAGTTCACTCTCACATCCAACACTTTTTATTCTCTAAACCCCAGAATATATTCTTTCTCCCTCATATTAGCAAAACCCAGTTCTTAAACCTCAAAAATGGCAAGTTCATCTTCTCAATTAAGGTTTCCAGAGGACATCCCCATCAATATCTACGCTCAAGATTCTTATCTCAAGGATGCCACAATGGATCTTCGCTTTGAAGACAGTAAATTGGTTATGGAAAAACTAATAGACTTTGAAGCTTTAAGAGTCAATGGACATGACTATAAAGAGTTCTTTGTTGAACAAGGTTGGGAGTTTCATACCCCAAATTTTTCCGACTTACATAATCATATGGTTTATTGCCGCATTTTCTTTTGAATATGTGAATTAGCTCAATTGGTATTGGAAAGAGTATTTAGGGGTTTACTAGTGTGAGGTCTTGAGTTTGAATCCTATTGTCGTCTTTTTATAACTATTTCATTTAGTTTAAGTTTTATTGTTAGTAACTTTTATTAAAAAATCCAAAAAATATTTTAGTCAAATTATTTTTATGTTTTTCTTTAATTTGTCAATATTACTATTAATTTCTTTATTTTTTATTATTATTTTCATTATAATTGTTATTATTAGTGGTATCATTGTTACTATTATTATTGTTATTGTCATCATGTGTCAAAAGTCAAAAGAATAAGTAGAGAGGGAAAGTATCTACACTTTTAAGACAAATCAAACCAAAGAGGAACAAATCAATTCTCCCATCAATTCCAAATCATCATCATCAAAGCATTCCTAAACCAAAACAATCCTCATTCAATTCATTAAAACCTAATTTTGTACCCATATAAATAGCAAGAAAAACACTGAGACAAGGGGGGGGGGGGGGGGGGGGGGCGATAGAACAAAAGGTACGAGAACCAAAAAAAAACACAAGCAACAACACATTGTTGCGCCTCAACCATCAATCACCATAAACAATCTTCATCATCATCAAACTACTAACAACCATCACAAACCATTACTACCACTCTCAAATACTAACCATATCCTCCACTTCGAATGTCATAACCATCATCAACCTCTAACCTTCAACACCACCCACCTTGTTCAATCACCATTCAATTTTCAGTTTGATCAAAATCATACCAAAATCCACAGTAACCAAAAATCAAAAGAAATATCAACAGAACCAAAAGAATAGGGATCAGAACAAAATCATCACCAATCGAAGAAGAAAGAAAAGGGGAATTAGAGGTTTTGTCGCCGCCGCCGGGAACACGGATTCAATACCGCCGCACTAACTCACTGCCGATATCGGAGACAGTTCGAGAGAGACGGAGAGAGAGGGAGGGACGACGGCGACGTCAGTGGCAAGCGCCGCTGCCGCCGGTGAGAAGCTTCGAAGCCGAGAGAGAGGACGGAGATCACGTTGCAACCGTAAGTTTATTTTGTTTCAAAGTAAAGAAGATGACTCTGTTGAGTCGTTCTTCCATTTTTATTCTTTTTATTTATTTTTATTATTATTATTCCTTTATGTGCCACGTGGCACGATCATAAGGGCCGTGATCCTGATTAAATCAAGACCACTTGATCTTTGATCAAGAAGGTATTCAGATCAGACAGCTCTGATTAAGTCTGACTTTTTTTGGTTGACTGTGTTTTATTGTTGTAGTTTGGGGCCCCTCATTTTGGGCCTAGGGTCTTGCACTAATTCACACACCCCTGTTTCAATCTGCACCCCGTCGTTTATTTTATTTTTCATTTGATTTAGTGTAAGTAATTTTATTTCGTTCAAAAATACAAAAATGTTACTTTTAATTTCCTATCTTGTAAATAAATAAAACAAAAAAAACATCAATAAATAAAAGTGGATTAAAAAGGAGACCGGCGGATGTACATCCGCTCATCTCTCAAGTAATTGACGCTGGGTGTACACCTTGCCGACCGATTATTTGTCTTCCATAAAAAACATCAATAATAAAATCTTGGATTAAAAGGGGACCGGCGGATGTACATTTGCTCATCTCTCAAATAATCGACGCTGGGTGTACACCTTGCCGACCGATTATATATCTTCCATAAAAAGCATCAATAAATAAATCCTGGATGAAAAGGGGACCGGCGGATGTACATCCGCTCATCTCTCAAATAATCAACGCTTGGTGTACACCTTGCTCGCCGGTTATTTGTCTTCCACATTTAAAATCAATCTCAACCAATCAAAACATTATTCTTCTTGTGACCCCACACGCTTAACTATTTTTTTTCTCAAACGGATACTATCGCCCAAGCGCGGGTCCGTCTTTTCAATCAAACCATTTACCTTTTTCTCCTTCGCGCAATCAAAATATAAAAACAAAAAAATCTTTTCATAAATAAAATCAACCAACCAACAATCATTTTTTCCCAGAACTGCGTGTAGCTTTGAATTTCCCATTGCATCCGGGAATACGTAGGAGCAAGATTCATACATCTTGTCAAGCATACTAATAAAAAACTAACTTTTCCTCCTTCACATATAATAAATAATTAAAAGCATGCAAGTAAATTAAACTCCTTCTTAACCCTAAAATTAAAGAGAAGGTTCCCATTGAGTACAATGGGTGTGAGGGGTGCTAATACCTTCCCCTCGCATAATCGACTCCCGAACCTGGAAATGGTTGTGATGACCATCTTTCCGTTGCTTTCAAGGGTTTATTGATATTTTCATTTTCCTCCGGGAATAAATAAAGTTCGGTGGCGACTTTACTGTCTAGCGAGCACTTTCCGCTCGCGCATTTTCCACCCGCTTCAGGGAGCACTACTTTGATATGCTAAATGGTCCTATCTACTCAAACTTAGTGTATAATTTCTGGAGAAAGAGTGAAGTAGTTACATTGGTGGATGCAAATGCAGAACTTCAACGTATAATTGATCAGAATCCAATGGAGAATAAAGGAAAATCAAGAGTGGAATTAGGTCTGAGGAAATTCACAGAAACAGAGATACGTTCTAGTATTGGTGGATTTCCAGTTATCTTAACAAGAAGTAATCTGGCTAAAATGATGAATCTTCCCAACTCTGGAATAGTCAGACTCTACACTACAGCATCTGGAAGAAAATCTGTTTATCTCAACGACATGGCCAGACTCTGCTTCAAGAATCAGACGATATCAAATAGAGTTAGTCATCTGAATGATAGAGAAAAGGTTCTTGGCAAGATTGTCTTCTCTTCAATTCTTCCTAGGGACACTGGTAGTGATTCTCTGAATTGGGATCAGAGACACTTCATCTATTTCCTATCTGCAAAGAAGAAAATGAATCTACCTGCTTATATCTTTCAACACCTTTGTGAAACAATTTGTGAAGCTCAAAAGTTTGAAAATCCTTCCAAATTGATTTCACATCCAAGGCTCTTAAGCTACATCTTTGAGCAACTTGGTCTTCCAGATAGATTCATGGTGGCTGGAGTGTCTGAAGATCTTGAACAAGTCAGGGCACCAATACTTGACGCTAGAGTATTGGTAAGTCTATGTTTGAAGAAGTCAGGAAAGCTAATTTATCCTCAACAACCTCTCTTGATAAATAGGGCTAAATTTCAACCTATGAGTGAAGAGTTTATCTTTGACAATGAACCTCCTGACGTCATCTTGGAATACATGAGGTTAATGAAAGAAAGAGGAGTTACAATCACTCATAAGGATATTGGAAGAGGTATTGGTCCTACATTTGCACAAATCATGAAAGCTGTTACGGAAGAGGTTTTCAGTGATTATGAAGAGGATATCATGGTTGATGAGCCAACAATGGAAGAGCCTGCAGTTGATAAGCCAGAGGATGAACAGCAAGAGGTTGAAGACACTATGGCTGAAGAACAAGGTGGTACAAATCATGTGGATGCAGAACCTAATGTTGAGGACTTGCTACGTGCAAAGGTTATCAGAAGACCTCGTACAAAGCACTGCACCACTAGGGGACAGACGAGACAAAGATCAGATGCAGGTATTGCCAATTCTTTTGATTATTGTAATAGAATATCTGAAGCATCAATTCTAGAGAATGTTCAACCCCTTAACACCATCTATCCCACAACCTCTGAACCTGGATATATTCATGTTTCAGACTCTGATTCAGAGTCTTCTGACTCATTTGATGAAATGATAGCAGGTTTTGAATGATTTAAACCCAGAGCTAAGCATATTCCTGAGGAGGAAATAGCTCAGCCATCCAATGTTGCAACCCCTCAACCATCACCCAAAATTCTCACTGAGGAAGAGATTCTGAAGGAGCCATCTTTCAGAGTTTCTCCTATCCATCCAACCTCTGAACCATCAAACATCACACCATCTGAACCACCCATATCAATTCCATCAGACTCTCCAAAACCTTCATCATCTATAACACCACCTGAGATGCTTATAGATAATGATATTGCAATAAATAATAGAATTGATACTACAAATGATCATTTGACTCGTTCACCTAGTGGTCTAAGTCAACCAGACTCTGCACCACACGAGGAACAGAAAGAGGAAGGGAATTCAGACAAGAAGACAAGGATTCTGAACTTAATAGAACACTCGCTTGATCAACAAGAGGATAAGCTTCTGGAGCTTGTGGCATACTCAAGAGCAACTAAATCCAAGACTCAACAGCTTCTCACTCTTTTCTTGTCTAAACACCCTTAGGATTCTATTTTTGCACCTTCTATTTATTCCTTATTCTTTTGCTTTATTTTTAACTTTTTGATAATGCCAAAAGGGGGAGTAATATGTTATATGTTGTACAATTGTCAGTAGTATTTTTTTAAAAAAATAACTACTCACTAAGAATCTGAAACTGTCATAAAAATAAGAATCTAATCTCTTTCATATCTATGCTTAACGTTTATGAACTTAATTGTTAAGGAGAGCAAATTAATAAACATAATTGTGTTTGCATAGATGAAGGTAGTTAAGATTGTGCTCTTAATTATTTTTATCAGACTCAGGAGTTGAGCTTGCAAACCTCACACTCTGAGAGTTAAGTATGTAGATACAATCAAGTTTATCAAATTGTTTCTTATACTAATTCAACTTAATTATGGATAAAACTTAGGGGGAGCTTGCAAACCTAACCCTAATGGTTTATCAGACTCAGGGGGAGCTTACAAACCTCAACAACCTGATGTTGACATAATTAAATTAATCAACAACAATTGTATTTAATACTATATGTTTGTCATCATCAAAAAGGGGGAGATTGTTGGAACAAAATGAGTTTTAGTTATAAAACACCCTAAGTTTTGATGATAACAAAGTATTAAATGGACAATTGGTATTACTAACGAATGATCTAGTGTGCAGGAACAAAGTAAAAATCTTATTCACTCAGATCATCATTTAAGCCTCTGGAGGACACAGTCTGAAGCGTTTAGACTCTGAGAAGCGAGAAGCTTCAGAGCTTCTGAAGAAGTCCTCAGATGCCAAAGAGAGAAACACAGTCTGAAGCTTGCGTACATCATTCAGAAGATCAATGAAATGTTATTACCAGATTCTGAATGACTTAGAACTTTCAGTCCTACTTAATCTGTGTATTAAGTTAGTTTGTGAAGTCAAGAAAGTCTCAATCTTAGTGATTAGAGCAAAAGAAGCCTCTTAGTCTTGTGTGACTTTGAGCAAAGGAGGTCTCTTAGTCTTGTGTGACTTTGAGCAAGGAAGTCTCTTGTCTTGTGTGACTTGAGCAAGGAAGTCTCTTGTCTTGTGTGACTTGAGCAAATGAGTCTCTTGCTTGTGTGCTTGAGCACCTGAATTGTAATCTTAGTGATTATAGTGAAATCCCTTGGAAGTGTAAGGGGACTGGACTACTCTCGTTTTGTGAGAGGAACCAGTATAATTTTTGTGTGTGCACTCTATTCTCTCTCTCTCTCATTGTCTTATTTTTGTTTTGCGTTTTAATTAGCTTCCTTCATCCGCTGCTTTACAATCTGTTAGCTAGAAAAGATTTAATTTTTCAAAACACAATTCAACCCCCCTTCTTGTGTTTTTCACCTTCAACAAATATCTCCTGTGAAAGTCATTTATTCAATGTTTGGTAACATGTATTAGAGTTTTTTTTTTTTTTTGAACCAGAACATGTATTAGAGTTAATACACCTCATTGCTTTAATGTGCCTTTGTAGTATTGGGCTTTAACTAGCCGAAACAATTTTGTCTTGGTGCAGTGGTTTTTTTTTATTTCCTTATTTTTGTGCGGCATTCATTTGATTTAGGTTAAAAAAGTTAGTTTCATTTCTTATCAATGAGACACTAATATATTATTATAGTGATTCTACGGGTCTGCTTGATTTGCAAAAGATAAGTACTGAACAAAACAATAAAGGACATAACAGTATAGGAAAAATGTTTAAACTATTCAACAAATTGTAGGTCATGACGGGGCAGCCTGGGTATCTTCTACATTGGGCTCAAAGGAACCATATACATGTGATCGAGTTGGACACCTGTTTACCCAAAACCTTAAGGAATTAGGTTATGCGTCCTTTCACTTATAAAGTGTTCAACATCCACTTTTTTAAGTAATGCATGACTTAACTCACCTCGCACTTGCCAAAATAATCTCACCCTCAAGTGTGAGTCATTCAATTCTTTATGATTCCCCTCAAGCAGAAGCTTTTTCAGCCACATACACTTGTATTGTCGTCGTTGTGTTCAACGGGACTCGTTGTTTGACCAACATTTGTTAAGAAGACTTGATACAAGGACCCGATCAAACCCTTCGTCGAATCATTGACTCTTATATCATTTGAGTCACGAGGGGGTTGCCCGGGATCATCCACATTTGGCTCAGAGCTACCATGTAAGTGAGTTGAACATCACATCTTTACCCAAAATCTTAAGACATTAGGTTTGTGAGTTCTCACTTATAAAGTGTTCAACCTTCACTTTTTTAGGCAATGTGAGAGTTACTCGCCTCACATTTGGCACAACACAAAATTTGTCTTGTGTGATATTTGATAGACAAGATTATTTTTGATATTTTAGACAACTTGTACAAATGAAAAAACGTTATTATGCCATTCAAACACCCACCCAACCCCAACCCCCCATGTGATTTGTCATTTCCTTTCAATCAACAAATGAAATATTAATGCCATGTTTAACTTAAACTTCAGTGAATTCATACTCTTCGACATCTTCAAAATAATTACCAGATCATCTCATTAAGCTTTATAAAAAGAAAATGAATACTTAGGATATTTTTTAACCGATTTAAATAATTATTTTTTGCACTAATCGTACCACAAACATATTTTGGTTGGGTAAGTTACACTTTATGCACATTTGTTGGACTATACAAATACAGGTAAACAATAAATGATAGATCAATCATATTATGCACGTACCACGACATTTATCACACATGAAATTACAATAAAGAGAAGAAAAATCACACTTCCATACCTAATAGTATTATTTTTTGTCAAGTAGACTTGCATTTAAGTGTTGAAAAGTAGAAAATTTGAAGTTCGAATTTTGGCCAATCTCATAATATTTCTGATAGCTAACAGTTGAACAATTAATCTTCACGAGACTTTAATATTTATTTTTTACCGTACTAACAACATAATAAAGCCTCTATACCACAAAGTCTACAAAGGCATACAAGTATTTTATAAAAAAAATAAGCCTTAGATATTGTGATGGGGTCTGCAGCAAAATAAAAAACTAGATACAATAAAGGTTGCACATAAATTTTAAAGTGTGAGGGGATACATTAAGCTTTAGATCGATTCTCCTCCACCATTTTGTAGAAATTGGATGCAAATGTGGTAAGCGACGAATTCCCTTTAAAATATTTGGAAACCACATGGTTTACACATTCATATTAAGCGTATTAATGATATTTTATAGAATAAAGTTTCCTCGTTTATTCTTGTGAACTAAAAATGCTTATTGATATTTTAAACAGAAAATTGACTAGGTACAAAACTTTCTATGTCATTTCTGCCTTTAGAGTGACTCATTAAATTTATATTTATAGGGAAAATCATTAATTTATGAAAACAACTCTTGAGAGATTTTTAAGGATGTTAATTTGAAACAATACTTTATGATTGACTCTTGTTCCCAAATTATTGAAAAACTAAACCGAAAGACACATTATATTAAACTAAACATGACAAATTTTAAATATAATTTCGACATTCTCCAACAATAAGGAGATGAGTTATTTATAAATATCATTTCACTTGTATGCTCATAAAAAAGACACATGGCATACCTACAACAATACTTAGGATCCTCTTTTGTCGTTAGGAGAAAGAGAAAGATCATGGATGTAGGGTTCCAAATTTAATATCTTTTTTTCAGTCCAAAATTCCAATTCCAATGTATTTTTATATTTTATTTTTAGTAGTTAATTTATTTAATTTTGTAATATATATGTAATAACTAATTACATGGATAAAATTAAATCCACAAATAACACAAAAACACTAAATTTTGGGCCAAAGTTCTCAATGGAACATTTGTGTAAGAGTTATACATCTCGCACCTCCAATTTAGATGTATGTTCTCTGATATTCCCAATTTATCTCTCTAGCTACTTAAAAAACGAGTGTGTAAATTGGCAAAATTGGAACACCACCGTTCGCTTTCTACATTGCGAACGATGTGGATAGAGCATTTGCGATCCATATAGCAAACATGTAGGCAGTAAAAAAACACAGCCCCTTACGGTCAAAATTGCTTGCCACTTGGCCAAATGTAATTGGCCATGTGGGAGGTAGTGCATAGTTATCTAGCCAATCCAAATGCTTGAAGAATTCTATAAATGGGATGGATTTGTGTGGAAAAAATTCACATCAAACTTTCTTTCTCATTCTCCCTCATTTTGTCATTGTTCTAGCATTTTTTTTATATTTTATATATTTTTTAGGGTAAATAGATTTTTACCACCCTACAAAGTTGACGAATTTTGATTTACCCCCCTGCAATATTTTTTTTTGTGATTACCCCCTACAATATCCAGATTCCTTCAATTACCCCCTGAATAGCCAACTGGATGAAGAATCTTTCTTTTTGATGATGTGGCAGCTTATGTGGATTTTTAATTCAATTTTGCTTATTTTATTTAATAACATATAGATAAATATGTTACATATTTAATTTTTATTATTATAATTATTCAAAATCATTTGTAAAAATATTTTTTAAAATTTAATTATTTTTAAATAAAATGTCAATTTTAAAAAAAATTAAATATCAATTTTAAAAATGTCAAATTTAAATATCAAATTTAAAAAAATCCACATAATCTGTCACCTCATCGAAAAGGAAGATTCTTCATCCAGTTTGCCAGTCAGGGGATAATTGAAGGAATTTGGACATTGCAGGGGGTAATCACAAAAAAAAATATGGAAGGGGGGTAAACAAAAATTCGTCAACTTTGCAGGGGGTAAGAACCTATTTATCCTATTTTTTATTTTAGTTAGTTTCGTATAAACGACTGCATAGTATGTTGTCGGTTACTCATATTATTCCTATTGTTGTTGTTTTGTCACCATGGTTGGGAGCAATATGGTAATCGACGATGGACTTTATGTGTCCTATTTGGGAATGATATGAGTAACCGAAACAGGTCCTATAATGCTTCCGGTTGGGTCTACGCATGGTGGACCATCGATCTATGAAATAAGAATGTGCTACCTTGCTAAACATTTTGGGCCAGGCTACCTAAATTTTGAAATGGCTCTGGTGGTGAGCAAGTGGTAGAAGCTGCTAAAATGGACGTTTGTAACCAATGGAAGGTGTTTCATCAATTCTTTCCATCTTGTTCATTCGTCTCTTTTGGTTTTTATTTAACTTTTATGTACTTTTTTTTTTGTTTAACAACAATTATTGCTATGTAATTTTTTTGGGAATGATATATAAGTAAACAAAACGGGTGCTACCAAGCTTGATACTGAAGCTACGAGTTGGGACTTTCGCGGACACAAATGAAATTGTCCTATGCTACTGACATGATCATTGGTGGTTATCGAAAAACAAGTGGTCCCATATTTATATTTTTTTTCTCTCAGGTGCAAACGCGTTGAAGGTTTCAGCTGAAGAGGGAACACAATTTCACAAGAGGAGCTTGTTTACTTTATTTAATTAGAACTTGAGATATTGGATGTAATATTTGTAACAGTCCAGGCCCCACCAACATAGGTGGTCCCGGAACTGTCACCTCACGATCTTCTCCACCCCCTTCTCTAGTGGAGTTTTTGCCTTCCGTGGGAATCGAACCATGTACCCTGGTAGTGGGAATGGATTGAACACATACTTGAACCCAGGGTACGTGGTTCGATTCCTACGGAAGACAAAAACTCCACTAGAGAGGGGGGTGGAGAAGATCGTGAGGTGACATCCGGGATTGCCTACTAAATACGTAGAAAAGGGGCCCGGGCTGTTACAATATTCACAAACGTAGCCAACAGTGTCCGATCAAGAAATGAGAAACCTGTGTTGGCTAGACCCCACATCCATGTAGCCCCGATGGTTTGATCTCACCACTCCTTATTGGTTGGAACCGATTTATTCAAATTTGCCAGCTTCTTCTCGTTGCTGACAATGCTTATCACCCCAAGATTCTACAAAATCAATAAACATAACATACTTATCAGACTATTAAACCATAATCAGACAAATTAAATGAATCATATTTACACAATGTTGAGAAAAATCATGTAATTAAGTAACTTACAATTTTTTCGTATATACATCTTGCAATGTAGCCCCCGTACTCAATCAATACAAATTTATCATATGAGCCTCTAGGAAAACATCAGGATTCGGTTGACCCTCAATGGATTGTAGAAATCCGGTATTTGATCCTCAACCTCTGGCTCATCCTCCGCTGTTGGTTCCGCCTCCGGCTCAGGTTGAGCCTCCTGCATCTCTTTATTTGGCATATGGACCTGTAATGGCTCAAGATCCAAAGGTTCATTGTCATCAATCTCGGGCTCAGCTTAGCGCCGACGGTGACGTCGAGGCGGACGCTCCGCCTCCCTGTCTCTCCTAGAAGACGAGCTACTCCTCTAACACGCAATAAATTAGTTATATAATCTATGTCTGCATGATAAAATTGAAGTAGCTCAATACAATTACATAATATATATAATCAAGTGAATCAGTCAAAAACATATAAACCAGCAGAAACAAAGGCGTTTACATTCTAGAAAGCGAACACCTTATACAATACTCACTTTCTACAAAGCGAAACATAACAATAAAAAAAACATAAATTAGGATTGCCGTAAATGTGGACTTACCTCTTGTTTGATGCTTTGTTCCTTACTTCTTAGGTGATTTGACCACCAATGACCTGCAACCTGTTGATTTTGTTGATGTTTTCACTTTTTGGGATTTTGAGAGAGGTTTTACCGTTTTCCCAAAATGTTTAAATGAGGGGGAAGAATATGGGTCACACCTTACAATGAACAGATATAAGCTATTCGCTTTATATCAAAGTTTTCAGAACCGGACCGGTCATCGAACCGGTATGCTTATCGGTTCAAGGTTCAATTGGTCGGACGGGGTTCAACCGGGTCGGTCCGTTTTTAATTAAAATATATTCATATATTTTAAATATTATATAAATAGCAATGAACAAAAAATTACATTATATTTATTTTAAAATTTTTTTTATAATACACTATATTCATATTATATCTAAATTAGAGTTGAGTAGTAATTAAATATCATTTTATATTTTTAATTATTATCTTAAATGAGGTTAAATCTTATAATAAAAATTAAATTTAACTATCTTACTATTCTCATGTATACATAAAAAAAAAAAAAACTAACTAGCGTAAAAAACAATGGTAGTATTTTGTTTCTATGCTTGTTTCTTATTGGGCTTACTAATTATATTTGGGCTGGTAAAAAAATTAGTATTATTTTGTGAATTTTTTTTTCTACCCCAACATTTATCTCTTTACCACAACATATTTTCAAATATTCTCATCCTACTCTTATGTTACTCTACTCTATTTTACTGGAAAAAAAATTACATACCGGAACACTTTTTTAAAAGTGTGCTGATATGTTAAATTTACATACCGGTACACTTTTTTTAAATACAAGAAAATGTAGGATTTGCTACAAACAAATTGCTACAAACTGTGTTGGTGGTTAATCTCAATAAAAAAGCACTCTATTTAACCGTAATGCTCATGTCTATGTTTAATTTTTTTTTGAACCAAATTCTTTTTCAATTACTTAGTTTTTTTTAATTCCTTCATTTATAACTCTCTTTTTCAATTGTTACTACCTTTTTAAAAAAATTTAAATTTTTTTTTATTAACTCAAAATTTATTTACACAAATTACTTATATATAAGTACTTACGTATAACCATTTATGTACGAGATGTGATTTGATGGTTGTATGTGCATTGGTGTAGAATTAGTAATTACTTATATAAAGTACTTATATGTATAAGTATTTTGTGTAAATTAATTTTGAGTTAATAAAAATATTTTTTATGAGTAGAAATTGAATTGACATATTAACCACCAACAAAGTTTGTAGCAAATCATACATTTTCATATAGTGTGTTACAAATTTTCCAGAATTTTACATTTAGCCACGGTGTAACCGTGGACAATTAACATATCAGCACACTTACACAGGTGGGAAAAGCAATCTCTGTGTAATCGGCAGCCCAAAAATTGAGATATCTGCAACTATCTCTATTTTATCATTATTTTTTTTTTTAATTAAGTATTATGTGGTTAGAATTTAACATTTAATAGCCTGTACCTATTAACTGAACAAAGCTTTAGAAAATTGATTTTCCAATCCGGTGTTTCTTTTATACCCCCAAAAATCTATGGATTTTCTGTTTTGTCCTTTGTTAAAAATTTCGGTTTATGTTTACCGAAATTTTTTTACCTTGAAAAATAATTTCGGGTTATGTTTATCAAAAATTTTCAAAATTTAAACTTAAAAAATTTTGGTTTTTACGTCCCGAAATTTTTTTCAAGGGCAAAATGAGATTTTTAAAGATTTTTAGGGGGTATAAAAGAAACACGGGATTGGAAAAGCAATTTTCAAAACTTTATTTTATCATTATTTATTGTTGTAATCTAACACAAATGATTTTGTACAAATTGTACTCCCTCTATCTCATTAGAAGTCTTCTCTTTTACAAACTTTCAATATATCATATTTGAGTATATTTCAATCCACCTAACATCTCAACTAAATACTATTAATAAAAATATTTAAATAAACAAAATTCATTTTATCATTTAAATTAATATATTTTATTATTATCTTAAAGAATACATAAAACTCAGATAGAACACCTAAATAAAGATAAGAGAGTAGTGTGTATTTTTTTTATGTCAACTAATGTATTAGTTAAAAAATTTACCATTAAAGTGAATAAATAGACTATAAAGTGTCTGAATTTTAAACTCTAATCTTTATATATATTATGGGATATTCTTACCAACTGAGTTTAGTTTACGGTGTGATTTCATAATAAGAAGAGAGTGATAATGGGACATGTTGCCGACCTCTTTTGTGATATACACCGACCTTTCTTTTTACCAAAGAAAATTGAAATAAACTATGCTAAGTTAGAGAAATAATTAAACACACTTTCCTTGTAGACCACAAAACACACACGTGGGGAGAATTCAACATTAGTTAAACACCCCATCTTCCATTTCTTTTCTTTCTTCATTATTCCTCCAAAACCAAACATCACCTTCTTCATCTCTAAACAATCAAAATTCTATCTAATCTCTTTCTATTCTCTTTTTCTTGTTCTTCTTTAAGAAATTTCTACCTTCTTTTTACTCTCACACCATATACATATTTATATACTTATATTTTCTTCCTTTAATTAGCTTCTCATATATACTTCAAATTTTTCTTCAACTTGTTCTACCTTTTTATAGCTTTCTCTAGATTCTCCTCACCCCCAATCAATAAAAAAAATTATATTCTTGAAGCAATACTCTTTTTCTTTCCTCACATAGGGAATATATTCTTCAATCACTAATTTCAATCTTTGACAAATTTTCTAATATTCCCACATCATTTTCCTTCTTTTTACTTGTTTATCTTCTTTCAATATACTATTGATAATTATTTGGTATAAATATATTAACATAGCCATCTAAAAAGCTTCACTCCTAAACTCTAGTGATTTTTATAAGTGGGCAAGGAGAGTGATTAAGAAAGAATTTTTTTCTTCTATAATTTTTTTTTCATTTAAATCAAATTATAGTTTTATCATATTCATCTTGTTACCATATACAAATATAAAAGTGTTTCAATTACAAAGAAAAATTTTACTTTGTTATTTTTAAGCTTTTTTCTTAATCTACCATTTTTTTACTTATTCAATAAAAAAAATTTAATCTTTTGGTGAAAATTAATGGGGAAAATTTGGTTTTCAAGATGGTTTTTTATGATTATGGTGATGAGTAAATTTTTTTGCTATGTGGAAGGACTTGGTGTGAATTGGGGAACACAAGCAACACATCCATTGAAGCCAGACACAGTTGTGCAAATGTTGAAAGATAATGGAATTGAAAAAGTTAAATTATTTGATGCTGATGAAGAAACTATGAGTGCACTTGGTGGGTCAGGAATTGAAGTTATGGTTGCTATACCTAATAATCAATTAGCTGAAATGACTGATTATGATCGTGCTTTGCAATGGGTTAGAAAGAATGTTACTAGTTATAACTACAAATCAGGTGGAGTTAATATCAAGTAAGTTTGTTTTATTTTCTAATTTTTTTTAATTATATATCAACTTTTTATTGTTATTTGGTGTGATCATGCATTATTTTAAGGGTCTGGCTAACTAGTGCTACTGGTGCAATCTTTAAGCATTTTATTTAAAAAGTTAAACATCACAATTTCAATTCGTTGATTTTACACATTTCCATAAAAATTCTATAAAAAACTTACTATTTAAGGGCTTAAAGAGTGTCCCAGAGGCAGTCGTTAACATTTGCCTTATTTTAAATTGCAGTTGCAGTTTTGATTTCGTGAATTCTTGATATTATGAAAACTTACAAACAAATATATCTATTACATAAAGTTCGAAATAATTATGGTTGGGTGGGATGAGTAGCTCAATTGGTTGAACTAGTTGAGCTAAGTGTTAAGAAGTTTGAGGTTCAATGTTCAAGTCTTGACAAGAAGAATAATTAACATAACCAGAATAATTAACATAACCATGTAATATTATAACAACTATCAATTTGCTATTAAAAAAATACTCCTTTCGGTCCGAAAATATAAGAACTACTGCATGGATGCCAACGCATAATTTTGATCACTTGATATTTTGAAAATACTCATCAAAACAAATCAAACAAGATCTTATATGCTAATATTTATATCTATATATTATTAAAAAATTATGGTCAAAGCAAGACAAGCGAATAGTGTCATTTCGTTTTTATAAAATGGGACGGGGGAATAATAATTATGGTTGCCACGTGGTTGTGTGATTATGAAGAAAAATGAAAATTTAAAGTTGTGTGAATTATTGATTTTGGTTGTGTGATTATGAAGGAAAAAAAGTTAAAGTTGTCTGAATTATTGATTTGTTTTGGGATGTCGATAATTGGTTTAGGGTCTAGAATTCTAAAATTTTGTTTGTTTACAATGGAGTTGAGGATCGAACCGAGAACCTCTAGTATATTATCTAATTATTTTACCACTAGACCAAATCTAGTGGCTCGGTTTAGGGTCTACTATTAAGTGATAATAGTTGCACAATGAATTTTTTTTTCTATATTAGTGACCTATAATATACTCAATGAAATTTAATCATAAAGGTGATAAGAAATGATTGGTTGATATAATTATTGAAAAAGGTTGAATATAATTCTATACACAAGGGAAACAATTTCATACGGTCTGATTAAGATTGAATAATTTAAATTCTGGTAGTATAATGATACAAATACTAGAATATGAGTCATCCAATTTTATTTCAAAGGTTCAATTTTATTTTATATTTTCGTAATTATTAAAAAGCTTCACATTGATGTGTACATGATGAATGTGATATTTTGATAGTATTTTAGTCAACAATTACTGTAATTTTTTGTTTTTTAGTTCTAAAATGCACTCAAAAGAGTCGTGTACTAGAATTTTAGGAGTATTTTTATATTTGATTAGAATTACTTCTCTACAATTTTTTTGGCTTCATTATAATGCTGGCTAATAGCAAATGTTTTTCTAGAGAAAATAAGGATTTTGTTCTGACATGGACGGTTACATAAGAAAAAATATTATTATACTTATAACAAAAATAATAAAATATGAAAAGGAATTGAACGTAGGAAAGTGATCAAGTTTGTACAGTTTCTGAAGTTAGATTTATCTTTGGTACTTGTTACATTTGTCTCTTTTGAGTTCTTCAAGTATTTTTTATTTTTATTTTATAAAAACAATAATAGATCTTAATTGGTGGAATCAACTGACTAGATTCTTGTAAGTGTCCAAAAGCATTAAAATATTTTGAACAAAAAAATTTGTCTATGAGATTTTCTAAATAAACTTTTTTGTTAGATGAACTTCCATCTTATTCCTAATATCTAGTTCAAATTATGAGGTGGTCAAGTAGAATTTTTTTAATAATAATTTTTCTTTTTATCAATGGTCAAATAGATGTATATATGTGTAACACATCAATTTAGTTTGAAAAAATTCAAACCAATTAAGATTGAATAGGTTTATTTGGTTTTACATATTTTTTCTGAATTGATCTGAACCAAACTAAACTGCTAATATGCAAGTTGTTTCGGTTTTTTACTCAAATCAGAAAAGAATGGTTATTTTTTTTATTAGTTTGGTTTGAATTTTGAGGTCCATTGGGTTTGTTCGAACCACTTACACCCTATGATATATACATCAAATAGTTTAAGAACTTTTATAATGTAAAACTCATATATATCTTCAATATCCACATTCACATTTTGTGTGAATTTAATCCAATTTTCACAATAGTCCTTAATCCAACTCTGATATCATATTAAATGTGAATATTACAGGTATGTAGCAGTTGGAAATGAGCCATTTTTGAAATCCTACAACAATTCATTCTTGAATGTAACTTTCCCTGCCCTACAAAATATCCAAAATGCCCTTAATGAAGTTGGATTAGGTGACTCAATTAAGGCCACAGTACCTTTAAATGCAGATGTTTATGAATCTCCAGATTCAAACAATGCTGTTCCATCAGCTGGAATATTTAGGCCTGATTTAAGTAACCTTATGACACAAATTGTTCAATTTTTGAGCAAAAACAATGCACCATTCACAGTCAACATTTACCCTTTTTTAAGTCTTTATGGAAATGACAATTTTCCATTTGATTATGCATTTTTTGATGGAGTAACAAATCCTATAAATGACAATGGAATTTTGTACACAAATGTTTTTGATGCAAATTTTGATACTTTAGTCTCAGCATTAAAATCAATTGGATATGGTGATATGCCCATTTTTGTTGGTGAAGTGGGCTGGCCCACAGATGGTGACAAAAATGCAAATATTCAAAATGCATTAAGATTTTATAATGCACTTTTACCTAAACTTGCATCAAATAAAGGTACACCTAGAAGACAAGGTTACATTGAAGTTTATTTATTTGGATTAATTGATGAAGATGCAAAATCTATTGAGCCAGGAAATTTTGAGAGACATTGGGGAATTTTTAGTTATGATGGTAAACCTAAATTTCCAATGCATGTATCAAGTCAACATGGTGGTCAAAATAAATTATTAGTTGGTGCAAGAGATATGCATTATCTTGATCCAAAATGGTGCATGTTTAATCCTAATGCTAATAATTTAAGTAAGCTTGCAGATAATATTGATTATGCTTGCACTTTTGCTGATTGCACCCCCCTTGGTTATGGATCTTCTTGCAACAATTTGGATGCTAATGGAAATGCTTCATATGCATTTAATATGTATTATCAAGCTCAAAATCAGAATGACTTGGCTTGCAATTTTGAAGGGTTGGCTATGATTACTACAAATAATATTTCAACTCCTACTTGTGATTTTATTATTCAAATTAATCCTTCTTCATCTTCTTCTTTGTTGCCTTCATTTGTTGCTTTCTTGTTTTTTAGTATACTGCCTATGATTTTAATGTGGTAGGTTTTTTTTTTTAGGTAGGTTTCTTCTTGTACACATGTTATTGGTGATGTTATTTGTTTAAATATATGTTAATGAGATCTTGTACTTGGAGATAGTGTGGAAGATATAGTTTTGAAGATTTGTTTAATAAATATTTTTGTAGACTTTAGTATATTATTTCTCATAATTTAAACTTACGGTTTGTAAGGGCAAGAAATTGCCCCTTTTTATACCTTTGACTTGTGATTTTGTGATCTACAATTTATAGTCTCCACATGTATAGGGATCTCACACCATATTGGGATATCTAACATTAAATAATAGTCCCGCATGATTCACCTATTAAAAAACATATAGACTACCTTTTTTTTAACACTCGGAAGTAACTAATGTCTGACAAATAACTGTTCTTTTTAAGAATCGAATTTAAGTTCTCTCAAATAATCTATTTTAACAAAAACTGATTAATCTCTCAAACTCACTTATGTGGTTTTTTAATACCCAATGTAATGATCTATGTATCTCTTCATGGTTCAATAATGGTATCAGAGTTTAGTTGAACCAACTTTTTGAAACAGAAGTTTTTTTTATTAAGGTGTTCAGGTGGCGTGTCCCGTTGATAGATCCCTAACGGTGGATGAAAAAGCTTTCGTTTGAGGAGGAGCATGCCAATAAAAATGGATGGACTCACACTTGAGTGAGAAATTGTTGATATTTCAAGTGTGAGTTGAGTCTCACATTAAATATGGAAAAGTTGATGTTGAATACTTTATAAGTTAGAAGCTATACACCTAAAATGTCCTTGTAGCGAGTAAAAAGAACTTGAATTTTCCAATTTTTCATATTTATAGTGTGCGAGTTTAACTACTATCCTAAAAAAAAGCTCTCTCTAATTAAATTGTTTAATTAATATGTATATTCAAAGTATTTTTGCACTCTATCCTTTTACTTATTCTAATTAGTGTGTCAAAAAAAAGTCAGGTTTGATTTAAGGAGAGGCACATAAAGCTCTTGTTTTAAGTCCCAAGTAATTTTTAAGAATCATGGAGAGTAGGAAAATAAGTTTTCCTTGTTCAATCCTTACACTCTAAATTTCCTGAGATTTTTTTTTGCCACCCTATTTACTTTCTAGCATGTCCTATGAATTTATAAAAATGCATATGTCCATTATTTAGGTAGCGGATATTCCCCAAAAACATCCTACCATATTTGTTTTTTATAACATCCGACACTTAAGTAGCGGACGGTATTTAAAAAAAACAGTTTTATAACGTTCAATACTTAAGTAGCGGAGCGGTAAAAATAGAAACGAGTAGGACGCGCGAGAAGAAGGTAGGACGGCAAAAGAAAATCTCAAAAGTACATTGTGTACGTAAGCCCACTATTGACTGTAGGCTCCGCAG
This sequence comes from Trifolium subterraneum, assembly GCA_951799995.1. Classification (NCBI taxonomy): domain Eukaryota; kingdom Viridiplantae; phylum Streptophyta; class Magnoliopsida; order Fabales; family Fabaceae; genus Trifolium; species Trifolium subterraneum. The sequence goes on along the minus strand of OX637466.1, from coordinate 12,011,069 downwards.
CTCTCATGACCATTGGGCCCATATCTAAACCCAACATTTAGAACAGTAGCTTTGTTTGCTACAAAATATGTATTTTTGCACACTACTTATTACTCGCACGCCACACGAAATTACCAAAATATCCCCGTCTGCTACTTAGATAGCGGATACCCCTAAAAAATACTTTATCTTTATAGTGTCCGCTACTTAAGTAGTGGATGACATTTTTAAAAAAAATCTCATTTTTCTAAAGTCCGTTACGTAAATAGCGGAAAGGTAAAATGGGAAGGTATGGGACACTGAGTAATTCCTTGAGTGGTAAAAGTAAATATCTTGCTACTTTCTTAATTTTGCATAAAAAAAAAGGTTTCTTAATTTTTTTAAAGAAATTAGCCAGGAGACGGAAATGGATTCCCTGCAGTCACTATTTGATTGCAGGTGAATCTCAGCCATCCAATTTTATTAAAATATATTATTTATTTGATCAAAATTTAATCCAAAGATTGCAATGCAATGACGGCATGGTGTGATGAAATGCATGGAATCCAAGTCCTAGGAGACATATATAAGAACCATTCTTGTATAAACAAACAATTCTTAAACCTTTTGTTTGAAAGACTAATCAATTCTTAAAATTAAAATACAGTTTAATTTCTTTGAGCAAAATTGGATTAAGAAGTTGTTAAACTTGATGGAGCATTATTAGGCATAAAAATGTTGGTTGCACAATTAAAAATGCACTTTAAAACCTCCTCATCAACATCTCATGTAAGAGTTAAAACCAATGGTGTATGACACCAACACGATACCGACACAAGTAATTATTGCAAGACGCCGACATAAGTAATTATTGCACTTGTCCGGCGTCCGGGGTTAGGTGGAGTTCACTTCCCTGTTGGTACGGGTTATAATTTATTTATTTTTAGAGAAAGGCATTTTCTAAAATATCAGCTGCTTAATTATATTTCAACATGATTTCAAATATCAAGCCCATGGTTCATACTTCCTCCTAAAGTTGTTCTAAACATGCTACTTATATTTTTCATTAAGAACAAAAAACATTTTGCAAAACACATAGTTCCTCAACTCCCAACTTTGATCTACATGAAAATAACATATACTAAAAATTACTTCACTGATCACTAATTAAGTACTAATACTAATTAATAGATTGCATTCTCATCTCCAAAACTTTCTTGTGTGAATTTGAATGCAAGTAGCTAACAAAAGTAGGACTCTTTGCTGGCCTATACTCTGGCAACAACCTACCAGATTTGTACCTCACACCACATGCATTGCATAGTGTCTTTGGTCCCAATGGTCCTGCCCTCCATTGTGGGGTCCTTTGAGACAAACAATGAGTGCACCTTCTTGCATTTGGAACATGTTCATCATCATCACAATTATTTTTATCATCACTATTTTCAATCTTAATTTCAAGCTTTACCCTTTTTTTCTTATGGTAAATCGAGGTATCTCTGCGTGCAACTGCAACATCGACTTTTTGCTCGTTTTTTATTTTAGGAGCAATGAGTTCACTATCAGCTAACCAATAAGATTGTTTCAATAAAGGAGGATCTAAAGACATAGCATCACTTAAAATGTGTGAATTATGTGACCAAATTTTGGTTCTAGGAGTTGAAAGTCTTTTCCTTTTGCTTCTTGCTTTTCCAGGAACAACAAAATTTTGTAAATAAGATTGATTTTGTTTTTGTTGTTGTTGTTGAGGTTGAGGTTTTTGCATTGTGTTTGAAGGTTTTGTGATAGTACATGTAGTTGTTTGAATTTGAACATTAGAACTAGAAGGTGCCATGACACAACTTGGTTTGCTTGAAAAACATTCTTCAACAAACACTGATAACCACTCCATCCCAAAATCCACTTCCTAGAAGAAAAAATAATTGCCAAAAGAATAATTAAAACTTACTAGGAATACATTAACACTTACATAACATACAATACAACAAAAATTATCAAAGCTATAAAATTTATAAAGTAAAAAATACACAAATTAAGCTCTACAAACATTTTTAACATAAAGTACTAGCAAACTATGCCTATGTTTGATATCATAGTGAATACGTAAGAATCACGGTGATTTACCGTGATTTTGCAGAAGTTAGAGTGTCGCATTTAAAAAATCACATGATTCTGTCATATTCACCGTAATACCAAACAGACACTATATTCTCTTTTTTTTCAGAATCAAACAAACACTATATTCTTCTTGACAAAAAAATTCAAAATTTAGTAGCAACAACAGAAACTTACATTTTGTCAGGAAAAAATACACAACATAGCATTTAAATTTCATTGAATACAACACAACAATAATTATTAAAGCTACAAACTTTATAAAGGTAATAGAAACTTATATGTAAACAACATTCACTCACCAAAATGATTAAAGCTACAATCTTTCTGAACTTAGTGTTACCAAATATTGTACCCAAAAAACTAAAGTGTACCAAATACTATTCATACAAAAATAAATTCCCTACAATTTTTTTTCCCGGTTCAAGGAAAGGAGGCCCAATAATCCGAAGTTTAACCGAATGGTATATAAGGTCTGACTAATAATTGTTTCTTTCAAGAATCGAACTCGGGTTCAACCAAACAATTTATCTTAAAAGAGAGTTCATTAACCACTCACATCAATCACTTTGTTATTCTCTACAAACTTTTCTTGACCTAAAATAAGTACTAACAAAATACATGCATGCATCAAGAACCCATTTTTATTTATTAAAAAAAAACCCTTTTTTTCATTAGTCTAAAATCAAATGGAGAAGGGTTTCATCAAGAACAATGTCAACAAAAAAAAAAAAGATAAAAAAAAAATTAACAAGGAAATAGAATGATTAGACTAACCTTGTTGTGAGTTGCAAAAAGGTCATCAAGGGTAGAAAACTCTTGTTGAAATTCTCCTGAAACTGATACATTGTTGCAAATATCCATGTCTATAGGAAAACAACAGAGTTGGAAGAAGAGCTTAGAAGAGAGTGAATATGAACACAATTAACAAAGTTTGGTGTTACATGTCACAAGTCTTAAAGTGTTTTTCTTTTATGGTACTCTGAATTTTTTGTCGGCAGATAAAAGTTAAAAGAAAACAAATGAATAATGTTAATTAAATTTATGAGAAAAGTTAACATCTATATGTCTCATGTTGACACTCACCAATCAACATCATTTTACATTATAAATAAATAAATAAAAATATTGTTGTACCTTTATTACCACCATTTGTGTTATCCAGCTTTTATTCCATGATCCTTTTTCATGTAATTATAATTACTAATAATCACATTAAGGATCACAAAATTACATAAAGCTTTTTTTTTAACCCTCTTGTTCTTAGTATAGGAGTCCTAGTAGTCCAGAGTTCAGCTGCGAGGTAAGTAAAGTCTGGCTAAGAAATTGTTACACGTATAAATCAAATTTGGATTCTCCCGAAATTTATTCTTTTGGTGAAACTCATTAACCACTTGAGGTCACGATTAATATTTGATGATTAATTTTGTGTAGATCATTTTTATAACAAAAGGTCACAATTCATTATATTACTCTCTCGGGATCTTTTGACGAGGAATACTTTGGAAAAAAATTGGTCATTTTTGTAAGAAATTTTGATCAATTTTCAAATGTTTTAAATGTTCAATTTTTTATTTCACAATGTCCTTATTTATTATGAGTGAGAATATTAAAAATAAGTCCTAAGTTTGTTGAATTAAGAGAGGATATGCATGGAATATATTAAATTTATAAGAATATTAAATGAAAATAACTATGTAAAATATGCTTCCTTGATCTGTGTGATTTTTTTCAACGTGTTCTTTATAAAAAAGACCGGAGGGAGTGTTTAGTTAATAAATGTAATTAACCACGATTCAATCATCATTTTTATGGTTTTTTAGGTGTTCAACTGCAGCACTTTCGGTTCCCTCTAGGGCACTTGTTAGTTCTTGGATTGGATCTTCATTGGTGGATTCTCATACTATATCGGATAACTTTGTTCAGTTTACTCATTCAGCAGGTGGTCCCAGGGTGCGCCGCTCTTTTATGCAACTCATATGGCTTGTTAGCGTTTGGGTTGTGTGGAATAAGCGTAACTATAGACTGTTCAGAGGCTCAGCAAACTCTTCACTGCATATATGGTGGTTAGGCGATGAGTAGTGATTAGGTGACTTTAGCTTTAAACTACTGTAACTGGTCAATGATATTTAAAGTGATTCGTGAATTGTAAGGGTTGAGTACACATTATTATGCTCCTTATAAGTCAATGTTATAACCCGTTATGTGCAATCTCTCTCTCTGTATATATATATATATATATATATATATCATTTTTTTAAACAGTCTATATATCATGTTAAACATATATAAATTCATATTATATTCAAAAATATGTTAAAATTTTGTCTGTTATGACCAAAAAATAGAGAAAAAAAAATTAAATATAAAAATGTAATTTTTTATAAGGACGGAAATTAAGATTTTATAGTGACAGAAAACGTTTGTAGAAAAATAATGCAAAAGAAAGGAAGAAAACCTTGAAATTAGACAATATTATATACTTCTCTCTAAATATAGAAACTTTTATATAAAAATATGGGTATTGGACCGGGAGTAAATGTAAAGGGTGTATTTAGCAAAAGCCCAAACATGAATTATTAATTTGTACAACGGCCGAATACAACGGTCCAATACATAAGCGAGAAATCAAGCTCAATCCTCCCATAAGGGCGAGAACCAGAAGGGCGAGTCATTCACTCAGGGCGAGACATGGCTGCGTGGGCGAGATACCCATGATCCCATTATCCCCTCATTCTTCATTATAACTGCCATATTCTCCACGATTTTATACGCTTATCTTCATCCTCCGTATGACTAGGAGTAGATTTTAAGAGGAATCATTATATTCAAACCATGTTTCCCATGATCACCTTGCAAATAGGCAGGTGATCAAATGTATAGCAGGAACGTGGGATAGGCCAACGAAAGAAAGGGGCGGGAAGAACTCTCTTCCTGTACACCCTATAAATACGTGTAACATTGATGAAAAAGAGGACGGACTGAACGACATTTGAGATTATATACTTGATTATTTTGTTTATTTGACGGTCCAATATCATTACTTTTCACACCCCTTTAAGTGTTCACCAAAACATTTTGGCGCCCATCGTGGGGCTGCGGTAAAACGATTCCCAGTCTATCACTTAGAGAGAAAGCAACGCTGCAAGCAGAGATAAAACCATGGCTGTCAATCATGGAAATAGTCCTTCAATCCAGGTCGCAATGGAAGAAATCAGAAGCTTGCAGAAGAAAGTCACTACAATGGAAAAAGAAAGGGCTGAGCAAAACGTAGATTCTGATGATGAGAGTCTTATTGAATCTCATCCCATTCGTCATCCACTCTGGGATTCCAAAGTCCCAGATAACTTCAAATCACCCCACATACCAACCTATGATGGTAAGACAGACCCTGTGGAGCAGCTGATGGCTGTGGGAACTCAAACTACCATCATTGGAGCACCAGAACATTTGAGGTGCAAACTCCTGTCAGGAACTTTGAAAGATGCTGCACTACGTTGGTACATGAACTTACCCAACAATTCCATTGAAAGTTATGCTGACTTTCATAAGAAGTTCATACATCAATTCTCCGGAACTAAGCATGTCAAAGTTACAGCAACTAGTCTTTTCACAATCCGACAGAATTATGCTGAAACTCTTTGAGAATATCTTGCTCGATTCAACGAAGCAACGATCACGGTGTCAAACCCAAACCAGGAAATGTTCGTTGCAGCTTTTCACAATGGGTTGAAGGCTGGACACTTCAACGAATCTTTGGCACAGAACCCTGCCACCTCGATGCAAGAGGTAATCAAAAGAGCCAGTTGCTACATCAAGGGTGAGGAGAGCAACGCCGAGAAACGCTCCAGAGATTCCAAAGAAAATGATTCAAGGAGCAGCAATAGCAAAGGACAAAATTCGCAACCACGGCGAAACTGGCAAAGCCACGATACTCACAAACAGGGGTATCATGCTAAGCCCTACCACCCTCCTAACTCGGCTGGAGGAATGGGTTATCCACACTACAGGCGATACCTAGCAGATAGAGAATATACGCCGCTAAACAAGGCTAGAGTGCATGTGTTGCACGAAATTTTACAAGCAGGCTTGGCACCTTTACCTCATCCCAGGATGCACAACACCATCATGGGACCAGACACTGAGGCGTGGTTCGCTTACCATAGGTGCAAGGGTCATGATATTGAAAGGTGTTTCCGTTTGAGAGATTTAATTGAGGATCTGATTAGAAGCGGCCATTTGAGGAAATTCCTTGAAGACGCCGCCAAGGGCCAAATCGCCCTCCCAAAACAAACGCCTAACCAACAGAACGGCGAGGGCGATGGAAGAAACAAAGGAGAGAAGCAACGGGTAGCGGTTAACACCATATCCGGTGGATTCGCAGGTGGAGACGAGTCCATCTCGGCCAGAAAGCGTTATGTTAGGAAGTCAAAGTTTGAAATATGCTCGGTGGGAAGTTTACCTCTTCCCCGCACTCCAGAAATCTCGTTCAACCCGGCGGACGCACGATATATCCTCCCACACGACGATGATCCTTTCGTGATACAAGTTCAAATTCTTAATTGTGACGTCAAACGAGACCTCATTGACTCAGGCAGTTCAGCAGACATCCTATACTGGGATGCTTATAAGGCGATGCACCTATCTGATGAGCAGTTGAATCCCTACTCCGACACGTTAGTAGGGTTTGCCGGCGAGCAAATGGACGTCATGGGTCACATCACGCTGTACACTACATTCGGTGAGGATGAAAATGCCAAGACAATCAAGGTTAGATATTTGGTGGTTAAGACACTCTTCACTTCATACAATATTATCATTGGGAGACTGGCGTTCAATGCATTAGGCGCGGTCATGTCCACTTTATACTTATCCATCAAATACCCTCTGAACAATGGTAAAGTCAGAGTGGTTAAAGGCGATCAAGTCCTAGCCAGGAAGTGTTATGAGTCAAGTCTCAAAATCCAGCACAGACCATCCAAGCCTGTCTCGCCCCCAGTCAGCGGAGAGCGAACTAACGGGATAAACATGGTCAACATCACGGATCTATATCGAAGGGAAGAGTTCCAGGACAGAAGAGTCAGTCCAATTGAAGATCTGGAGCAAGTCCAAATTGGCGAGCACTCACATCAGACGATCAATATTGGAACAAGCCTCCAACCAGAGGAAAGGGAGAAAATCGTCACTCTGTTGCGCAACAATAGGGATTTGTTTGCGTGGCAGCCATCGGACATGCCGGGAATTGACGAGAGCATAATCACGCATAAATTATCCATCTCGCCCATCAACAAACCAGTGGTTCAACGAAAAAGGAAAGTTGGGGAGGAGGGAAGGGCAGCCATCACTGAGGAGGTGGCTAAACTAAAAGAGGCGGGATTCATAGAGGAAATCAAATATCCCACTTGGTTAGAAAATGTATTAATGGTAAAGAAGGCGAACGGAAAGTGGAGAATGTGTGTTGATTTCACGGATCTGAACAAGGCATGCCCTAAGGATCTGTATCCCCTGCCCAACATCGACAGGTTGATTGATGGAGCATCAGGTTACAAAACGTTGATTTTCATGGATGCCTACTCTGCTACAACCAAATCAAGAAGCACCCTATGGACGCCCAGCACACAACGTTCATGTCCAACACCTGTAACTATTTTTACAATGTTATGCCCTTTGGCCTAAAGAATGCAGGAGCCACTTACCAGCGGCTGATGGATAGAGTGTTCGTGGAACAAATAGGGAAGAACCTGGAAGTATATATTGACGATATGGTGGTCAAGACTCAGAAAAAAGGCGAGCATGATAAGGATCTGGAAGACATTCTGAAATCGGTCAGGAAATATAATATGCGTCTTAATCCGGCCAAGTGCTCTTTTGGAGTACAAGCTGATAAATTTTTGGGTTTTCTGCTTACTCATAGAGGCATAGAAGCAAATCCAGATAAATGCCAAGCCATCATCGATATGAGAAGCCCTACCTCCGTTAAATAAGTACAGCAACTAACGGGACGGATAGCGGCACTTTCCAGATTTTTATCTTGTTCAGGCGAGAAGGCCTGCCATTTCTTTGCCACGTTAAGGAAGAGCGAGAGATTTACATGGAGTCCTGAATGTGAGGAGGCGTTCCAAAAATTAAAGGTATTCTTAGCCTCGCCCCTATCCTCACTCGCCCTGAACAGGGCAAAACATTATATCTATATCTGGCAGTATCTGAGTCGACACTGGTATAAGAGGTTGGAGGAGAAGAAAAGCCCGTTTACTTCGTGAGCAGAACGCTACGAGGGGTAGAAATAAGATACCAGAAGATTGAAAGGTTGTGCCTAGCAGTGGTAATAACAGCCCGCAAACTGCGACAGTATTTTAAAAGCCATCAAGTAGTAGTGAAGACCGACTACCCCATTAAGAACGTCCTGCGCAAACCAGACCTGGCCGGAAGGATGGTGGCATGGTCGGTTGAGTTATCAGAATTTGACATCACCTACATACCCAGGGGATCGATTAAATCCCAAGCACTGGAAGACTTTGTGTTGGAAATGATGGATCCTCCAAGCGAGGGTGAAGCCCATCCATGGACTCTCTCTGTGGACGGGTCATCTAACTTAAGGGGCAGCGGAGCATGCGTTGTCCTAGAAGGGCCTGATGGAGTACTTATAGAGCAATCACTGCGATTCGCCTACAAGGCGAGCAATAACCAGGCTGAATATGAAGCGCTAATAGCCAGAATGAAGCTGGCTAAGGAAATGGAAGTACAAGAGCTGAAGGTGCAAAGCGACTCCCAACTGGTTGCCAACCAAGTATCCGGCGAGTTCCAGACCAAGGATCCTCAACTCGCCAAGTACTTGGAAAAAGTTAAAGGAATGGCAAAACAATTCTCCATGTTCGAGTTGACGTATGTGCCTAGAGAACAAAATGCAAGGGCAGACCTATTAGCTAAACTCGCCAGCAGGAAGAAGCCAGGTAATCATCGTAATGTCATTCAAGAAACTTTGAAGTCACCAAGCATAAATGAGGCAGAGTTAGCGATGGTGGTAGAGGAGGAATATTGGCGAAGTCCAATAATTAGATATTTACAAATGGACATCCTCCCCCTGGCGAGAGATGAGGCTGCCAAGGTAAAGAAAATGGCGGCGTGGTATACACTGGTAGGAGGCAAGCTCTACAAGAGAGCATTCTCAGCCCCCATGCTTCTATGTGTGAGTAACACGGAGGCATGCAGGATCCTAAAAGAAGTACATGAAGGCTCGTGTGGAAGCCATATTGGCTCCATATCCCTAGTAGGAAAGGTGGTGAGGGTTGGATTCTATTGGCCTAATCTACATGACGACGCGGCGAGACACGTCAGAACCTGTGATAGATGCAAGCGCTATTCAAACCTTCATCACGCGCCAGGCGAGCCGTTAAAGTCAGTTATATCCCCTTGGCCATTTTATATGTGGGGGTGGACATTCTAGGACCATTTCCCATATCCACGGCTCAAGCAAGGTGGATCATCGTAGCAGTCGATTATTTCACTAAATGGGTTGAAGCAGAACCAATATCAGGTATTTCATCAGAGCAGGTAATAAAATTCTACTGGAAGAAAATCATTTGCAGGTTTGGCCTGCCCAAATACATCGTCTCAGACAATGGCACCCAGTTCTCTAGTGAAATAGTGGTAGAATACTGCAGAGGCAAAGGAATTCAAAATACTTTCATCTCTGTAGAACATTCACAGGCCAATGGGCAGGCAGAGTCAGCCAACAAGGTTATCCTTAGAGCCTTAAAAAGAAGAATTACCTCAAAACAGGAAAGTTGGGTGGAACACCTTCCCGCGATATTGTGGTCATATCACACAACGCCACAATCGTCAACAGGGGAACCACCCTTCACCATGGTTTATGGAGCAGATGTTATGATCCCAGTAGAGATTCAACCCTCCACCTGAAGAAGGGATACTTTAACATTGCAGGAAAACAATGCCGCCCTAGAAGAGATTTTGGATTTACTCCCAAAGTTGAGGGAGAAGGCTCACTTCAGAGAATTCTATACCAAACAGAGAGCTGCGAGAAAGTACAACACTAGAGTCATCCCTAGAAATTTCAAAGAGGGTGATCTAGTTCTGAAAAGACCCGTGGGTCGAGACAAAGGGGGAAGATGGCGGCTAACTGGGAAGGACCCTTCGGAGTTCAGGAAGCATTTGAAGGAGGAGCTTACAGATTAGAAACTATGGAAGGCGAGACCCTACCCAGAACGTGGAACGTCGCCAACTTGAGATTCTATTACAGCTGAAAGGGTTTGTGAGTGAGTTCGCCACGACGAGCTCACGTTAACATTTAATTTTCAATACACTAGGATATATGAGCTACATCTCTACTTTATGTACTTTTATATCTTATGTATACTGAAATCAAGAAGCTGATGAATAAAGAATAGTGGGACACTCTTTTCTCTTGCAATTGCAAGAGTTTTTATTGAGGCCCACAGTTTTCAGAAAGATTGCAGTGTGTCATTTAATTATTTCATTTATGAATTTTCAGTAAAATTGCAAAAATAAACACAAACAAAAAAAAAAGGGAGAAAAAGAAGTTCAACGTTGTGTAAGTCTAAGGCCTCAGCCACAGGGAAATTAACACCATCATATAAGTCTACGGCGTTGATGAGTGAATTGTTATGACCGCCATGTAAGCCTACGGCTTTGGCGAGCTAAAAAAAAAAAAGGGCCGCCATGTAAGTCTAAGGCTTTGGCGCGCTAGAATCTGGTAAAAAAGAATTATATAATACCAGCACCACCATGTAATTCTAAGGCTTTGATGTGTGAAAAATCCAGTAGAAAAGAAATATATAATACTGGCATCATCATGTGAGACTAAGGCTTTGATGGTGAATTATAACGGCCGCCATGTAAGTCTAAGGCTTTGGCGAGCTCATTTTCCGGTAGTAAGATTCATATGATGCCGGCACCGTCATGTAAGACTGAGGCTTTGACGTGTGATTTTTATCTGGCGAATTTAAGTACCCAGTTTGGCATCGTGTAAGTCTAAGACATCGATGTCAAAAATATTATGTCTGGCGAATTCAAGTACCCAGTAAAAATCGTGTAAGTCTAAGGCATCGGTAACAAAAATATATCAAACACCGTCATGTAAGTCTAAGGCTTTGGCGTGTGAATTATTAAAGGCCGTCATGTAAGTCTAAGGCTTTGGTGAGCTAAATCTACAAATACGGTCATGTAAGTCTAAGGCTTTGGCGTGTGAATTATTAAAGGCCGTCATGTAAGTCTAAGGCTTTGGCGAGCTAAATCTACAAATACCGTCATGTAAGTCTAAGGCTTTGGCGTGTGAATTATTAAAGGCCGTCATATAAGTCTAAGGCTTTGGCGAGCTAAAATTGCAGGTGAGCAAAAACGGCGTCACCAGAAGTTCATATTAAAGAAACTCAAAAGGCGATCCCCCAAAGAGGAAGTGCATCGCCAGGAGAACAAGGTATTTCCATTTTTAGTCATTATCTAAATCGTTATAAAAACAGTGTTACGTATTAAATTGCGTAGAAAGCTGAAAGAAAAATAAATAGGCAAGAAAAGATAAAGCCAAAAGAAGTTCATTCATTAAGTATGATTTATCATTACATAACAGTGTTTCCAATACAAATCTGAATACAATTGTGACATCATTACAATAAACCTAGATCTAGAAAAGAAAATTGGAAAAACAGGAAAAATACCCAAAGGCCATAATTAGGAAGACCGATGGGAGTGCCTCCTCCATAGGTAATGAGGAAGACCGATGGGAGTGCCTCCTCCAACCTATGGAGGAGGCACAAGACCGTAATGAGGCAAACCGATGGGAATGGCCTCTCCACAGATTAAACCATGGAGAAGCCACACGACCGTAGTGAGGAAACCCGGCGGGGATGGACCCTCCACAAAGAGGATTTCCATCCCTCCTTGTTACAAGGGGAATTCTTCTCCTTCCCCGGAATTAGCTTGGACTCTACCGTTAATTCCGAGTCTTCTAGATCTGAATCCCAAGATTCTTCTTCAGGATGGTAGGTCCTTAAAAACTCAACGTAATCTGAATCGGCCTTACCAGATTTAGAGCTTTCTATCATTATGACCTGACGTTTAGGTTTCTTGGAATTGTTAATTTTGGAGGTAGAAGTTTTCTTAGAAGATTTGGGTTTGGATGAAAGAGGTTGAGAAGATTTTACCCTAAATCTCCTACGTAGGGGAGCACTATGTTGTTTCTTGGAAGATTTTTCCATGATACTAAAGAAAGAAAGAAACAAAGAATAAGAAAAGTTGTGGAATATGAAGACCTAGGTATGAGATTGCCCCCTTTTATAGCAATTTTAAGGAAACCCTAAAAAGGATAAGTACAAGCACGTGTTTCTAGGAGAAACAGTTAATACCCTTGACTATACCACTTTGGGAAGTGTGTTCGGGTGCGCTTTTCAAGGAAGTGGGACAGTTTAGAAGAAAAATTAATTTTTAAAACCGTTATAAACGAGGAAAAGAAAAGCACGAGCGACGTAGAGTAAATAACATGCATTTAACTAAACTATAAAGCTATAGGCGAGAAGCGTATAATTAGAAAACAAACATAATCAAAATAACAAGATGTTCAGGAATAAATCGCCTTAAAGGCGAACAAAATAGTTACAACAAAATAGGCACGCAGGTCACCCAGGAACAAACCATAAACTACTCAGAAGGAGGAGCCACATTGGGAACAATCTTGCCCTCCACAATCTGGTTGACAGAGTCTAGCTCGCCCAGTTTAACAGCATCCACATCAGGGAAGGCCACCTTCACCTGCTCCAAAGCAAACTTAAACCCTTCGTCAAATTGACTCGCCCCCTCCACCTTCAGCGTCTCAATTCGACCAGTTAGAGCTTCCGTGTTGAGAGAGGCTTCCTCCTGTTGGGTCCTGGCCTTCGCCTTCTCTTCAGCGAGCTTGCCCTCCACGGTCACCAGCTTTCTCTTCAAAACCACGACCTCATCCTCTTTGGCCTTCACAGCCGCCTTCACCTTCTCCTCCTGCTCAGCCTTCACTGCAGCCAAGTTCTCTTCAAACTTGCTATTGGCCGCATCGAACTCCTTTTCCAAGGCACTCAAGCTTGTGTCAGCCGACTCCATCTTGTTTCTGAAGTCAATGGACTCATGCTCTTGGCGGTTGGAGAGGTAGTAAGTGAGCAGGATGCCCTGAATATGATGATCCAAGCCTGCCTGCCTAAGGTCCTCAAACGGGAGGTCAGCAAGAGAGGAGGTGCGAGCATACTTCTGAAAGTCATAGTTAATCACATTCAAAGAGTCAAGGTCCTTAGTAAATAAGTTGGGCGAGAGATTGCTTTTCCTTCCTTTCTTCACCTCAGGGTTAAGAGGACAGCAAGGGATTGAGGCTTTTTTGCCTTTAGTAGCGGCGCTGGAGCCGCCCTCACCGGAGCCAAGGGACGTCAGACCTCTACCCATTGACCTCCTGGGCTTGAGGGGCTCATCATCGCCCTCATCCTCTTCCTCGCCAACCACTATCTTTTTGATCTCAACGGGAATTCTCCCGGACACCTGTGAATTCTTCCTCTTGGTGCTCTTAACACCACTTTCTGCAACCACCAACCGAGACATAGCGTCTGCAGAGGAGGCAGCACGCTTTGCCTCAGCCTTCTGGGCCCTCGCCTTCATCACCAATACCACCCTCTGTTGTTCCGAGATAGTAGACATTGAACCTACAAAAAAAATATCAAAGGCGAGGTTAGTAAATTTAGAAACAAAAGCCAAGGTAACAACAACATAATAGAAATCAATCACCCATATACTCTCCAAGAGATTGAGGTTTATCCTCCCTAGAGATAAGTTCAACAGAACTCAACACTTGAAATTTGCTAAGTGTCGAGACTACCAACCGCTCATACTCATTAAGGGTACTAGGACGAGTTCCCTTAATGAGGCGAGGAGAAGAGGACCAATAGAAGAACCAACACTTAAAGGGCGTAACCAACGGAAGGTTCTCACCCCCTGTCCCCGACTCATAAATGTCAAGGGCGCGCAGCGTGGATAGGGGGGGCCCGTATGTTTTTGTGAAAAAAGCTCGGCTCCTGTTATTGCTGGAAAAAAAAACCTAATACCTCTATTTGATGTCGATTCAAGCGATTTCCAGAAGCATCAAACATAAGCTCTGGAAACCCCTCCCCACAGCAAAAACGGACAAAGGTGTTCTCTAGTTTTTGAAATTGGAAGCATACAAAGAGAAACGCCCTTTATTGGGCTGACTACTGATTGAAATGAGAGAGTGAGGAGAGACGTTCTTGACATGAAAAAAGCAAAAGAAAACCCCTGCAGTGGGGACTAGATCTAAACCTTCACATGCAACCTGAAAGGCTTTTAAAAATGCCCTACTGTTCGGGTGAAGCTGACAAGGGGCGACATTCATAACCCTTAGGATTTGACACTCAAAAAAGTTGAAAGGAAGCCAAAGGTGTAGGGTTTGGAGGACAAGGGTATACATGTAAAAGTAATGGAGCTCTTGTTCGTTGACAGTGGTCACGAACTCACCCAAGGCGACAGGATTAATCACAACCCTATTCTCGCCGCCTTTACCAGATACCTGGACAACCTGTCTAAAAGTAGAGACAAATTCATCAGTGGTAAACCTAGAAGAAATTTCCATTGAGGTAGAAATCGTTTGGACGGAGTCTGCAACAATTAAAGAGCGATTGTTAGGGTTTTTAGAACTAAATTCAGATGGAGAAATAATAACACAATCGATATCATTTCCGCTACTATCACTATCACTAGACCCAGATTCGAAATCACTAGACTTAACAGTAAACCCAAACATTTCATAATAGTAACCATTAATGTTTAGGGTTCCATCAGCCCTAGTATAATGGGCAGGTACTTGACGTTCCCAATCGGAACCCACGTGGTGAATAATCGCGGGATAATCTTTCGCGTCATCGAGTTCGCGTAAAAGAACCGTGACTAAAACGAAAATAGAAATAATCAAAAAGACAGAAACGAAGAATAATAAGTACCTTTGTAGTATTACACGGTTGAAAAGCGGAGAAAGTAGTTAGATTACTACAAAACTTGAATAAAGAGAGGAAAAAAATCGAATCTGTTAAAATGCAGAAAAACTATGAATTATGGAGAAGTTGAGAAGTTGGGAAAAAGTATTGAAGAAGGAGAGAAAAGTATTTATAGACGTAATAACTGTCAGCGAAGTCGCAACGTTCAATTACCCATTGGTTAAACCCACGGCTTGAAACGCGTGTCAGCGTGGGAAACACGATTGACAGTTGTCAATTCAAAATTAAAACAGAAGAAGAATCGTTTTGGTATCCCATCTATGGCGTGACAAAACGTCGCCTAAGTCTATTGTGATTTCGCCTATGGCAAGACATCTCATTCGCCCAAGGAAGGCGAGACATCTCATATTATTCTTATTTTTATAATTATGTGCTAACATTTATATGAGCAGAAACTTGAGAAAGAAATTGCATTTCATTACTTGAAAAGGGAAAATTACAAAAGGAGAATTACAAAATGGAAATCGCAAAAGGGAAATTACTAAAAGGAAAGCAACAATTGGAACTACATCAAAGCAAGGAAACTATATCTAAACATCAGGGATGACATCTATCGCCATGGTCTACATATCCTCCAGGGCACGTTTGTACTTCTTAAACGTTTCCAAATCATCATTGATTTTCTTGAGACTCTCTCCTAGAGTCTTCGTCTTAATCTCTAGACGAGCCAGTTCACGACGTTTGAACAACAAAGCAGAAATTTCATCTTTGTTTTTCACACGATGTTCCTCTTTCTTTTTGGCTAACATTTTCAATTCCTCTTCCAAGACCTTCATGCGATGTGTCACTGCCTCTTCTTCAGTAAAGGCCAGGTTCATAAGCTCTTCATGAACCCACATGCTCTCCTTCAGACGTCAAGTCTTGTCAAACAAATCAGAAACCAGCTCGTGATGGAGATGATGTTCATCCTCAGCATTCTCGATGAAGTAACCATCTTCTATTAGCCCATCTTTGAGAAACATCACCCTCTCAAGGAATTTCAGCTCATCATTGGTCAACCTTCAAGAGTTCGACCTAAGGTCTTCTGCAAATTCAGAGAAATCGTCAGCTTGATCAATTAATTCATCTATGTCGTTGCAAAGCATTCTTTTCAAAGTTTTGATAATCCTAGCTACTGGAGAATCGAGAACAGAGTTGGGAGAATCCATGATTGAATTAAGGCAAAGAAGGGAAAAGTTTATGAGATGATTGAATTCATCCAAGTTCTTCTATTTTTATAGCAGTCACTGGCATTGGAAAGCATTACACCACGTACAACATATGGGGTCCGAGAAATTTGCCACATAGAATAGCAGTTATTAGCGGAAAATTCGCCCATTATCACCACTTCGCCTCCACCGAGCCTCGTGCTTGAGGGGCAGTGGACCGGGAGTAAATGTAAAGAGTGTATTTAGCAAAAGCCCAAACATTAATTATTAATTTGTACAACGGCCCAATACATAAGCGAGAATCAAGCCCAATCCTCCCATAAGGGCGAGAACCAGAAGGGCGAGTCATTCACTCAGGGCGAGACATGGCTGCGTGGGCGAGATACCCATGATCCCATGATCCCCTCATTCTTCATTATAACTGTCATCTTCTCCACGATTTTATACACTTATCTTCATCCTCCGTATGACTAGGAGTAGATTTTAAGAGGAATCATTATATTCAAACCATGTTCCCCATGATCACCTTGCAAATAGGCATGTGATCAAATGTATAGCAGGAACGTGGGATAGGCCAACGAAGGAAAGGGGCGGGAAGAACTCTCTTCCTGTACACCCTATAAATACTTGTAACATTGATGAAAAAGAGGACGGACTGAAAGACATTTGAGATCATATACTTGATTAATTTGTTTATTTGACGGTCCAATATCATTACTCTTCACACCCCTTTAAGTGTTCACCAGAACAGGTATTAAAACAAGTTGTTAGAGTAATAATTTTGTTTGACTTGCGAAACTTTTATTAATTTGTCCTTTATATTTAATATATTCAATGTTGTTTTTTCACATATCAATGTGCTTAGTGGTATTTTTTTGGTACATAAAGCGGGGAAAGCACCAATGCAAGTTTGTGGTATTAATGAGAGATATATTTAAAAAAAGAGTAATAATTACATTTAAAAATTTGTAAGAAATCTGATATATATATATATATACGAACTTTTTTTGTAAAAGATTTTTATAATTAAGAACAGAGAAAGTATTTTATATTAATATTTTTTTTCTTTACATTTTAATTGAGTGATCATCTTTCTCAAAAGATGAATAAGGCAGAAATAAGAAGCACACATTGGTACGTATTGGCAGTCTTTAAATTCTTTAAAAGCTTGCTCCCAACTTCCCTCTCTCCCAACTTCCACAGCAGATATATTAAAGAATCTGTTTAATGTGTTGATATAACATAATAGAACATTCATATTTCCCAACCCTCTAAAATAAAATAAAAATATAAATTGCAAGGGGAATTATTTTGATTCAACTATTTCCTTATTTGACTTTCAATTTCTATTTTGAATACCTACTAATCACTAAATATTTCTTTTTTTCACAATTTTGTAATCCTATAATAGCCGATTCCACAAATCTATGACCGTCCATATTTTAGTGGGCATCAGGTATGAGTTTGGCTCGCACTGTTTAATTCACTTCACGTATAAAATTTGCACATTAAACGAATGGCTAATTTGCATTTTTGACCTTCTATGTTTTAAAAAGTTGCGATTTTAGTCTCCTATATTTTAAAATAGTATTTTTAGCCGTTTAAGTTTTAGAAAAGTTGCGATTTTGTCCTCCTATGTTTCAAAATAGCACTTTTGGCCCCCTACATTTACCCCTTTTGCAAAAGGTCAATTTTGACCAAGTCAAAATTGATGTGGCAAGTCACTTAAGTGACTTAATTGCCACGTCAGTTTTTTTTATCTAATAATTAAAAAAAAAAAAAGAGGGAAGTCACGTGAGATTATGGTGATTTATGCCTCTTTTGTATTCTCATTTTGAATGCATGATTATCAAACATACATACGCACATTCGTGAATTGAAAACAAGTTGTAATTATAGCTTGAAAAAGAATTATCATATCAACAGTACCATCAAAATTTTGGTCTCCTCTATACACAATTTCAATACTAGTAGCATCAAAATTTAACTTTTATTTTAAGTATTAGCATATAGGCTATTCTTTTTTATTCTCTTCCCAACAAAATTACCAAACAATAAGAGCAAATAATAAATCTGTTAAGCATAATCAAAATGACATAACAAGTCAAAGTCATTAAATATAAGTCATTACATTCAAAATGGAAGTTAAAGACATTTATCTAAATCAAAATATCATAATCAAAATGACATAACAAATCATGTCATTACATATAAGAAATAGTTAGAATTTCACTTTCTTAAGGTGAATAAGTGAAAATATCAGAGTTTGACCATTGATCTACATATTAATTACATGCAACATACATACCAACTGAATTATGCTTACGGAGACAAATTTACGCATTTTATTAATATCGGAGATGTTCTGGTGAACACTTAAAGGGGTGTGAAAAGTAATAATACTAGATCGTCAAAACAACAAATAATCAAGTATATGATCTCAAATGTCTTTCAGTCCGTCCTCTTTTTCATCAATGTTACAAGTATTTATAGGGTGTATAGGAAGAGAGTTCTTCCCGCCCCTTTTCTTCGTTGGCCTATCCCACGTTCCTGCTATACATTTGATCAAATGCCTATTTGAGTGGTGATCATGGGGAACGTGGTTTGAATACAATGGTTCCTCTTAAGATCTACTCCTAATCATACGGAGGATGAAGATAAATGTGCAAAATCGTGGAGAAGATGACAGTTATAATGAAGGATGGGGGGATCGTGGGTATCTCGCCCACGCGGCCATGTCTCGCCCCGAATGGAAGACTCGCCCTTATGGGTAGGCTTGATTCCCGTTTATGTATTTGGCCGTTGTTCAAGTTACTAATTAATGTTTGGGCTTTTGCTAAATACACCCTTTATATTTACTCCCGGTCCACAGCCCCTCAAGCACGAGGTTCAGTGGAGGCGAAATGGTGATAATGGGCGAATTTTCCGCTGATAACTGCTATTGTATGTGGCGAATCTCTCGGACCCCATACGTTGTACGTGGTGTAATGCCCTTCAATGCCAGTGACTGCTATAAAAATAGAAGAACTTGGATGAAATTAATCATCTCAAAAACTTTTCCCTTCCTTGCCTTAAATCAATCATGGATTCTCCCAACTCTGTTCTCGAGTCCCCAGTAGCTAGGAATATCAAAACTTTGAAAAGAATGCTTTGCAATGACATAGATGAATTGATTGATCAAGCTGATGACTTCTCTGAATTTGCTGAAGACCTTAGGTCGAACTGTTGGAGGTTGACCAATGCTGAGCTGAAATTCCTTGAGAGGGTGATGTTTCTCAAGGATGGCCTGATAGAAGATGGTTACTTCATTGAGAATGCTGAGGATGAACATCATCTCCATCACGAGCTGGTTTTCTATTTGTTTGATAAGACTTGGCGTCTGAAGGAGAGCATGAGGGTTCATGAAGAGCTCATGAACCTGGCCTTTACTCAAGAGGAAGCAGTGACTCATCGCATGAAGGTCTTGGAAGAGGAACTGAAGATGTTGGCCAAAAAGAAAGAGAAACTTTGTGTGAGTAACAAGGATGAAATTTCTGCTTTGCTGTTCAAACGTCGTGAACTGACTCGTCTGGAGATTAAGACGAAGACTCTAGGAGAGAGTCTCAAGAAAATCAATGATGATCTGGCAACATCTAAGAAGTATAAACGTGACATGGAGGATATGCAGACCATGGCGATAGACGCCATCCCTGATATTTAGATGTAGTTTCCTTGCTTTGATGTAATTTCAATTGTTGTTTTTCTTTCAGTAATTTCCCTTTTGCAATTTCCGTTTTGTAATTCCCCTTATGTAATTTTCCCTTTCCAAGTAATGAAATGAAATTCCTTTCTCAAGTTTCTGCTCATATAAATGTTAGCACATAATAATAAAAGTAAGAATAATACGAGATGTCTCGCCTTCCTAGGGTGAATGGGAAGTCTCGCCATAGGCGAAATCACCATAGACTTAGGCGGCTTTTGTCACGCCATAGATGGGATACCAGAACGGTTCTTCTTCCGCTTTAATTTTGAATTGACAACTGTCAATCGTGTTTCCCACGCTGACACGCGTTTCGAGCCATGTGTTTAACCAATGGGTAACTGAACGTTTCCACTTTGCTGACAGTTATTACGTCTATAAATACCTCATTTTCCTTCTTCAATACTTTTTCCCAACTTCTCAACTTCTCAATTCCTCCAAAATTCATAGTCTTTCTGCATTGTATCAAATTTGATTTCGTTCCTCTTTTTGTTACGGTTTCGTAACAATCTAACCACTTTCTCCGCTTTTCAACCGCGAAATACTATAAAGGTACTTGTTATTTTTCATTTATGTCCTTTTGATTTATTTCTATTTTCGTTTTAGTCATGGTTCTTTTACGCGAACTCGATGACGCGAAATATTATCCCGCAGTTATTCACCCTGTGGGTTCCGATTGGGAACGTCAAGTACGTGCCCAATATACTAGGGCTGATGGAACCCTAAACATTGACGGTTACTATTCTGAAATATTTGGGTTTATTGTTAATTCTAGTGATTTCGAGTCTGGGTCTAGTGATAGTGATAGTAGTGGAAATGATAGCGATTGTGTTATTATTTTTCCATCTGACTTTAGTTCTAAAACCCCTAACAATCGCTCTTTAATTGTTGCAGACTCCGTCGCAACGATTTCTACTTCGATGGAAATTTCTTCTAGGTTTACTACTGATGAGTTTGTCTCTACTTTTAGACAGGCTGTTCAAGTCTCCGGTGAAGGCGGCGATAATAGGGTTGTGATTGACCCTGTCGCCGTGGGTGAGTTTGTGACCACTGTCAACGAACAAGAACCCCATTACTTTTACATGTATACCCATGTCCTACAAACCCTACATCTTTGGCTCCCTTTTAACTTTTTTGAGTGTCAAATTCTAAGGGTCATGAATGTCGCCCCCTGTCAGCTTCATCCCAAAAGTTGGGCATTTTTAAAAGCCTTTCAGGTCGCCTGTGAAGGTTTAGATCTAGGCCAACTGCTGGGGTTTTCTTTTGCTTTTTTCATGTCAAGAACGTCTTTCCTCATTCTATCATTTCTATCAGTAGTCAGCCCAATAAAGGGTGTTTCTCCTTGTATGCCTCTAATTTTAAAAACTACTAGGACACTTTTGTCCGTTTTCGCTGTGGGGCGGGGTTTCCAGAGCTTATGTTTTATGCTTTTGGAAATCACCTGTTTCCCTTCTATTGGTCTTCTTCTCCTCATCTCATTAAGGGAACTCGCCCTGGTACCCTTAATGAGTATGAGCGGTTGGCAGTCTCAGCACTTAGCAAATTTCAGGTGTTGAGTTCTGCTGAGCTTATCTCTAGGGAGGATAAACCTCAAGCTCTTGGAGAGTATATGGGTGAGTGGATTTTATTATGTTGTAGTTATCTTGGTCTTTATTTCTAGATTTACTAATGTCGCCTTTGGTTTCTTGTAGGTTCAATGTCTACTATCTCGGCACAATAGACGGCGACCTTGGTGATGAAGGCGAGGGCCCAGAAGACTGAGGCAGAACGTGCTGCCGCCTCTACAGATGCTACATCGCAGCTAGTGGTAGAAGAAAGGGGTGTTAAGAGCACCAAAAGGAAGAATTCAGAGAGGTGCGGGAGAATTCCCGTTGAGATTAAGAAAGTGAAGGTCACTGTGGCTGGTGAGGAAGAGGATGAGGGCGATGACGAGCCCCTCAAGCCCAGGAGGTCAAACGGTAGAGGTCTGATGACCCTTGGTTCTGGTGAGGGTGGCTCTAGCGCCGGTAAAAAGGGCAAAGGAGCATCAATCCCTTGTTGTTCCCTTAACCCTGAGGTGAAGAAGGGAAGAAAAAGCAACCTCTCGCCCAGCCTATTTACTAAGGATCTCGACTCTTTGGATGTGATCAACTACGGCTTCCAGAAGTATGCTCGTACCTCCTATCTTGATGACCTCCCCTTTGAGGATCTTAGGCAGGTGGCCTTGGACCACCACATTCAAGGCGTCTTGCTCACCTACTACCTCTCTAACCGCAAGGAGCATAAGTCCATTGACTTCAGAAACAAGATGGAGTCAGCTGACACTAGCTTGAGTGCCTTGGAGAAGGAGTTCGCTACGGCCAAGAGCAAGTTTGAAGAGGACTTGGCTGCAGTGAAGGCTGAGCAGGAGGATAAGGTGAAGGCGGCTGTGAAGGCCAAAGATGATGAGGTGGTGGCCTTGAAGGGAAAACTGGTGATCGTTGAGGGCGAGCTCGCGGAAGAGAAGGTGAAGGCCAAGACCCAACAGGAGGAGGCCTCTCTCAACGTGGAAGCTCTAATTGGTCGGATTGAGCAGCTGGAGGTGGAGGGGGCGAGTCAATTTGACGAAGGTTTCAAGTTTGCTCTGGAGCAGGTGAAGGTGGCCTTCCCTGACGTGGATGTTGTTAAGCTTGGCGAGTTGGACTCCGTCAACCAAATTGTGGAGGGCAAAATTGTTCCCTATGTGCCCCCTCCTTCTGAGTAGATTATGGTTTGTTCCGGGTTGGCCTGCGTGCCTATTTTGTTGTAATTATTTTGCTCGCCTTTAAGGCGATTTATTCCTGAACATCTGTTATTTTAATTATGTTTGTTTTCTACTTATTCTCTTTTCGCCTATAGCTTTATAGTTTAGTTAAATGCATGTTATTTACTTTACGTCGCTCGCGCTTTTCTTTCCCTCGTTTGTAACGGTTTTAAAAATTAATTTTTCTTCTAAACAGCCCCACTTCCTTGAAAAGCGCACCTGAACACACGTCCCAAGTGGTATGGTCAAAGGTATTAACTGTTTCTCCTAGAAACATGCGCTTGTACTTATCCTCTTTAGGGTTTCCTTAAAATTTCTATAAAAGGGGCAATCTCATACCTAGGTTTTCATATCCCACAACTTTTCTTCTTTTTTCTTTCTTTCTTTAGTATCATGGAAAAATCTTCCAATGAACAACATAACGCTCCTTTACGTAGGAGTTCTAGGGTTAAATCTTCTCAACCTCTTTCTTCCAAACCCAAATCTTCTAAGAAAACTTCTACTTCCAAAATTAAAAATTCTAAGAAACCTAAAAATCAGGTTATAGTGATAGAAAGCTCTGAAACTGACAAGGCCGATTCAGATTACGTTGAGTTCTTAAGGACCTACCGTACTGACGAAGAATCTTGGGATTCAGATCTAGAAGACTCGCAATTAACGGCAGTGAAATTCTGGCACCTACTGGGGACATATGTTATGACAGAAGCTATAGCACTTGTCGTATGTAACCAGTCGTAATACCAAGACAGATGCTATAGCGTATGTCCACAATAGCGATAAATGAACAATTAAAAATAACAGACAGTAAACGTAAATAACAGAGAATATTGTTGACCCAGTTCGGCGTAAACAACGACCTACTCTGGGGGCTACCAAGCCAGGAAGGAATCCACTATAATAGATCTAGATCAAAGCCCTCAGCAAACTTCTCAAGTTCACAACTTATCTCCTAGACTCTACCCGTGCTATACTCAACCTAGGAACTCCTAAGTTTGAGACCCCGTCTCACTTCCTTTCAATCACACACCCTGTGATTATAACAACAATACAAACAGAATGGTTTCAATCACCAAGAAAACAAACATTCTCCGTACTTAAAAGCTTAGGAGAGATTACACAAATTACAACTCAAACACAGTCCTAAACTTGCATCAAGGAGACACAAGAAAGGCTCACAATTAACAAGACTCAAACCCTAAAAATTCTATTCTTCAAATGACGGCTTCAGTAAACTTCAGGTTTTTAGTCTTCACATATATATATGACCTGAGTTAGCATGGGCAAGGTCTTCATATTGGGCTTCAAACTTCAGCTGATCTTTTGCAAAGTCCAGCACACATGAAATGGAAAGAATCACTTGTTTCCATAAATGGCGTAGCATATTATGAAAATATAACCTGGTGCAGCCGCCTTATAAAACCTCAATGAAAACGTGCGTCTTGGTATATAAGGAAAGGCGAAAATATTGCTTAGGCGAATCTTCAAAGATATGGCGCATAAATACAGCGAGAATTACCGTCACGACAGATGATGTACCCACATGCTATGTCATCTGGTACAACATCTTGCTAGAACTTGTTTTTGCAAAATGATGCCAACATACAAAACACCAACAATCTCCCCCTTTGGCAAATTTTGGCTAAAACAAGCTAAGACAAGTTCTGGAGAGATGCAGTACATACCTTCCTTCAAGTCAACGCAAACACACAACTAAGAAAGAAGATAATACATTGCCACATTATTTTCAAAAGAGATCTTCAAGTGAGAAATAACGAACAAGCAACATCAGAGGCATGCAACAGCGGAAACAAACAACTTAGCCTCATAGAGTACAAGATAAGAGAGAAATAAACTCTCGCACATTAAGCATACATAAGCGCCATACAAATGCATCAGGGAAAAATGAATTCCCACATACATGAATCAAAATAGGAAAAATAAATTCCTACACCACTGAGAAAAATCAATTCCCAGATACCAAGCACAAATGGATTCCTTTTAGAACAGACTAGATGGCTTAGCATTTGGAATGGCATCTGTCACACACAACATGCATCATAACATTTATACTACTCCCCCTGAGTTCATGCATATCACACAATAAAGATTACTCCCCCTCAACATATCAGAGCATACATAAACACACAAGATACTTACTCCCCCTCAAGCTCTGCACACAATAGATCATACTACACTTACAGAGTACAGATGGCATAGCATATGTCTCACCATTAATCAACACCACATACAACACAATTTAATCGGAACATAAGCTGCAGAGAAAAGTAACTCTTACAACCCCTGAGTACACCAAGCCATGCATATCAGAACAAACATACAAGATCAGAGAAAATAATTTCTTCCTTTCTTACTCCTCCTGAATAGTTGACACATTCATATATCAAATGCACACACTATGATATTATCAGTAACACCACATCAGAATAGACACAAGGACTCCTCCTGAATACTTGAAGCAAACACAATCATACGACAACATCATACGTAGTACAAAGGTCATATGTCGAGGGCACATGTTCCAGCATGTGGCACCACATCAGAATACCAACTACTCCCCCTTTTTAGCCACAAATTTTGACAACCAGAGTCA
This sequence comes from Trifolium subterraneum, assembly GCA_951799995.1. NCBI lineage: Eukaryota > Viridiplantae > Streptophyta > Magnoliopsida > Fabales > Fabaceae > Trifolium > Trifolium subterraneum. The sequence goes on along the minus strand of OX637466.1, from coordinate 11,985,682 downwards.
TGCATAGAATAGAAATCCAGAACACATAGTGTCATATAGTAGGAACCAAGGAGTACCACTATTCCAAACCACAAGCACATGCAAGTGCATAGAATATCCAGAGCATAGCCCACATGAGGACAAAAGAATACCAGATCACAACATACATATGACAAAGCATTTGTCAAAGCATCATATAGAGGTACCATCATATTACTCTCCCTTTGTAGCCATAATTCAGACAAACATAAGCTTCATTCATAGAGTACCAGAGAGTATCACAATGAGAAATTAGCAGAAACATAGAGGAAAATCGGGCAGATTTATTTTCATCAGAGCCTTCAGCCATGAGTTCATCATCATCTTCACCTACATTCACATCACCTTCTTCTTCTACACCAGCATCCTCCTCAAGCTCTAAGGCTTGGATCACTCATTCAAGCTTCAACTTCTTTTCTTCCAAGGCCTTACACGTTTCCTTCAGCTCAACAATCATATCCTTCTTTTTCAAAGGTTCCGTTTATTGCAAATCATAGGCACACTAGGTGTACAAACTACCCAAGTCCAGGATCACAAATAAAAACATCCAAAGAACAGAAGCAGAGAAAATATATAGGGAACACGCTCAGAACGCATCTACATACTTCAATATCACACCATAGACAAAAAGGACACATGCGAGCTTCATCCACAATACCATAACATCTTGGAAAAATGAAATATCATTAACAATGCTCCAATAATATAACATGAAGAGCTATCTTCGTTGAAACAAAAATTTCCACTTCTGGACATACACAGATAATTCATGAGTGTTAGCAACACTATCAACATCTAGCTCAGATTGGCCTGAGGATGCTTTAGCATCCGTCACAACATCTGGTTTGGAACCAGTTTCATTGAGGACACACTCAATAGTGGCTTTGACAGGGGCAACCACATGATCAGGAGCATTGCCAGCAGGAGATGACACATGCTCAGAAACAACACATTTGGTAGGTGACACATGAGCACTTTCATCAGCGACATTAATCACCAGCGAATTAAACAGCACACACACAACTTCAAACGTTGGAAAGCTACTACAATTGAAGATAACACCGTGGGAGTTATACCATATCAGATATGAATCAACATTGGAGGAAACATATGATATCCACCACATCAAACATCATAGTCACCACTCATACAACAGACATCTCCCCCTTGTTTACACAATATCACAAGGGCATAAGAAAATATTGTTCCTAGAACAACATATACAAACCAGCAGACAATGGTAGAAAGATGACGATCTATGTCCACATCTGCCTTATAGTCACACATACACACATTCTTCACACAAGAAACCACCACTTCAAAACAAAACACTCAGGCACACTTAGTTATCAGCCTCTGTATTCTTAGAATTTTGGTTCGCAACCACTTTAATATGAGGTTCTTAGAGTGCTCAACCAAATCAACAACATTCTCAAAAGAGGATTCAGCACCATTATCTTTCACGACACATGCTCCAACATCTGGCTCGACATTCGTAATAGAATCACTAACAAAAACAGTAAAACTATCATGTGTACTAGCCAGTTCAACAGCCTCATTAGATACAAAATCTACTTGACTCAAAGAAACAACACAAGGTTCTGTAGGGATATCAATCACAAACTCTTTGACACGACCAGTGGGAAGAGTCATTTTGTCAGTTGATGGTTCAGGGCTAGTTTCTTTAGTGGGTGGTTCACTATCAATAGCATCAACAACAACAGTAACAAAAGTAGAGTTTTCTAATGTCTCTTTAAAGATAGGATTATCCTGACTAATAGACTTAGAAACAGTTTTCACATATGCTTCAACATGTGGTTCGACATGGGTTTCAACATTAGATTCAACATACAAATTTGAAACAGTTTCAGAAGGTTTCACAATACTCACAGAAGCAATGAGAGTTTCAGTAGCATCAATATTTTCGTCCACATAAGAAAAAGGAATTGTGATAACATTAATCGAGTAAGATGAAGTTTCAAGAGAACTTATATTTTCAACAGTTTGTAGAATGAAAATGATTTCCCTTATTTCTCGTGCAAATCTAGTTATAGTGAATAGAAAGTATTTGTTTGCACGCTCCTGCAACTGTAATTGCTATAAATTCTAATACAAGCAACTACCTACAGAGCTCCTTGACTTGTCAAACTGCTCATCATTTAAAACTTTAGAGTAGATATTTTCCAGCTGTTGTTCAGTTGCTATAAGACCTTGGTTCACAACTTTAGAGACAAAACAAGGTTTAGAAACTACATCTTTGGATCTTGTAGTGATTCCTCGATCTGGGTTTCCAATAATGAACTCGTTAGAATGGTTCTTTTGGGTTATAATGGAAAGTCCCTTGTTTACTGGAACATCATTTGATTCAGAGATGGTACTTTCAGTGTTGAACTCTGAATTTTCTTCACTTGCAGTAGTATCAGACTGATACACAGATGTTTCACCATCTGTCATAGCATTAGTCTCTTGTCATATGATTTGTCATCAATCACAACATTGATAGATTCCATTAGTATGGGCTTCTTCATACTTCTTAAATTCATATGACTCTTAAGTATGTGAGCAACATCATCATTCTTAGGTTTCCATTCTTTCTTTGTATTGACAATGACAGGTTCACTTTTAGGTGGGGTAAAATTTTCAGGGAACCCATACAGCCTAAAACATAAAGGTCTAATGTGACCTTTTCTACCACAGTGATGACAAACCCATCCTTTGGACTTGGATTTAGATCTAGGCTTAGCAGACCGATGTTGTTGGGGATGTTGTGGCATCTGTCTGGTTACAGTAGGATCATATGCCTCTTTAGCAGGAACAAAGGTTCTTGTAGGAACATATTTTTTCTTGTTAGGATAGGTATATTCAACTCCAATCCTCTTTGGTTTTCCAGGAACTTGCCCATCAACAAGTATGTCTAGCCTCTCAGTTCCATTATTCAGCAGTCTAAATTGTTTATTTAAACTAGTCAGCTGATAGTTTAAGGTGGTTACCTCATCTTTAAGAGCAGATGCCTCGGACAGATGCTTTGCCTTCTCAGATTGTAGCTGCTTTGTGGGTTGAGTTATTTGAGCCTGATGCTTCACCTTCTCAGCTTGCAACTTACTTATAGTGTTTTGTTGCTGCTGACATACTTCTTCACTTCTATGACTCAGTGCTTTATAGGATGCAGCTAGTTCATCAAAGGTCAATTCTTCATCATCTGATTCAGATAGACACATCCCAGTAAGAGCAGTAATGTGCTTGACAGTTTCAGTATCCTGATCTTCTTCAAAGCCATCCTCATTAGACCAAGTGACTGTCTTTCCTTTCTTTTGGTTCTTCAGATATGTCGGACACTCAGTCCTAATATGACCATATCCCTCACACTCATGGCACTGTACACCTTTCTCTTGAGTATCCATGTCCTCGGGTCTTGGTTTCCTTAGATTATTGAACTTATTAGTACTGTCAAGAGAGATCCCCTTAGCATTTGTCCTGGGTCTTCCGTCCATCTGCTTAAGTATTTTATTAAACTGTCTGCCAAGAGAAACTATAGCCTCAGATAAACTTTCATCTATTTCTGGGACATTCTCTACTTCTTCATTTTCAGTAGTGCTAGAGGAAAAAGCTATACTTTTCTTTTTCTTTTCAGCCTTTTCTTTAGCAGCCAACTCATACGTTTGTAAAGATCCAACAAGATTTTCAAGTTTCATTGAGGATATGTCATGCATTTCTTCTATAGCCGTGACTTTCATGTCAAACATCTTAGGTAGAGATCTAAGCATTTTTCTTACCATTCTTTCCTCACTTAGCTTCTCCCCTAAGGCATCAAAGTTGTTAGCATACTCCAAGATAGTCATGTGAAAATCATGTACTGTTTCATACTCTTTCATTTGAAGGTTCTCAAATTTGACAGTAAGAAGTTGTAGCCTTGAGTTCTTCACTTTGGCGGTGCCCTCATGAGTGGTTTTTAGGATTTCCCAAGCATCTTTAGCAACAGTACATTGTTTGATCATGCGAAATATATTTGTATCAACTCCGTTAAACAAAGCATTTAGCGCCTTGGAATTTCCATGTGCCAGTTCATCCTCCTCTCTAGACCAATCAACTTCAGGTTTCAGTTCTGTAGTTGGCTTCCCTTCTGCATCATTAACTACTGGATGATCCCATTCTTTTAAAACAGCTTTCCATGATTTGTTATCAAGAGATTTCAAAAAGGCCACCATTCTGGACTTCCAGTAGTCATAGTTTGATCCATCCAACAGAGGAGGTTTGTTGATGAAACCACCTTCCTTGTTCATTATGCCAGAAAGTAACTTCCCTGGTCCTCACCCACACATAATAGGGTTCTTGCTCTGATGCCAATTGAAATTCTGGCACCTACTGGGGACATATGTTATGACAGAAGCTATAGCACTGGTCGTATGTAACCAGTCGTAATACCAAGACAGATGCTATAGCGTATGTCCACAATAGCGATAAATGAACAATTAAAAATAACAGACAGTAAACGTAAATAACACAGAATATTGTTGACCCAGTTCGGCGTAAACAACGACCTACTCTGGGGGCTACCAAGCCAGGAAGGAATCCACTATAATAGATCTAGATCAAAGCCCTCAGCAAACTTCTCAAGTTGACGACTTATCTCCTAGACTCTACCCGTGCTATACTCAACCTAGGAACTCCTAAGTTTGAGACCCCGTCTCACTTCCTTTCAATCACACACCCTGTGATTATAACAACAATACAAACAGAATGGTTTCAATCACCAAGAAAACAAACCTTCTCCGTACTTAAAAGCTTAGGAGAGATTACACAAATTACAACTCAAACACAGTCCTAAACTTGCATCAAGGAGACACAAGAAAGGCTCACAATTAACAAGACTCAAACCCTAAAAATTCTATTCTTCAAATGACGGCTTCAGTAAACTTTAGGTTTTTAGTCTTCACATATATATATGACCTGAGTTAGCATGGGCAAGGTCATATTGGGCTTCAAACTTCAGCTAATCTTTTGCAAAGTCCAGCACACATGAAATGGAAAGAATCACTTGTTTCCATAAATGGCGTAGCATATTATGAAAATATAACCTGATGCAGCCGCCTTATAAAACCTCAATGAAAACGTGCGTCTTGGTATATAAGGAAAGGCGAAAATATTGCTTAGGCGAATCTTCAAAGATATGGCGCATAAATACAGCGAGAATTACCGTCACGACAGATGCTGTACCCACATGCTACGGCATCTGGTCCAACATCTTGCTAGAACTTGTTTTTGCAAAATGAGGCCAACATACAAAACACCAACAGGCAGAGTCCAAGCTAATTTCGGGGAAGGAGAAGAATTCCCCTTGTAACAAGGAGGAATGAAAGTCCTCTTTGTGGAGGGTCCATCCCCGTCGGGTTACCTCACTATGGTCGTGTGGCTTCTCCGTAGTTTAATCTGTGGAGAGGTCATTCCCACCGGTTTGCCTCATTATGATCATGTGCCTCCTCCATAAGTTGGAAGGGGCACTCCCATCGGTCTTCCTCATTACGGCCTTTGGTTATTTTTTATGTTTTTTGTTTTCTAGATCTAGGTTTATTGTAATGGTATCGCATCTTTATTCATATTTGTATTGGAAACAGAGTTATGTAATGATAAATCATACTTAATGGATGAACTTCTTTTGGCTTTATATTTTCCTGCCTATTTTTTTTTCTGCTTTCTACGCAATTTAATATGTAACACTGTTTTTATAACGATTTAGATAATGACTAAAAATGGCAATACCTTGTTCTCATGGGCGACGCATTTCCTCTTTGGGGAATCGCCTTTTGATTTTATTTAATATGAACTTCTGGTGACGCCGTTTTTGCTCACCTGCAATTTTAGCTCGCCAAAGCCTTAGACTTACATGACGGCCTTTAATAATTCACACGTCAAAGCCTTAGACTTACATGACGGTATTTGTAGATTTAGCTCGCCAAAGCCTTAGACTTACATGACGGCCTTTGATAATTCACACGTCAAAGCCTTAGACTTACATGACGGTATTTGTAGATTTAGCTCGCCAAAGCCTTAGACTTACATGGCGTCCTTTTTTTTTTTTTTAACTCGCCAAAGTCGTAGACTTACATGGCGGCCATAACAATTCACTCATCAACGCCATAGACTTATATGATGGTGTTAATTTCCCTATGGCTGAGGCCTTAGACTTACACAGCGTTGATCTTCCTTTTTTTTCCTTATTTATTTGCAATTTTTCTGAAAATTCATAAATGAAATAATTAAATGACACACTGCAATCTTTCTGAAAACTGTGGGCCTCAATAAAAACTCTCGCAATTGCAAGAGAAAAGAGTGTCCCACTGTTCTTTATTCATCAGCTTCTTGATTTCAGCATACATAGGATATAAAAGTACATAAAGGAGATATGTAACTCATTTATCCTATTGTGTTGAAAATCAAATGTAAACGTGAGCTCGTCGTGGCGAACTCACTCACAACCCCTTTCAACTGTAATAGAATCTCAAGTTGGCGATGTTCCACGTTCTGGGTAGGGTCTCGCCTTCCATAGTTTCTAACCTGTAAGCTCCTCCTTCAAATGCTTCTTGAACTCTGAAGTGTCCTTTCCAGTTATTTGCCATTTTCCCGCCTTTATCTCTACCCATGGGTCTCTTCAGAACTAGATCGCCCTTTTTGAACTTCTTGGGGATGACTCTAGTGTTGTATCTTCTCGCCGCTCTCTGTTTGGTATAGAATTCTCTGAAGTGAGCCTTCTCTCTCAACTCTGGGAGCAGATCCAAACTCTCTTCTAGGGCGGCGTTGTTTTCCTGCAATGTTAACGTATCCCTTCTCCAAGTGGAGGGTTGTATCTCTACTGGTATCATAGCATCTGCTCCATAAACCATGGTGAAGGGTGGTTCCCCTGTTGACAATTGTGGCGTTGTGTGATATGACCACAATATCGCGGAAAGGTGTTCCACCCAACTTTCCTGTTTTGAGGTAACTCTTCTTTTTAAAGCTCTAAGGATAACCTTGTTGGTTGACTCTGCCTGCCCGTTGGCCTGGGGATGTTCTACAGAGATGAAAGTATTTTGAATTCCTTTGCCTCTACAGTATTCTACCACTTTTTCACTGGCGAACTGGGTGCCATTGTCTGAGACGATATATTTGGGCAGGCCAAACCTGCAAATGATTTTCTTCCAGTAGAACTTTATTACATGTTCTGATGAAATACCTGATATTGGTTCTGCTTCAACTCATTTGGTGAAATAATCAACTGCTATGATGATCCACCTCGCTTGAGCTGTAGATATGGGAAAGGGTCCCAGAATGTCCACCCCCCACATATAAAATGGCCAAGGGGATAGAACTGACTTTAACGGCTCGCCTGGCGCGTGATGAAGATTTGAGTAGCGCTGGCACCTATAACAGGTGCTGACATGTCTTACTGCGTCGTCATGTAGATTGGGCCAATAAAACCCAGCCTTCATCACCTTTCCTGCGAGGGATCTAGAACCAATATGACTTCCACACGAACCTTCATGTACTTCTTTCAAGATCCTGCATGCCTCCGTGTTACTCACACACAGAAGCATGGGGGCTGAGAATGCTTGCTTGTAGAGCTTGTCTCCTACCAATGTATACCACGCCGCCATTTTCTTTACCTTGGCGGCCTCATCTCTCGTCGGGGGAGGGCTTCCATTAGTAAATATCGAATTATTGGGCTTCGCCAATCTTCTTCCTCTACCACCATTGCTATTTCTGTCTCATTTATACTTGGCGACTTCAAAGTTTCTTGAATGACAGTACGGTGATTACCTAGCTTCTTCGTGCTGGCGAGTTTAGCTAATAGGTCTGCCCTTACATTTTGTTCTCTAGGCACGTACGTTAACTCGAACATGGTGAATTGCTTTACCATTCCTTTAACTTTTTCCAAGTACTTGGCGAGTTGAGGATCTTTGGTCTGGAACTCGTCGGATACTTGATTGGCGGCCAGTTGGGAGTCGTTTTGCACCTTCAGCTCTTGTACTTCCATTTCCTTAACCAGCTTCATTCCGACTATTAGCGCTTCATATTTAGCCTGGTTATTACTCGCCTTGAAGGCGAATCGTAGTGATTGCTCTATAAGTACTCCATCAGGCCCTTCTAGGACAACGTCTGCTCCGCTTCCCCTTAAGTTAGATGACCCGTCCACAGAGAGAGTCCATGGATGGGCTTCGCCCTCGCTTGGAGGATCCGTCATTTCCAACACAAAGTCTGCCAGTGCTTGTGATTTAATCGGTCCCCTGGGTATGTAGGTGATGTCAAATTCTGATAACTCAACTGACCATGCCACCATCCTTCCGGCCAGGTCTGGTTTGCGCAGCACGTTCTTAATGGGGTAGTCGGTCTTCACTACTACTTGATGGCTTTGAAAATATTGTCGCAGTTTGCGGGCTGTTATTACCACTGCTAGGCACAACCTTTCAATCTTCTGGTATCTTGTTTCTGCCCCTTGTAGCGTTCAGTAAACGGGTTTTTCTTCACCTTCAACCTCTTGTACCAGCGCCGAACTGAGCGTCTTCTCAGATACTGCCAGATATAGGTATAATGTTTTGCCCTGTTCAGGGCAAGTGAGGATAGGGGCGAGGCTAAGAATACCTTTAATTTTTGGAACGTCTCCTCACATTCAGGACTCCATGTGAATCTCTCGCTCTTTCTTAACGTGGCGAAAAAATGGTAGGCCTTCTCGCCTTAACAAGATAAAAACCTGGAGAGTGTTGTTATTCGCCCTGTTAGTTGTTGTACTTCTTTAACAGAGGTAGGACTCCTCATGTCGATGATGGCTTGGCATTTATCTGGAATTACTTCTATCCCTCTATGAGTAAGCAGAAAACCTAAAAATTTACCCGCTTGGACTCCAAAAGAGCACTTGGCCGGATTGAGACGCATATTATATTTCCTGACCGATTTCAGAATGTCCTCTAGATCCTTATCTTGCTCGCCTTCTTTCTGAGTCATGACCACCATATCGTCAATATATACTTCCAGATTCTTCCCTATTTGTTCCACGAACACTCTATCCATCAGCCAGTGGTAAGTGGCTCCTGCATTCTTTAAGCCAACGGGCATAACATTGTAAAAATAGTTACAAGTGTTGGACATGAACGTTGTGTGCTCGGCGTCCATGGGATGCATCTTGATTTGATTGTAGCCAGAGTAGGCATCCATGAAACTCAACGTTTTGTAACTGATGCTCCATCAATCAACCTGTCGATGTTGGGCAGGGGATACGGATCCTTAGGGCATGCCTTATTCAGATCCGTGAAATCAACACACATTCTCCACTTGTCGCTCGCCTTCTTCACCATTACTACATTTGCATAACAAATCCCTATTGTTGCGCAGCAGGGTGACGATTCTTTCTCTTTCCTCTGGCCGGAGGCTTGTTCCAATATTGGTCATCTGATGTGAGTGCTCGCCAATTTGGACTTGCTCCAGATCTTCAATTGGACTGACTCTTCTGTCTTGGAATTCGTCCCTTGGATCCAGATCCGTGACATGACCATGTTTATCCCATTAGTTCGCTCTCCACTGACTGAGGGCGAGACAGGCTTGGATGGTCTGTGCCGGATTTTGAGACTTGACTCATAGCACTTCCTGGCTAGGACTTGATCGCCTTTAACCACTCCGACTTTACCGTTGTTCAGAGGGTATTTGATGGATAAGTATAAAGTGGACATGACCGCGCCTAGTGCATTGAACGCCGGTCTCCCAATGATACTATTGTATGAAGTGAAGAGTGTCTTAACCACCAAATATCTAACCTTGATTGTCTTGGCATTTTCATCCTCATCGAATGTAGTGTATAGCGTGATGTGACCCATGACGTCTACTTGCTCGTCGGCAAACCCTACTAACGTGCCGGAGTAGGGATTCAACTGCTCATCAGACAGGTGCATCGCCTTGTAAGCATCCCAGTATAGGATGTCTGCTGAACTACCTTGACTTCCTGACATAACGTTTCCTGGCCGAGACGGACTCGCCTCCTCCTGCGAATCCACCGGATATGGTGTTAACCGCTACCCGTTGCTTCTCTCCTTTGTTTCTTCCATCGCCCTTCTGTTGGTTAGGCGCTTGTTTTGGGAGGGCGATTTGGCCCTTGGCGGCGTCTTCAAGGAATTTCCTCAAATGGTCGCTTCTGATCAGATCCTCAATTAAATCTCTTAAACGGAAACACCTTTCAGTCTCGTAACCTTTGCACCTATGGTAAGCGCACCACGCCTCAGTGTCTGGTCCCATGATGGTGTTGTGCATCCTGGGAGGAGGTAAGGGTGCAAGGCCTGCTTGTAAGATCTCATGCAGCACATGCACTCTAGCCCTGTTTAGCGGCGTATACTCTTTATCCGCTGGGTATCGCCTGTAGAGTGGATAACCCGTTCCCTCAGCCGAGTTAGAAGGGTGGTAGGGCTTGACACGATACCCATGTTTGTGAGTATCATGGTTCTGCCAATTTCGTTGTGGTTGCGAATTTGATCCTTTGTCGTTGATGTTCCTTGAATCTTTTTCTTTGGCATCTCTGGAGCGCTTCTCTGCGATGCTCTCCTCACCCTTAATGTAGCAACTAGCTCTTTTGATTACCTCTTGCATCGAGGTGGCGGGCTTGCCAAAGATTCATTGAAGTGTCCAGCCTTCAATCCATTGTGAAAAGCTGCAACGAACATCTCCTGGTTCGGGTTTGACACCGTGATCGTTGCTTCGCTGAATCGAGCAAGATATTCTCGATGAGTTTCAGCATAATTCTATCGGATTGTGAAAAGACTGGTTGCCGTAACTTTGACATGCTTAGTTCCGGAGAATTGGTGTATGAACTTTTTATGAAAGTCAGCATAACTTTCAATGGAATTGTTGGGCAAGTTCATGTACCAACGTAGTGCAGCATCTTTAAAAGTCCCTGACAGGAGTTTGCACCTCAAGTGCTCTGGTGCTCCAATGATGGCAGTTTGAGTTCCCACAGCCATCAGATGCTCCACAGGGTCTGTCTTACCATCAAAGGTTGGTAAGTGGGGTGATTTGAAGTTATCTGGGACTTTGGAATCCTAGAGTGATTGACGAAGGGGCTGAGATTCAATAAGACTCTCATCATCAGAATCTACATTTTGCTCAGCCCTTTCTTTTTCCATTGTAGTAACTTTCTTCTGCAAGCTTCTGATTTCTTCCATTGCGACCTGGATTGAAGGATTATTTCCATGATTGGCAGCCATGGTTTTATCTCTGCTTGCAGCGTTGCTCTCTCTCTAAGTGATAGGCTGGGAATCGTTTTACCGCAGCCCCACGGTGGGCGCCAAAATGTTCTGGTGAACACTTAAAGGGGTGTGAAAAGTAATAATACTGGACCGTCAAAATAACAAATAATCAAGTATATGATCTCAAATGTCTTTCAGTCCGTCCTCTTTTTCATCAATGTTACAAGTATTTATATGGTGTATAGGAAGAGAGTTCTTCCCGCCCCTTTTCTTCGTTGGCCTATCCCACGTTCCTGCTATACATTTGATCACATGCTTATTTGCAAGGTGATCATGGGGAACGTGGTTTGAATACAATGGTTCCTCTTAAAATCTACTCCTAATCATTCGGAGGATGAAGATAAATGTGCAAAATTGTGGAGAAGATGACAGTTATAATGAAGGATGGGGGGATCATGGGATCGTGGGTATCTCGCCCACGCGGCCATGTCGCGCCCCGAATGGAAGACTCGCCCTTCTGGTTCTCGCCCTTATGGGAGAATTGAGCTTGATTCCCGTTTATGTATTGGGCCGTTGTTCATGTTACTAATTAATATTTGGGCTTTTACTAAATACACCCTTTATATTTACTCCCGGTCCAGGAGACATATTCATTCAGAGCCTTAAAAAATTGCCTATAAAATTTCATTCAACTAGTAATGTTCATATTCTATAAACTTTTCTTCGAGGTTCAAACTTTTATTTTGTTTGACAAATTCGAGGTTCAAACTTTTTTTTTTGACAAAATTCGAGGTTCAAACTTAAAACCTTGCACTGTGTATATCTAAATTTCAATAGTACTAGTTGCTTTATTATTGCCTAAAAAAACATATTTATTCCTATATCTAGTAATTATTTGACCTTTGTGTGTGTTGTCCTCACTCCCATTATATGCATTGTACATAGCCAAAATAATAGCCTTTGGTCTCTTATAAACCATTATTGTGCTGTCTAATTCAAGAGTTCAATCTCATGTCAACAATATTCAATAATAACCAAAACTTTATTGTAATGAAGCGATGCATACAACTATGTCATGGTCACAACAATTACCAAATCTCATAGAACCATACAACAAGCCTCACAGCTTAAATTTTCAAACATTATCCCCAGAAGTTCCTAAAATCATGCCACATGTTCCCCTTGTTGGTTTCAATCAATGAATGATGATGACAACAAATACATTATATTACATGCATTATTTTCTTCAAAAATATTTTTTGTAGGTGGTTTTTAGGTGGCAAAGTGCGGTAGATCGATATTTGAAAATCGTTCAAAATTCTAACAAGATCAATGATGATCTCCGTAAGTAAAAACTAATGATATTACTCATTCTCACAACTAAAATAGTGATGTGACCAACGTTGGTTCGATATAAAAAAATATGAAAAATAAATATGGTGTTTCAAAACTCAAATTATATTTGTTTTTTCGTGTTTTTGTTGAATTAACATGGATGATGTCATTTTCTCAATTGTAAAGATACAAAGGACGCTAAACTTCTATTTAAAGGTAACGACGCTCATCATCAGTGATGTTTTGAACGATTGTGATTTCCGACCATATCTAACACTTCAATCCTCAACTTAGTAATTAACACTTCTCTCTTTATTTTTATGGCTGAAATAAGCTTAACCATGTGACACTGTTTTGAGAATGAAGAAAAGGGTAACAACTAAATTATGAAGGAAACATACTTTGCTATTTTACGTGGGAATAAGACTAGATAAGGGCACATAAATATGTGGTTGAAGAAAAGTGTTGAAGATCCTGAAAGAAAAGTGACTTTTTTGTAGTAATAATTTCATAGGATGAGGCATGAGAGTGACTAGAAATTCAATGAAAGCATGTGAATAAACAATAATGTGGTAAAAGAAACATCCACTCATTCTATGGGATATATGTATGATGAGTCTATTTTCATGATCCACCAAAAGTGCTTAAAGTTGCTTTAGCACTCCCATATTACTCTTTGCACATTTTTTCCAAATCAATTCCATGTCAACAAATACACATAGTATCATAACATTAATTGAATACCTCTGTATGCAAAAAGTTTTGGAATTTGTTTTATAGGCCCTCTATGTTGCTCTAAAGTCCTTCGTTCTGACCAAATTACCCCTAGTTAGTTTTGGAATAACGTTCCGAAATGGCTTTTTTTTTTAAAAATTGATATTTCGGAATGTAGGTACCAAAATGATTTATTTTTCAAATTTTTTTATATTTCGACACATAGATGCCACAATTAACTAATTTCGAATTTTACGTTCCGAAATGGTTTTTATTTTCAATTTTTTTTTATATTTTGGAAGTTACGATCCGAAATTAACTAATTTTGAAACGTATGTGCCAAAATCGGACGTTTTCGGATTGTATCTTTTAAACCATCGAGAATCCAAAAAATCAAGGGTATTTTGAGATTTTTGGGGATTTAAGAGGAACATAAGGGCCTAAAATAGCCCAATTCAACGTTTTGTAGGGAACTTTTTTCTTCATTTTTGTTTAAGGCATGCAGAACATACAACTCTAAAGTAATGTTACTTTTAGTCATACTCAAAGCTTGTTATATAATTGGGTTTAATATATTATAATTGGATTTAATATATTTGTATTCCCTATAATTATCTCAAATTTTCTTTTTCATTCATGTACCTATTTTTCAAGCATACAAATTACAAAATTGCATACTTAGCCTTTGAAGAGTAATTTACACGACTATAAAGTGGACACAATTGACTAAAAAAATGTAAATTTGATAATACACATATTTAACCATTTGATAATAAAAAATATTTAGCCCGATATATTTTTTTTGAGCAAATATAAAAGCATTCTTGTTTATTAAGAAATTTAAGCTTTTTACAATAGTTTATTCGTAACAGGATATCAAAATCTATGTGATAAATGATCTAGAGCTCAAAAGACTCTAACATGAGTGATGCGTTAGATATATAATCAGGGGCGTCCCTGAGTTTTTGGAGGCCATATGCAAATTTAAAATGTGGCCCTTCAATTAAAAAAACTTCTTCAAAAATTGCATATAATAAAAAAAAAAAACATCATTGTAATTAACATAAAAAATATTCATATAATAATCAATAACAATAAAATACTTTTTAGTTACTTAAACGAACCACGTCGATGTTTTTATTCTACTTTTTTCTTGATCTCTCTTCACACAACTATGATTCTTATGCTTTTTTTTAGAGAAACTGGGTTTGACCGTTGAGTCTTACATTTTGTTGCAATTTATTAAATTTTATACCTCTAATTTATTAATACTGCTATCTCATGTATTATTTTTTTGAGACCCTTATTTTCAGGAGGCCTTATGCCATCGCACATGTTGCACATGCATCTGAGCCTCCCCTGTATATAATACTATAAGATCATTTCTGTATTCATTTAAAAAACATAACATTTTCAGAATTGTTAATTTCAAAAAGAGTCATGTTAGAGTCAAAAAGTATCTATGGTTAATGACAAACTTTGAGTAAGAGCATAGTTTGTAATGAATCATTGCTACATACATAATTAATACTCTTGAATAAATGTAAAAGGCATAACTACAGATATTGGATACAACTGCAGAATCAAAAAACTTGTCGTTGAATCTGAAGCTCAATCAACAGCAAACCAACCAAGTCTCCAAACCTCAACATGACCAATTTAAATTTTAACAACCAGATATATCTCCATAGAACTCAAAGAATTCAGAATAAGTACACATCTTGGTATAGCACAAGTTGAAAGAATCCTCTTTATTCACCAAAAAATGCAGTTTATATCACAATATATGAGATCGTCGATATTGCAATTAGCAACGGATCAACCACAATAAGAAAACAACATTTGAGAGAACACACTTCCTAAGGACAAAACATACATTAAATTCCTTATATTCTTATTATCAACTATCAAGTACTCAAATGAAACAATGAAAAGTAGATGCTTTTTCCTATAATTCAGCATCACATTCTTAATAATGGCTATCTGATGTCAAACAAAACACTCCCAAAATATCAATTATTTGATTTGAGAATTTGGTGACAAGAATATAAACGGCTTTGAAACAAGTTCGAGTTTCACCACTTGGTAACCTAAACAATACAAGGTTTTAAAAATAGGACCACAATCACAGTTGCAATATAAAGGTTTTCGGAAAATCTACATCTGCAATTGTGGCAACATCAGCCATAGTATCTGCAGTTTTTCACAACATCAAAGATTGTGATTACTCCGCAACAACAGTCGCAATTTGAAACCTTGCTAAACATAACCACCATTAACATGATATAAACAATTTTGATCACTTGGTAATCTAAACAATTCAAGGTTTAAAGCAATGGTACACAACAACAATTACAGTTGCAATGCAAAGTTTAGGAACCTTTGTCTCATTGTACACTATGAACCGCTAACAAGACACGGCGATACATAATATGAGATACAAACACCGAACACAACATTAATATGTAGACATTGATAATCATTTGGATGAAAACAATAATGAAAGTAATCTAAATTAATAACACTGTCATGTTGGCGTGTGACACCGAACACGCTATTGATCTAAAGTGTCGTGATTGTAGCTGCATCAATTATATTTATATGCAATTTCGCACAATTCCAAAGATCACATTGTAATCGTAACTGCAATTTAAAACCTCACTAAACGATTGAAACTCAGATATCAGACATGACACTGAATAATAATTTGGAAAAAATGACATAAGCCAATGTAATCACAAATGTTGGTGCCCAACATTAACGCTTGTCCGACACCAAGACACGCCCGGAGAGTGTCTGTGCTTCATAAACATTATAATTGTAATTGTAATCATAACGGCAACTACAATTTAAAATCTTACTAAACATAACCACCATTAATCCGAATAATCTGACCATTAACCCATTCACCAGCATCAGAAGCCAAAAACCCTACCAAAGGAGCAACATCCTTAGTCTCACCAAGTCTCCCTAATGGCGACTCGTCGATTATCTTCTTCACCTGCTCCTCCGACCTCCCTCCGAAAAACAACTCCGTCGCAATCGGTCCCGGCGCCACACAATTCGCAGTAATGCCCGTTCCCTTCAACTCCTTCGCCAGAATCTTCGTCATCGCTTCAACCGCCGCTTTTGCGGCCGTATACGCCGCAAATCCAGGCTTCAACGCCGCAACCTGAGACGACGAAAACAGAATAATCCTTCCACCGCCACCACGTTTCAACCGATTCGCTGCCTCACGCGCGCATAGAAATGCACCACGCGCGTTAACTGCAAAAACGCGATCGAAACTTTCGATTGAAGTATTTGCGACGGAGGGATAAGTGCTGTCGAGGACTCCGGCAGTGTTGACCAGGATGTGAACCGGTGAGTCAAAGGCGCGTTCGGCGGAGTCGAAGAGAGATTGGACTTGAGCTTGATCGGAGATATCGGCGCGAACGACGATGGCTCGAGGAGGGGGGGAGCCGGCGTTGATGTCGGCGGCGAGTGAATCGGCTGGAGATGAGTTTGAGGAGGAGTAGTTGATGACGATTTTGGCGCCGAGTGAACTCAGGTGAAGAGCGAGTTGACGACCGATTCCGCGGGACGAGCCGGTAACGATTGCGACTCGGTCTTGAAGATGAAGTGACTCAGTGGAAGCGTTAAGTTGTTGTGATGTTGTAGCCATTCAGTTACAGATTTTTGCTTTGCTTGATGAAAAGTGAAGACACTGAAATTTTTTAAGCTTCAACTTGTAAGAACAAAAACTAATATCATATTAAAATTTTAGAAAAACAATTTTGTATACAAAATTAAAATATTATTATGCATGTTACACGAGGTAAAGTTTATGGGTTAATTAAGGCTTAAATATGCTTATCAAAAGAGAAAAAAAATTAAGGCTTAAATATCTTTTTAATCTTATAATTTAAGTTGAAAAATAATTTCCTCCACCCCTACGAATAATTCAATATTCTTATCTCTTTTACTATTTCACTTCATCCTTACATTTAATCAAAGTTACAAATCGAAAATTTTTAAAAATAAATTCTAAACATTTAATCACAGTTAAACCGTAGCTAAATTGAAAATAAAAAAGTCAAAAGGAGCTTTTTGCCACTTTCAAACCGATAAGATGAATGAAGAAGCACGAGAGTAGAAGAAATAATAAAAAGTAAAAAAAAAAAAAAAAAGTTAAATAGTAAGTATGTAATTTATAGGTTCAATTCTATTGTAAACCCTTTAAATTAGATGGAATGAGAAATAAGAGGAAAAAATGGTATGGAATGAATTTAATCTTATTTCGTACCACGCCATCCATTTTATAAATAAAAAATCAAATAATGGAATCTAACTTTATGTCACTCTATTTCATTCCACCTTATCATATTTTATTAATTCAAACATAGCCTAACTAAATATAGGAGAAAAATGAAATAATAAAAGAGATAAAATATGAAGGGTTAAATATGTTTTTAGTTTTTACATTTTGCGAAATTGTTAAGAATGATCTCTACATTTTAAAAATGGTTAAAAAAAACCCTATAAAATTTTGCAATGTTAAGATTAGTCCAATCCGTAGAGAATAGTTCTTACATTTTGCAAAATTGTCAAGAATAGTCCCTAACTTTTAATATTTTTAGTCCCTACATTTTGGAAAATTGTCAAGAACAGTCCCTACCTTTTAATGTTTTTAGTCCCTACATTTTGCAAAATTGTCAAGAATGGTCCATAAAGGATAAACGCAGGGACTAATCTTGACTGCGAAAAAATTTATAGGGTTTTTTTTTACCATTTTTAAAATGTAGGGACCATTCTTAACAATTTCACAAAATGTAGGGACTAAAAACATATTTAACCCAAATATGAATATCGGATTATTTGTAAGGGTGAAGGGTTAAATGTAGGTATAGAAGGAAAAAAATTCTCAAGTTGGAATGGGGATTGGGTCAAGGTCCAATCCGACCTGTATGGCTCAATACATACACCGGATCAAATTACTCAAATTACACCGGTGTAACATTACTCAAATTAAACCGGTGTAATTTGTATATCATTCTTCTTTTTTCATTTTCTTTTTATGAAATTCAACAATCCCTATCGCGCCATTAAAAAAAACCTATAAAAAATAGTAGATTAGGAATTAAACTTTGTTTAGCTACTACACTTACCTTCGACATTCGAGAGTGACTGGAGAAGACAGGAACAGTCGCGAGAAGGTTATGAGTCATGTGTATTATTTAATGAATCATTAAATCACATTTGTATATTTGATCTAATCGCTGATATTTATTTCCCTCACCTCTCACTTTAAAAAGTCTTCTCACTTGATATGCCCATATATATATACATATACACACACACACTCACTTTGTAATCGAAGAGCCGCAAAAGTTTGAGCTAGAGATGATGATTATTGTGTGAGGTGGTGAAGATGAAAATGGAAAATTGCTTCTAATTTCCTTTCTTCTTCTGTTACAGGAATTAGGTTATAGTTTATTTTATGTTATTTTACTCTTTTAGTCATGATAATTGTATTTAAAGGCATTGTGCCTCATTTGAAAATCAATTTAACATTTGACAAATATTTTCATCTCTCGAAAACCTTCATTCTCTTTTCACTTGATTCTCATTTGAATCGGATTCTATTCTAATACGTTAGAACCCTACTTTAAGACTTTGGATTTTATCAATGATCTCTAGTTTTATTTCTCGTTGCAATTTGTATCTCGAGCCTTCGATTTGGCACGCATGGTGGTTGCCAAACACAATACTATAAAAAAAAAATGAGTGTTATAGAAGTGGAAGGGAAGATGGTGATGACTTCGCGTCATTACATATCATAACAAGCATAATTAAGTAATAGTACAGGTGTTTAGTCATTAAATAAGAGGAAAATTACATGGTTTAAGAGAAAACTTGGATTACAAGAAAAGCTGGAATTTGAAGAAAGTTGAGCAAGTTTGGAAAGTTAGCTTCTGGTGTCTGCGCGTCGCGCAGTTAGATAAGAGGATTCTTTTATTTTTTTTGATAAATGATAAGAGGATTCGTAGTTTTGGATCGGACAGTGGCGCGTCACGGAGCTTCATCTGGCGCATCATCATGTGGCGCGTCGCGCAGATGCGTGTAATTGTCTGCGCGTTGCGCAGCAGATCTAGCGCGTCGCGCCAGCACAATTCCTATATATAGAAGCTTCATTTTCTATTACTGGGTTCGCGAAATTTGGAAGAGAATCTCCTATTTTTGTGTTTTAAGACTGAAATTGATTTGGAACTTGGAATTGCTTAGATCTATCTCTACGGAACCTTCTCCAATCAAGATCTTGATGGAGTTGGCATTCTTTAACATGAAGAATTAAGAAATTAAGAGGTAGGATCTAGATTAGGATAAATTGAATAATGTAATCACAATTGTAATCTTTTAATGAATTGAATACCTCAGTTAGTTATATGCAATGAAATCGTTCTCTTAACGCATTTCTACTCTTGATCACAGTCGAATTACGAGATTTTATTTGTTATGAAAATAATGAGTAGAATTGGACCTAGTTTCATTGTACAATAGGGGTGTTCAAAAATTCAGTTAACTGAACCAAATTGTAATTCGAACTGCCCTGAACCATATTTTAAACTGAAACATTTAATTCAGTTTTGAACTGAACCACTTTTGAAAAACAGTTACAATTCAGTTTATAACTGGTTCAGAACCAGTTTAAATTTATGAACCGGTTTTTATTAAAAAAGAATATTTAATTTTTTTCGGAAAAAAAGTTTTCGATATTTAAGGGGGAAAATTTCCGACTTTTTTTCAGGAAAAAATTTCGATTTATTTCGAGAAAATTTTTTCGGAAAAAAAATTTCCGACTTTTTTTCGGAAAAAAGTTTCCGATGTTTTTTCGGGAAAATTTTTTCGAGTTTTTCCGGAAAAATGTTTACGATTTTTCCGAAAAAAAGTTTCCGATCTTTTTTCAGGGAAAAATTTTCGATTTTTTTTGGAAAAAAAGTTTCCGATGTTTTTTCGGGAAAAATTTTTCGACTTTTTTCCGGAAAAAAAGTTCTCGATTTTTCCGAAAAAAGTTTCCGATCTTTTTTCGGGGAAAAAATTTCGACTTTTTTTGGAAAAAATTTCGATATTTTTCTTCAGGGAATTGGTTGGTTCTGAACCGAATTGTAACTGGTTTTAAAAATAAACCAGTTTTTATAAAAAGTGGTTCCAGTTACTGAACTGAACCATTTATATGGTTCAGTTCAGTGCAGTTCAAGAACCATGAACACCCCTATTGTACAATAATTCGAACTCTTTAGACATATTGAATCGTTTGTTGTAATTGCCATGATTAACGAACTCGATAACCTCCATTAAACATGGATTCTACCGAGACATTGGGAGTCCATGAGTAATGGAGAGGATTAGCAACCAAGACATTGGTGCTCATCACTCATGTTAATTCAATCATATAATTGAGGAATTGTGATTTGTTAAAGGAGATTTTATTCAACTACTTGTGCAAGGACTAATCGAAGATTCGACCTCATTTTGAGACATTGTTTTACAACACCTTCATTTTAGCTTTGCTTTCAACTTTGTGATTCAAGAACTTGAAACTCCCCCAATTTTACTATGTTTTCACTTATAAACTCGAAAACTAGCTTTAGCATTATTGTTGATTAGACAATCCCTATGGACGATTTTTTTACTACTTTCGATAGAAATTGTACACTTGCAATTTTCCTATCAGATGGAAATGAATTTATGTTTGGTATTTGATAAGTTTTTTACTATAGAACATGCGTTGAAGCATAAGGGGGCCTGATTCAAAGTGATAGAGATGGATGAGAAAGTTGATAGAGATTTTTCTCATAAACCATCAACCCTATATTGCAATATACTCTCTACCTATAAGTGTGTATCTAGACAGGGCTTCTCTTTAGTGAGCTCCAGCGAAATATGAAGAAGTTCAAGAAATTGATGACGATTTTCAGTGATCTTCCACTGTTAAGTTGCAAACCCTAAGCTTAATCTCCGCATTCTTGAACCATGCGATTTCCACTAATTCAACTCCTTCTATCTTTGATTCATCGTTGTTCTATGATGATGACACGAATAAGGCACCGGTTGAAGATAAAGTCGCCGCAAATCCAGACTCTTCTTTCTTAAATAATCTTAATGTTGTTCTGATGTCGTCAGTCTATCTATCGGTTACACCAAGGAGGATTTTACAACAACCTGATAGCTGAGTATTGCTGCTTAAAGGTTGCTACAACATATCCTCCAAGTGTTTGATCAAATGTCCACAAAGCAGTTGAAACCCACACAACTAGACTAACACAAGTTAACTATGGCATCGCTTATGCAATGTATTGTTCAACTCCCAAAAGTATACGTTAGCATCACAAGTCTCGAATGTTTTATTCTGGTGGGTCAATATCTCTCTCTTTAAAAACAAAGTAGGTGCCAACACAATCCATTTATCAAAATTTCAACAAATTCAGATGTTTTGATCACAGTGGAGCAATTACATTCTTTTTTTTTGTCACATTTGTCCTTATCTATTGTGCTTCGTTCTTCTCCAATTTGTTCAACAAAAGCTCCAGCATCTCTAAATTTTTCGACGGTGGAATCTTCGCCTAGAAGGGCTTTAGATGTGTGTGAATATGAAACAGAAAAGGCGCATGGTTCAATTTGCACCATCACAAGATTGGGTCTCCTCGATAATTTGAGCTTTATAAGGAGTTAGACTTCCTCATTGATGCATGAGAAGTGGGCTCCAAGGAAAGTGCAAAGTCTTCAAAAGGAGATCAAGGATTTGTCATTCATGAACCCCATTGTGTTCAAACATTTTTTGTTCGAACATTTCCTTGATTGAGAAAATAGGAAATGACTTAGAAAGACTTGCTCACACCTTGCTAATGAGGGTGGCTTCACTTCCATAGTGCATGTGGAAACACAATTTGCAATCAGATTACTCTCTCCAATTAGATGCATGGATCTTCAGTACCTCAATCATAAAATACTACATCTTACTCCACCTTTTAAGTATACTCAATACTTGTAGTGTTGTGCATCTATATTTTTTTTTTTAATGACAAATTTTTAGTTGTTTACAATGTTACGTTAATATTACTCCTTGCCAAGACTCAACCCTGAACCTCCAACTCCTTAACCCTTAGCTCAACTAGTGCTACTCATCCCACCTCGTGTTGTGCATCTAGCTAGTGATACTTCCCTCAAATCTATTGAGTACACTACTCATGACCATGATATTGAAACATGTTGTCATATTGGGTCCCAACTTATGTGTGTTTCTGGTGGTTGAATGGATGTATATCATTACAATATTTAGCCAGTCAATTAAAAAAATGGATTAATTTTGTCAAATCATTTATGATTGCCTTCAAATTATGGAGTTTAATGTCAATGTTGAGAATATTTACATATGAAGAGGACATTGTTATTACTCAAATATATAGCATAATTAAGGAAATTGCTATAACATTGGATGATTGGTTAAACTTCTTTGAAGATATCACTCTGTCATACTTATTTATGATGCATAACCAATGTATACACAATTTGAAAGGTAATGCACATGGAAATATGTTGAAAGAATTTTGTTTCAAAGTAGGGGCGGTTCCAAGTACAGTTGAGGGGTGTTGTGTTGCACATCATGATCGTTAAAAATTTGTATATACTACCCTATAATCGTGCACCAATAATCCACTCTTCAAACACACACACAAGCAAAAGATGGAAGAGGAAGCATGAAGAATAGAAAAAATATTATGCACACAGCGATAGAAAAATAGGATAAAAAGTAAAGAACGAAGCAAATAATTAGAAGATATGGCAGCTCTAATTGTTAATTTAGATATGGCAGCAACTTTGCAATGACTCAAGTATATATTAGAGAGGAAACAGCTACCGAAGTGAGCCGAGGAGCCGAGTGACGCGCCAGCGCTGGAATTATAATTATGTTTGGTTCATGCTCATTTAAGTTGTTTTGTATGATGTTTGGATCGTAATGATTAATATTATATATTTTTTTAGAATTATAACCAATGTAGGAATTACTATTTGTTTGTGTTTGAAATATGGAAAATAGTCAGTCTTGAAATGCCTGATACTGATAATGAGGAAAATTTTAGTCAAGCTAGGGAAATTCCAGTGATACCACTATTTGCTCAAAATGCACAAAATCTAGAAGTGTCTTATAAACCAAAGGCAAAGTGAAAGAAGCGTAAGATTAAGGATAAGGACGGTGACATAAAGCCAAAGACCCTAACATTGTAGGTGTGGCTATATTTTGTTAAGGTTGGTAACTTGGTATTGTAGATGGAAAAATAACGTTGTAAATGTAGCGGATGTGGAAAATTATTGAGTTGTAAATTATCCGGTGGAATTACTCATTTACAACGTCATAAAGATAGTTGTAGGAAGACCGCTAAATATCGTGTTGTGGGTGATATAATGATTGATGTTGAAGGAAAATTAAGAAAGAAAAAGTTCGACCTTAAGGTTAATCGTGAAATTTTAGCTAAAATGGTAATTACACATTGTGCACCATTTAATATAGTTGAGTGGGGGTTTTAGGAGAATACCAAAAGTTTTTGAATGATGATTACATTTTTGTTACTAGAAATATTATTTTCAAAAATGTTTTGAAAGTTTATGGTGATGAGAAACAAAAGTTAAAATCACAATTAGCTCAAATTTGTGGGAGAGTTTGTTTGACTTCTAATTGTTGGACTGCATGCGCTAGTGAATGTTTTATTTCTTTAACTGCTCATTATATTGATTGGAATTGGAACTTACAAAATAAGATTGCATTTGTTCACATGGAATCACCATTGTAGCTAAATAAGAATATTTTGCATTTGTTCAGATGGAATCACCATTTTTGTTCACATGGAATTTGCAAAATAAGGTTCTTGCATTTGTTCCATGTGAGCAAATGCAAGAATTTTATTTTGCAAATTTCAGTTCAAATCAACATAATGAGCAGTTAAAGAAATAAAACCTTGATTAGTGTATGCAGTTCAACAAGCAGAAGTCAAGCAAACTCTGTTGGAGAATTTGTTTGAAAGATACTGCAACACTTGATCAAAGAAGATGTTGATGACGAATGCACTTAAAGATTCAAAGCGTGTATACACACTAACCTTTAGGTTCAATTCGCCCCCACCAATTAATGTATATTGGATGCAATTGAGATGAACAACGAATTTCTTGCAAGATACTTTGAATATTTTGATGTGATTTGCACTAACACAACAAGCCTATCTTTGATAACATTTAACAGAAATATGACTCCCACAATTCACTTATGCATTAATGAAGTGAAGTATGATTTAGAATAATGTGAATGAGTGAGAAATTGGTCGGATCAATTTCGTGTCATTACTGCTTTCCAAGTTTCTCTATTTATAGAGGGATTACCATCACTTGGTGTTGAGAAAAATGTTTTAATAATCATTATTATGATTTTACATTGAAAAAGAATCAAAACTGTTCCATTAGTCTATTTGGCACACACGTGTTTCCAGCAATGGCAAGTCGCGAGTTCAGATCCTGACTGTTGCAACTTTTTGCTAATAGCAAAATCCATGAATCGAACCATGTGCCAAACTTGGGACCCGCCGTTACTGGAAACACGCGTGTGCCATACAGACTAATGGAACGGTTTTGATTGTGTTTTAATGTAAAACCATAATAATGGTTATTAAGAGATTTTTCTCAACACCAAGTGATGATAATCTCTCTGTAAATAGAGAAACTTGGGAAGCAGTAATGACAAATGAAATTGGATATAATACAACCAATTTCTCTCCTATTTACATTATTCTAAATCATCCTTCACTTCATTAATGCATGAGTGAATTGTGGAAGTCGTATTTCTGTAAAATGTTATCAAATATAGGCTTGTTGTGTTAGTGCAAATCACATCAAGATATTCAAAGTATCTTGCAAGGAATTCGTTGTTCATCTCAATTGCATCCAATATACATTAATTGGTGGGGGCGAATTGAACTTAAAGGTTAGTGTGTATACACGCTTTGAATCTTTAAGTGCATTCGTCATCAACATCTTTGATCAAGTGTTGCAGTATCTTCCAAACAAATTCTCCAACAGAGTTTGCTTGACTTCTGATTGTTGAACTGCATGCACTAATCAAGGTTTTATTTCTTTAACTGCTCATTATGTTGATTTGAACTGAAATTTGCAAAATAAGATTCTTGCATTTGCTCACATGGAACAAATGCAAGAACCTTATTTTGCAAATTCCATGTAAACAAAAATGGTGATTCCATTTGAACTGAAATTTGCAAAATACGATTTTTGCATTTGCTCACATGGAACAAATGCAAGAATCTTATTTTGCAAATTCCATGTGAAGAAATGCAAAATCATTTGAATTCACTCAAAACATTACATTACCTCAAAACATTCCCCCATCCAAACACACTCTTATAGTTCTTGTGCATTTTGAGCAAATAATGGAATTTCTCTAGCATGACTAACATTTTCCTCTTCCTCATTATCAAGACTATGACTATTTTCCATATTGCAAGCACAAACAAACAGTAATTCCTACATGATTATAATTCCAAAAATATATATAATATCAATCATTACGATCCAAACATCATACAAAACAACATAAATGAGCATGAACTAAACATAATTATAATTCCATTTTTGTTTCCTCTCTAATATATACTTGAGTCATTGCAAAACATGTTTATCAATTGGAAATTAAAGGCAACAATAGAGAATATATTCCTGAAGCATAATAATAAGTTTGTATACTGATAACATTTCATTATTGTATATTATTTTATTTATATTGGCATAGACATACAATAGCAGTGTCTAAATACATACACAATTAAAAATGCCCTCAAAATCACATCCATGAAAATGAGTTGGAATTTGCCAACACCAGCATATGGATTTTGTTGTTTCTTCCCTATTTTTCTTGAGACACTGAGTTTCAAATGATGTTAGATAATATAACTCTATCAGTTATAGAAATTATATCTATCTTTCACATGCAAAGTTAAAATGTAGTCAATGTATTCTCAACTTACAGGGATTTTAGTGAGATAAGGAACAAAACTAGGATTTGTAAGTAGATCATGAGACATAGGTTGGATTTTAGTGAGATAAGGATTCAAGAACTTACAGGGATTACCGAGTAGATCGCAAGCAGGAATAGATGAAGTACAACAGCAGACCGACGGAGGAAGCAGAACGACAAAAAGAGGACGGCAGCAGCGCAACGGAGACCGACAGAGGACTTAGGTTTTTGTTTCCATGTTCTTCTGCATCGTGACTGTGTTCTCCTTTCCAAATGTGTTGCTTGTTGGACTTGGTGGTGTGTGACTGACTAGTGACTGTCTATTGGGCCAAATAAAAATTAAAACCGGTGGAAGGGATAGTGTATAAGTATAATGTAACTTACATTGATTACTTACTCATATAAATATATATTTTTTATTTTGCTTTATGCGGGCTGCAGACTACCCGTGACCCATACGGGTAAGCAGCCTGTATTTTAAACGGGCAACCTAATTCCTGTGTTTTTTCTACAAGACAGAGAATGAGACTTCACTCTTCAAAACACTATAAAATTCTATCAAGAAATATTAATTTAGCAAACTTTTTATATCAGCAAAGGTTCATCTTCCAAATTAGAAATGTGGTTTGGGTAATATGTATATTGTATTGCTCCTGAAATTCATAGACCAAAAAAAGAATACACGATTTCATTAACAAGAAAAACAGTTTATCTTACCATTTCAATGTCTACAACATTGCAATGCAAAAACACGAAATTTGCAGCATAAAAACATGAACAAAATAACTTGTCAAAAAAAAATGAAGAAAATAACTTCATTAATAAGATAAAACATCACAAGACATTGATAAATCTATATCATCATTCATGACTGGATCAAGGATCATAATTTTTTGTGTTAACTGAATGTTTTTTTTAACAAATTAACTGAGTTAGTAAATTGCTTGTATGTTAATTCAGTTGTATCATCAGAGAATTATTAATTAATTAATTTTCAAGTACATTTGGAAAGGATTCACCTATGTAGCTCTCTCTTTTTTCTCTGATCTTTGTGACAACAATACATTTGAGAATGGAAAATACTTGTCAGATATTTTATAAGCTCTTCCATACTTACAAATCAACTCTTCAAAGGAATCACCAAAATAAACATCAGCAGCAATGTGGAGGTCAATTAAGAGATGTCTATCTTCTTTCAGCCCCATGAAAAATGAAAAGCTCTCCCATATCATCCCTAGTTACATAAATCATAAAAGAACATCAGAAAATGATCTAGGCAAAATTTTGCATGAGATACAATCATAAAAGTAAAATTAGTCTCGTTTTACTGGTCCCACCTCATTAACAGCCTAATTTTTTTCCAAAATCAACACCACCAACATCTCTTCAGCAACTCAACACTATTGTATTAGCATTAATGCATTACCCTTTTTCTTTTCTTTTTTCCTTTTTGTTCATTCTTCTACTGTTGTTTGGATCCTTTAGAATGAACACACATCGTAAGTACAAGTTTGAAATATTCCTAAAAAACATCAAATGGTACTATTAGTATTAAAATTATAAAATAGAAACAACCCTCCATTGGGAATCATAAGGTGGTCTGGTGGAATTGGGTGACGGACTTCGGGATTGGAAAGTATAGGGTGCTGGGTTCGATCCCCACCCACTAACATTCTAACAGTTAACTTTGGCCATTTCAGAAAAGAAATGAAACAACCATGAGTTTAACCAAAGATTTCTGAAACGTAAAGGCACCCATGAGTTCAACCAAAGATTTTAAAAAGTTCTATGACGATTAAGATTTTAAAAAGTTAGGCAAGTGTAAAAGATAAATGTCAAAACTATACAAAACTTGATTATACTCAATATCTTGCAATCCCTTGATTAGAAGTTCTGAGCACACGTCATGCATTTGACCCAAAAAGATTAATCCATACTGCCACTGCTTATAGAGAAAACAAAATATATTGCGCACGTGACTACAAAACATATTAACAAACCTAGCAGTTGTATCAATTGACAAAACATGTCTTTTATGCAGAGGCCAATGACTATAATATTGGTAATGCAATAAGATATGTGGAGTCAAATTATGCACACATTTGACATAAAGGAAATCAAGCATCTCACCAGATGCAACTAAAAATAAGCTGGTCTCATAAATTCTTGTGCTGTAGAACCTTCCTTATTCTTTAGCAAAATAAGTTATTAATTATCGGTTGGAAGCTTCTATGGAACTAAAAAGCTATGAAGCAAATAATATTCCAACTTGAACCAAAATAAAAAAATTCCAGCAACTGAGAAGAAAGGACTGGGGATAATAGAATAAAAACGACACATTATACATAGGCATGTTGAAAATAAATGCATTGAAGCTTACAACAATGAGCTAGCAGAGGTTACACTCATTACAGAGTTGCAAGAATCCACTGTTCTTGCTGTTCCTTCTGAATTGAACTGTCCATCTTGTCACCTTTAGAGTCCCTCGCACTCACCAACACCAAACCAGACTGCTGTCAAGCTGTTGCATGTTGATGGTGACATTGTAACTCCCTTGAAACCCGGCATTCATCTATGTTCACTGGAATGATGGTTTATGTTAGACAAGATGTTGCTGCACCCACTGAAAGGGTTTTAAGAGTTTACTATAGGAAGAAATTTAGACATAAAAATTAGGCCACTGGGTGTCTGGGTCTGGATGTATAGAATGAGAGGCAGCAGTAGTTGCAAGGTTAGTTTTTGGGGAATCTATAAACAGAAGTCCCCAAATCTGTTTTAGGATCTCTTTTATAATCATTCATTGAGTTGTGAGTGATTTATCCAGTGTGAGGGGAGAATAGCTCGTTTGTGTAATCTTTCTTTTCTGTTATCAGTAAACTCGGACGAGTAATTCTCTTTCTGCATGTGGTTGTTCGGAGTAACCTAACAGTTTCCTTATGCAATTTTGAAAATTTCAAACTTTAGTAGACCCCAAAGCAATTTTTGCAACTACTTACATTACCCTAACAGTTAGTAATCTCAGTTATTCATTATTTTAGCCTATGTTTGGAACTGTGTTCAACTTTCAATTCTCATGTTCCAAGACAATTAGTACAATGGTTACTTAAAGCTACAAATTGTAGGCTTTGATACAACGCACGTCCAAAAAATTGTCACCGCGGAAACAAACAAGTTGTTAGTAATATATCTAATGAATAATAAATATGGCACACTGTTGTACCATGTGTTTGTGTCAAACCAAAAATGACACCTTACAGAAAAGTCAAGGTAGGACATATTACCATGTACATACATTTTGATTACATTATTGCATAAGAAGCATCATGACACTATCCTATCCAAAAATGTATCCAATAACTTCATGTTAGAGATCTTACCATGGGGGACAGGCATGGCCGACCAATAAAAACTATCTTCCACGCTTGTCATAAATTGTGGTCCACACCACAAGTCTTGAGGGATATATTCATTTTGGCCAACCTTCTTCCATCTTACCAATAATCATTACACGAACAAATGCCAACTTTGAAATGATGAAATCGATATGAATCTCTCACTATGATCACTCGATCTGATATCTCAGAGACATGCTTAATCCAGTTGTGGCAATCACCACAAACACGAAGATTTTTAAAAACATATATAGGAGTTGAGCTAGACAAACTGAGCAACCCAAAAGCAATTGCCAGTTTCTCACTATGTATAATCTCTGTTGGATCCTTCTGACGTATTTCTGCATCACTGAGAAGGCTGTTGCACTGCGGTACATAACCTTTTTCAGCTGCCCGAAAATCCAGATCTCTGATATATTCATATATCATATCCGCACGTGGGTGATTTTGATCACCAGCAAAAAAAGCATGAACTGAATTATTAACCTCAATCCAGCTACGGCCAGGCTCTTTCTTAACACCTCGATCTCTCATCATTTGCCTTGTCCGATCCCTACAACCCCATTTCCCAGACACTGCATACATATTTGAAAGCAGAACATATGTTGCTGAATCTTTCGGTTCCAGTTCCAGAAGATGACTCGCTGCAAACTCTCCAATATCAATATTCTTATGAACATTACAAGCACTTAAAAGGGTCCTCCAGACCATTGCATCTGGTTGAATTGGCATCTCCTCAACAAATCTCCTTGCACGGCTTAAAAGACCGGACCGTCCAAGAAGATCCACAACGCATGCATAATGTTCAGGTTTTGGCACCAAGTTATGAGCTTCACTCATTGATCGGAAGTAGCTAATTCCCTCATCCACCAAACCGACATGGCTACATGCTGATAAAACTCCCACGAATGTGACATGGTTTGGCAATAAATCATGCTGTTTCATATCCTCAAAAAGCCTTAGTGCTTCAAATCCACGACCGTGCTGGGAATAACCAGTAATCATGGCATTCCAAGAAATTTCATTTTTCTCAGGCATTTCAAAGAATTGTCTCTCGGCATCATCAATACAACCACATTTTGCGTATAGAGTGATCAAAGCATTAGAAACCTCGTTTTCGTAATCATAGCCAGTTTTTCTAATCATGGCATGAATCTGCTTCCCTAGTCTAACATTGGCAACATTGGCAGCAGCACTAACTGCAGAGCCAAAAGTGAATGAATTAACTTCTAGTCCAGCTTTATTCATTTGAGAGAATATATTCAGTGCTTCCTCAAAATGTCCACTTTGTGCAAAACCAGATATCAACGAGTTCCATGATATATTATCTTTGGCAAATATTTGATCAAATGCAAAGTATGCTTCTCGTACTTTCCCGCACCTAGCATAAAGACTAACAAGTGCATTACCAATTGAAAGATCATCTGAATAACCAGATAGACATGACTGTGCATGAATCTGCCGCCCTTGATCAAGTGCTTGGATACCTGCGCATGCACTTATTGCGCTTGCGAATCCAATATTATCAGATTGTATGCCTTGATCTTGCATTTCTTTAAAGAGGTTAAGAGCTTCAGCAAACTTATCATGTAGTGTGTACCCAGCAATCATAGCTGTCCACGAAACAACATCGTCTTCTTTTAGTCTTCTAAAAATTTTCAGGGCAGTATCTAGTTTTCCATGTTTAGCATACAAGTCAATAAGCACACTAGAGACATACACATTGAACTGAAAGCCGGTTTTCAGTACTTGAGTATGAATCTGTTCTCCTAGATCAAGAGCTCCCAAAGTAGCGCAAGTTTTCAAAATACTTGGATAGGTGAATTGATTAGGTACAATGCCTTCTATCTTCATCTGTGTAAATATTTCAAATAATTCGTTTAAATTGTCTAACTGACCATAAGCTACAAGCATCATATTCCACATCACCACATTTTCAGTTTCAGATGCAAGGAAAAAATCATGGGCGGCTTTTATATCCGAGCATTTCACATAAAGATCAAGAAGTGAACCTTCAACAATGGTGTCTGAAGTCATTCCGGCCTTTATTGCATACGAGTGGAATTGCTTTCCACTCAGAAAAGCCGCAGATGATGCACAGGCACTCAAAAGACTTGCAATCGTAACACAGTCAGGCTTTTGGCAATCAAGATGCATTTTCTTAAACAACGCTAAAGCTCTATCACTATATCCTTGTTGAGCTAGACCCGAGATAAGTGAGTTATACGAAACTCTATCCCTCTGCGACATTGAATTAAAAACCTGCCCTGCAGATATCAAATTACCCGAGCGGGAATATAATGTCACAAGTGTATTGCAAACACATGTTTTAGAAGAGAATCCCTGCTTCAAAACAAGCCCATGGAGCTGCTTCCCAAGCTTAAAAAACTCTACTTTTGTACAGGCACTTAGCACACTCGAAAATATATACGAGGTAGGGCAGATTCCTGAAGTGTGCATCTGACAAAACAGAAGCATCGCTTCTTCTTCATACCCATTTTGCGATAAACCAGATATCATAGCCACCCAAGAAACACTATCCCTCGCTTTTAAATTTTTAAAAACCTTCTTAGCAGAATTCATAAAACCATTTTTAAAATAGAGATCAATCAAAGGATTACATATAAAACGACTACTTTCAAAACCACGAGTTACAATCATAGCATGAATTTGCTCCACAAAGCGAAAAGGAACTACATTACCACTACAACCCCTCAAAACCACAGCAAAAGTCTTCTCATCAGGCTCCACTCTTTCCTCCATCATCCGCAGAAACAAACCCGGAACACGACCCATCAATCTCTCCACAACCAACTTATGAAAAATCCTATTCCAACAAGACAAAGTTCTAACAGGCATTTCATCAAACACCTTAACTGCACAATTCAAATCACCAAATGCAAGATAGAATTCCAGAAGACGTTCACACAAAATCACTTCATCAACAAAACCCATCTTCATAATCTTCCCATGAAGCTTCAAACCATCAGAAAACGACGACCCGGAATTTAAACAATCATCTAATAACCACAAAAAAGTTTGAGAATTTGCACGAACACCACGTTGTTCCATGAGATGCAAGAAACCAATTCCACTTGCACTTGCATAATCCCTTTCATTCTCTTTCTCCGGAAGTTCATCATAGTTTAATGCAGAAAAACTCAAATTTGCACAAAGTAACTGCACAGGGAAAAGAAAAAACACGAACTTGTTTTGTTAGTGGAACAGAACAAGAAACATGAAGATAACATAGTACGTTGTTATTTAGGATTACCTTGTGATTGTTGAAAATGGGTTTGGTGAGGAAATTGGGATGATTGAATTTGTATGGTAGTTGAGAATAGAAATTGGGAAATATGGAGAAGAATGGACGAAGAGAAAAGCGAGAAGAAGAAGAAAGCATAGGTTGGTGGCGGGATAACATCTCAATTGTGTGGAAACTGTTACTTCCTATGCTGTTCTAAACATTAAGAAAAAATTAAGAGTAGGACACTAAGGGTATTACTGGCATAAAATCTACAATTGGATTCAAAAAAGCGTAGGCTTAAGGTAATTTTGCCGAGGGGTGTATTGGATTGAAATTTCAATCGAATTTAAAAAAAAAAAATTATATTAAAAAATTCTATTGGTATTTAATCAACACTCTTATAAAATCAAATCAAATCTTCTGGTATTCAAGTAAGACGATTAAGATTTTTTTTTCAGGGCAATGAAATCCGCTGTTATTCAATTGAGATTTCTCATCACTTATAGAATGTCACTTGGTATTCAAAAATCAACGAATTTTGGTGGAGTCTTTCATGTAGTGGATTTTGTGGGACTTTTTAGTTAAAAATACACTTGAGAGACTCTTCCAACAATCTCACCAAAAACCTTGAGACTTTTTCAAACTCTCCAAGACTTTTTTCTTTTCAAAGTTCATCATCATTGTACCAGAATTTTTCTTCTTCTTTTCTTTCTTCACTTGCTTATCAAATATGGTTTTTGCAAATTTTCTTTTTGAACAAATTCTGCAACTTTTTTTCATATTGGATTCAACACTTTTGGTATTTATTGTGTTATTCCGGCCATTGAAGTGAGTTATGCAGTTGGTTAACAATCAAAAATTACATTTTTTTTTTACATACGGTGATTCACTTGCTCCATATGCTTTCTTTTCTAACATCGTACATAAAGAAAAACACAGAACTTTTCATCGTATTTTTTTTTTGTTGTTGTTTTGGATTCCCAAAAAAATATTTTTTATTTATTTATTACTCTTAATAACTTTTTTATTAAAATTTATTGAGTCTTTTGAAATTTTCCTAATATATATTGAGTCTTTTGAAATTTTCCTAATATATAAAGTATTATGAAATCTTGATTGCAAAAAGTCTTTTTAAAAAAATCTCTCAAAATCCATTCAAATCATGTGTTAAAAATCTTGATTGTAAAAAGTCTTTTGAAAAAAATCTTTTAAAATCTCACAAAATCAATATAATCTCACAAAGTCTTTTAAAATCTTCGAGACTTTTTTTGTCAAAATAGTCTTTTAAAATTTCAATCGAATACACCCCCTAATTACGCCATTTATTTTTTAGCTTATGTGAAATAGCTTACGTAAATAAATATGTTTTTAGCCCATAAATTCTAGCTTAAATGGTAGAAATACTGAAATTGTTACTATCAGGCGCTATGATCGGGATTCGAACTCTGGTCACTCCACTATGTGTGTGTGAGTTACCAATGATTTTGTCATTTCGTCTACCAACCAACAAAAAAAAATATGCTTTTATGTATTTTCAAGGTACTTTACGATAAAACAACTTATAAAGATATAATTTTTGTCTGTAAAAACTTATCAATTGACACAAAAGTTTATTTATTTGCCAAAGCTATTTTGACAATCTAACATTTCTTTTTCTTTTTTATTGTTAACTTTGGTTAAGAGATAAATAAAATATGGTTAAGAATGGTTCGATCAAGAATCCAACTCGATAGCATCTCTTCTTAGAAATGGTCAAAGTGAAAAAAATTATAATTTATTAGTCTGTTATGAAGAGGATAGTTGGAAGTAAAGAGAAAATAGGTGACTCGCCAAAATGTGAGAGTGTGAGAAGAGGAAGCATGGCGCGTATAGTTAACACAAGGCTCCAACTCCAAGGATATATAACACACATGTGAGATAGTGGAATGCTGAGAAAGGATTCTCTGCAGTAATTTACCCCCTGCAGTTGAATCCTGTCCATCTATTTTTTTTATTTGAGTGAACATTGCATAACAAAAAAGAATTGGAAGGCTGAGATGTAACAGGAGAAAAATTTAATGGGAGAGGATCTGCTCTCGTGGAATATGCTAATTTAAATAGTGGAATTGTCATATCTCTCTCTATTCGTGAAATTTCGTTTTCTCTAATTCCCTTTTGCATTTGTACTAGATCCTTCCAATTGGGAGTTGATCCTAATTATTCAGTAATTTCATTCCATCATTTTCTACTTGTACTTCATAATATAATCTTAGTCGGTAGAATCAGTTGAGACTTTAAATTTTTTACATAAGAGTTAGGTTTCTTAAGTCACGGTTACTCCACTATGGACCATTTACATCACTTGTCCATCAAAGCACTAGTCGTGTTATAATATATGTGTGAGTGAAGGTCTATTTTGGCAATAAATTGTAGCAGTTTGTTTAAATTTGAATTTCGGGTTGGTGAAATTTAAAATTTTAAAAAAATGGATTTATCATCTTTACTTGCAAATTGTTTGCTCAAAATTTCATTTGTAAACTTGTTTTTTATGTTATTTTTTTTTATACATGTTACTTTATTTAAATTCTTTATTTTTTAAATAAACATAGGAAAGCCAAGGTGACAGACCTTTAAAAATATAATATAAAATGTGAAAGAGTTACAAAGGAGTGGAAAACAAAGAAAGCTCCCCAAAGTTAAGAGAGCCGAAAATTAGGCAAACCAAACCAATTTTTAACAAAGTCACTCATAAATATAATAGGGCAACTATCAAACTATAAGTTATCACCAATGGCAAGGTCTAAACTAGCAAGCTTGTCTCCAACATGATTTTCTTCCCTATAGTTATGGGAGACAACAAAATATATACTTCTCACCATATGCAAGCAATTGTTCCAATGGTTTCTTAGCTTCCAAGAAATAACAAGTTGAAATTGAAAGCTAGTCACAAGCTTGGAATCACACTCGAGCCAATGTTGATTTCAACCTCTCTTATGAGCAATCTCAATAGCAGACATTGCATCAGTAAGTTCAGCAAAGAAAGCACCTCTAACACCAAGATTGAAAGCAAAATAACTTATATCATTAGTTTGATTGTCTCTAAAGATACCTCCACAAGTTGAAGGGCCATGGTTAGCATTTGAAGCATCATCCAATTTACACTTAACCCAATTGAGAGGGGGAGGTTACCAAATAATTTATGTAATAGCAAGGGCTTTAGGAATATGATTTTGCACATTGAAAGTTTTGAGAATGCATAAATTAGACATTGCAGGACCTGATGTCATTGGAGTGAGATTACTCGACAAAGAAGCATTTTAAATGATCATAGAAATAGTAGTTTTCCATTCAATGGTTTTGATGTTGAATCTCAAATTATTCCTACAAAATCAGATCAAATTAAAGCAATTAATGATGGTTGTCAGGATCAAGATTTTGCGTTGAGGTGACCAACCTATATTACAAACATCAATCACATATTGATTACTACTTAAGCTAATATTGATTTGAAGAAGAGCAGCAAGCCAGTTCTAAATTTTAAGAGCATGAGGGCATTGAAGGAACAAATGCAAATATGTTTCCACCTCATTCAAGCAAGGAGAACACATAGAAGTTGAACTGACTCCTCTAGCAGAGATATGTTCACCGGTTGGAAGCTTATTGTTAAAAAAAGTCTCCGAACTAGTAAAGATTTTGATGGAGATATAGTTTTATTCCATATGACTTTAGCCCAATGAATTTTTTGCCAACATGCCTAAGAATGAACCTTTGAAAGTTAATTATCATTCTTTGTATGCAACCAAATTCTTTGATACTTCTTAGACTCAATAGGAAGAATAACTTGTTGCAACAATTGATGCAAAATAGGAAAAACATTACTCAACTCAATATGAATATTCCATTGAGAATTGCGAAGGTAAACACAAAGTGATTCAAATAAAATATGATAATGCATTGGAGGAATATTGAAGACTTGCACCAAAGGGTCATGGTGTGAATTCGTCTTTAAAAATCACACCAATAATACTTTGATGTGTGGGGCAATAGAACGACAACCAATAAATCAGCAGAATAAGCGATAATAATAACAGGTGATAAAGAAGATAAATGAGAAGAAATAATACAATGTTTGTTTACCCAGTTCGGCCCAACAATGACCTACTATGGGGAGAAATAAGCCCCTCCGTTCCACTATAACCAAAGAGTCGCTTTACAAGGAATTCCCCAACAAGGGTTACAAGAATTAATCTTAATTATACTCTAGTCCCGAATCTCTTCCCGTGGCCAAGAGACTCAATTTGACCTAGTCTATCCAAGGTGTACCGCAAAGATAGTTCGTCCACCCTAGAGTTGTACCAAGAGAAAATCTCCTCTCTAAAACCATAGTCCTTGTGTGGTGGCAAACCCTAATCCTTGCCTCTACATCTCTACTCTCTTACTTTTCTATGCAAATAACAACCTCTATTTATAGAAAAATATATGCCAAAAAACTAGTGACAAATCTATTTTAAAATAAAATAAATCCAAGTTAGAGTGCCCTCCAAGAAAAGATATTTTTCCAAAAAAATCTCCAGCAAGTTCCATGATTTTCTGACTTTCTTTGTTACCGAGATTTCAAGACATATCCAACCGGTCACATAACCAATTATCAATCCAAAATTTGAGTTTGGATCCATCACCAATAATATTAATCCAAGTACTTCAATCTTGAATTTTAAGAAACTTGTTTTTAATGTCACTCCAAAAGAAAAATGTGATAATTGACAGGTCTATCTTGCCTCAAAATTCTATATGTCTCGTGATTTGAGCCTAAATAAGACCAGATGTAACAAAGTTCCAACAAAACTTGGGATTAAATGTCTAATTTAAATGAATAAGAGATATAGTGTTCGACCCACCTTCATCGATCAAAAGGCTGACAAACTATATACCAAGCAATTGTCACTAAATTGATAGAAAAATGGGAGGAAATCAAATAGGAAGAGAAATATGTGAAAACAGTGCTTCAAGAAAGTCATTATTCATAAAAGCACTTATAGAAAACGACATTTTTTTAGAAAAATAAATAATAAATAATTTGTTCATTTTGATACATCAATTTGCGCAAGTAAACTTAAGACATTTTATTCATAGAGAAGGGAGTTGGATAAATACTCAAAGTGTATGAGTGAAGCAACACGATGAGAGAAGAATGACAAAATTGAGGAGATACGGGGCCTGTTTGTTTCAGCTTTGAAAAAATAGATTTCTTCTTTGTATTTTTGTAAAACCGTTTTTCAAAATATTATAAGTTTTTTTGAAAATAGATTTTGTAAAACCGTTTTTCAAAATATTATAAGTTTTTTTGTATTCGTTTTTTCTAAATTGAAACATTAATTTTGACATCATATAACATAAATGTACATTATTGAATATTGAAGTTCAAAACATAGTCAAAATCGCAATTTTTCAAAAAGTTGTATTTCAAAAATGATTTTTGTGAAAATCTATTTGAAATAGCTTCAAAATTAAGTGATTTTTTTAAATTTTGATATCCAAATTTTTTTCGATAAAATGATGATATACCTAAAATAACATTTTAAGAATAACTATTCAAACAAAATTTTCATTTGAAGTTTTTATAAAAAAAAAATTTTGTAAATTTTTTTTATACAAAATTTTCTAACACTACAAAATCTATT
The DNA here is from genome assembly GCA_951799995.1 of Trifolium subterraneum. Taxonomy (NCBI): domain Eukaryota; kingdom Viridiplantae; phylum Streptophyta; class Magnoliopsida; order Fabales; family Fabaceae; genus Trifolium; species Trifolium subterraneum. Next base: position 11,947,064 of record OX637466.1, on the reverse strand, counting down.
TTAAAAAAAATCCCAAACAAACGGGCACATAGTTCAGTTGGTAAGAACATTACATGTAATACACGGAACATTACATGTAATACACAAAGACTGGAATTCGAACCTAAGTATTTTCACTTATTCACTTTAAAAAATAAAATAGTGACTTATAATCTTTATAGAAAAGGACACTTTTTTAGAAAAATAAATAATCCATAATTTGTTTATTTTAATACATCAATCTGCGCAAGTACACTAAGACATTTTATGTGTCAATTTGGATACACGGTTGCAACCCATAAACGTATGTTTGCAAGCTTTAAACGTAGTTTCTTTGTTTTTCAAACATGTCTGGTTCTCTTTTTTAAAATAGAAATATAGACAGTACACGTATTGAACAATTAATTAATATACGTAAATATAAATATACTCATTAAAGTGTCCACAAATTCATCCCCGTGAACTTAGCCCAGTTGATAAGAATATCGACTATATGTGCAGAATCTCGGATTGTTAAGATAGCTTAGTTAAGCTAAGCTTTTCTGTTATAACCGAAAGCATTAGTTGTAACTGCTTAGGTGCTCTAGTGTAGTAAGGAGTAGTTTAATTTCCATGCCCTACTTACACTATAAGTATCCATTGTATACACATTTTGTTGGGTCACCACGAGGGGCAGCCGGGGGATCATCTACATTGGGTTTAAAAACAACTCTACAAGTGAGTTGGACACCACACTCTAACCCAAAACCTTAAGGTGTTAGGTTTATGGGTCCTCTCACTTATAAAGTGTTCAACCTCCACTATTCTAAGCAATGTGGGACTTAACACTCACACTTGCCACAACAATCTCTCCCTCAAGTGTGAGTCGATCCATACCAGGATATGCTCCCCCTCAAGCGGAAGCTTTTTCAGCTACACTACACTTGTACCGCCGTTGCCACACTGCACATGGGACACGCCGCCTGACCACATTTGTCAGGAAGACTTTCGATACAAGGAGCCAGTTCAACCCTTCTTCGAACCATCGGCTCTGATACCACTGTTGGGTCACCACGAGGGGCAGCCAGGGAATCATCCACATTGGGTGTAAGAACAACTCTACAAGTGAGTTGGACACCACACTCTTACCCAAAACCTTAAGGTGTTAGGTTTATGGGTCCTCTCACTTATAAAGTGTTCAACCTCCAAAGATTTGAAAAGAAAAAAAAAGGATTTAAACAAAATTAAAAGAGATTTATTTTTGTTTTATGTGTGTGTGTGTGTGTGTGATGTGCTTATATAAAGAGAATAAGGATTGAAATCCTAGTTGCCATGAGAAGCTACAGTAGCCGCAAGAGTGAAAATTGCAATTTGTTGCAATTGGTTTGTGCGTGAATAATGACGCACAGTGAAAGGACATAGTGTGCTTTTGAGGAAACAGAGAGCTTCACTAACAAAGAGGAAGAATATTGGTTCCGGTGACGATGGTGTGTTCGGCAAACGTTCTCCGTTTCGGCTGAAATTTGAGTATGTTATTTCGGTCATCTTGTTAGTTACTTAGATAATTTTTTCTGAGTAGTATTGTCTTCTCTTTGTGTCAGTTTGGGATACCCACTTGTTTGTGAGGTTGTTAGCTCTTTGTTATCAGGTTCACCAAGATGGTGATTATTTGTACTCATTATTTAATAGTAGAGTTATTTGTTTGGTATGCACGACTCGTGGTTTTTACTCTCACATTGAAGGTTTTCCACGTTAAATTGCGGTGTCCTTATTTACAGTTTTTACTCCTTTTATTGTTATTATTGTTAGTGTTGGCTGCGCTGGTTAATTTGGTTGTTCAGGTTCCACAAAAAGAGACTATTTAAACGCTTCCGTATATTCCGCTGTGCACTCTGGTTCCCAACACATTTTTCATTTTAAGTGAGTTCAATGATAATATACTCATTTCATTCTCTAATTTTTCTCTCTATTTTCTAATATTCCAACATGATATCACGAGCCTAAAAAAAACTTCTCCGCCGTAACTAACTCGTAACTGTCTTCTCCGGCAACAATGCCGCCACGAGTAGCTCCGGTCGATCCTTCCACCGATCAAACTTTCTCCGTTTTTTGTGCATCCTTCTGATGGACCTTCATCTGTCAAGGTCACTCCTCTTCTCAACGGTTCGAATTACCATTCCTGGTCTCGCTTCATACGTAGAGCTCTTGGAGGTAAGCTCAAGCTTGAATTCATTGACGGAACTATTCCGATTGTTACAGATACTTTCGATCCATCTTTACGCGCTTGGAACCGCTGTAACATGTTAGTTCATTCTTGGATTATGAACTTTGTATCTGAATTTATCGCTCAATTGATTGTGTTTATGGAAAATGCTTTAGATGTTTGGAACGATTTGAGAGCGTTCTGCACAAGCTGATTTAGTTAGAATTTCTGAGATTCAACAAGAAATTTACGCTGTTAAGCAAGATTCACGATCTGTAATTGAATTTTACTCCGATTTGAAACTTCTTTGGGAGAAATTGGAGATTGACATGCCTATTCCTAATTGTAGCCGTCGTCAGCGTTATATATATTAAAGTCCATTTCGGTAATTATATATCTAAAATGAATTTTGATTCAAACTATAAAAAAAAATACATTATATGCGAACCCGTTTAATATTAATGTATCTAAACGTAAATCAATTATGTCTAATTCATTTAATTAAAATCAATTCTATCAAAATTATTTCTTCCCGTCGTAGAACCAAACATAAATACTCCATAATCTTTTCATTTTTATACATTAATATACGCAAGTAAACTCAAGACATTTTATTCATAAAGAAGGGAGTTGGGTACATAGTCGAGTGTATGAGAGAAGCAACTAATGAGAGGAACGACAAAATTGTGGAGAAATGTTTAGTTGGTAAGGACATTACATATAATATATAGAGATTGAAATTTGAATTATAATATTCTCACTTATTCACTTTAAAAAGTAAAATTGTGATAATATAATTCTTATGAACATAGTTTAGTTAGTAGAGACATTACATATAATATATGGAAATCAGAGCTTAAATCATAGTATTCTCACTTATTCACTTTAAAATATAAAATTCTAACCACTGAACAATTTACGTACATACGTTCAAAAAAAAAAAAAACTTACGTACATATTTGAAGAATATAGAAAACTAGTAATTTTTTTTTTCACGAACAAAGATTAAAAAAATACTGTATATGTATATATATTTGATAAAAGGAGAGTAGACAAAAATAAACAAATAAATTGTGAGCATATGAATATAAAGAAATAAACAATGCATTTAAGGCCAAGACAAAATATTTATGATCTCACATTTCTCTCTGTCACATGCATGTCGTAATCCCAATGGGTTGGTAGTACTAGTAGTATGTAACATTTTGTTTCTTATGTTCAAAATTCAAATCTTACAAAGGAGGGAAACCGCTAAATGCTTCAGAACCAAAGTGCGGTAAAAAAACAAAGTAAGGATGTATAATTAAGGTCATCTAGCAAGCACAGTAGAATAGTTTTTTTTTTTACAAGCAGAATAAATTAGTTTAAAATGAGGATGCAGATGATGAACATAAAGACGATGATGTTCATATGCGGGGAGGGACAGAGCTACATTAGCTCTGCGGTAGACATGAATCTCCACTTTTTTTTAACGTCATACTCTAGAGCATAATAAACCTGTTACATGGACCTCGTAAGCACAAATTTTCACTAAATGATTCATGTGTTTACCTCGTGAAGCGTCAAGGAGATGTTGAAAAGGTTCGATTGATCACGAGCAAAGCAAGTGTCACTACAAGAAACTTGACATATAGCGACGGCAAAATTCTGTTGGTAAAGGTCCAAAATCCGTGGGTATAGGCTGTAAAACCTATACCCACGGTCGTTTTGTTCCGTCAACTTTATCTCGCTGTACCAACGACAATTTGCCGTTGCTATAGCCTATACCTACGACATTTTTTGGCATTGGAAAAACCCGAGAGCTATACCCACGGATATTACAAACTATTGTAAATTGATTTACCCACACATTTGTCCGTTGGTATAGGTTTCAATTATTTATTTATTTTTTTGCATTTTTTTTACAGATTGTACATTTTTTTAAAATAATAATAATTTGCCAATATGCATGTTTTCTACGCACCAAGTCAACTATAATTATAAAAGAGAATTTCCATTATATTGATTAAAAAATCTAATAAGTCTTACAAACTAACGAAGCATATTAAAATACCAAAACAATGTCATCTGACTATATCTTTCAAAATTGAAATTGCACCAAATAACTTAAGAGAACTACTAGTTACTTCTAATCATATCCATCCCAAAATTACAACTCTAAAAAACTAGCAACCACAAAGACATACATATGTATGACATCCCTACCAAGCAATAAACTCCAACGGCTTACAACCCACAACATAGTACATGACATTCCTACCAAGCAATAAACAACAACGTTTACATTGTTTAATTCTAATATCTCTCTTCAATCTTCGTCAGTGTATGGACTTTGAGAATCCGTTTGGTCAGGGGCACTAGAAGCATCTGTAACCTATAGAAAATAAAAGAGATCAAATTACAAACTTAATTTAATTGATATTTTCATAATATTCGAAATATGAACACAGAGAGTAAAGTAAAATATACCTGTCTTGCACCTCGTAAAATGTAATTCACATCTTCTCCAGCAAATCATTAATGACAACACAGTTGCCAACACCACATTTGTATACTATTTTGATTTTCCATTTGCTTATGTTTATCGCGCAACTCTTGATTTTCAGACAAAGAATCTTTCAATTTTTTGGGTTTAGGAATCTTGCCAATACATCGTGCAACTATTGATTAACATTTATGATAATGTTTTTCGACGGTCAATGAGGCATCCAAATAATATCAATAATTTATATAATAAATAATATTCATTGATTCTTTCCGGGTCATTGATGCATCCAATAATCCATCTCTTATATTATGAAAGAATCAAATTCAATTCATATCAATATCACATCAAAGGCATCAAACAACTTTTGATTATGAGTAAAGTGTTCATACTTTTTTTTATGGTCAACGAGACATCCAAATACTAGCAACAATTTATATGTAAACAATAGTCATTGATTACTTTCGGGTCATCGAGACATCCAATAATCCATCTCTTATTATGAACGAATCAAATTCAATTCATATCAATATCACATCAAAGTCATCAAGCAAATTTTACATTATGAATAGAGTTCATAATGTTTTTTGACAGTCAATGAGGCATCCAAATAATATTCATTGATTCCTTTCGGGTCACTGAGGCATCAAATAATTCATCCCTTATATTATGAACGAATCAAATTCAATTCATATCAATATCACATCGAAGGCATCGAACAACATTATGAGTAAAGTGTTCATAATGTTTTTTTACGGTCAAAGAAGCATCCAAATACTAGCAACAATTTATATAACAAATAATATTATTTGATTCCTTTCGGGTCATCGAGGCATCCAATAATCCATCTCCATATATTATGAATGGATAAAATTTAATTCATATCGATATCGCATCGAAGGCATCAAGAAACTTTTACATTATGAGTAAAAACTTCCAAATACTAGCAACAATTTATATAGCAAACAATATTTATCGATTACTTTCGTGTCATCCGAGGCAGCCGATAGTCTCAAAATTTAGGCTCATATTTTATCTCGCAGTATTGAATTGCATTCAAGTCATAAAAGCTCAATAGATACCATCATTGAATTATCACCACTCATAAAATTGAAACACTTTACAATATCGTCTTCATAACATCTTGACTTATCACTAAAATCAATCTCACACCCATTATGATTTCATGAAATCACCATTACCATCAAACTACAGAAGCACACACATGACAGAGAAAATCCCCAACAAAATTGAAGAAGAAAAGTGTGGAATAACCCTACTCAAAATCAAACGTAGAGCTTAGAATAAAGTGAGTTTTTTAAATCCTACGTAGAGTTTTTTTTATTTGTTATATAAAGTATTTTTTTGTTTTGAATAAAGTGATTGTTCTTTTAAATCACAAAAAAAAAATCACCAAAAAAATGTTATTGTTCTTTTCTTTCTCCATAAGTTCCTTAATTTTTTGTTATATATATATATATATAGTACTCCGTCAAAAAAATAAATATAATACTATAGTTGTTCAATAGAAGTAACAATATTACTAAAAAAAAGTAATAATATTGATTTTATAAAAAAAAAAGAAGTAATAAGATTGATTATCACTAATGACACTTTGGTTTGATCTCATAGTGAGAGATATGCATGAGGTCTTTAGTTCAATCCTGATTGCCAACATTGTAAACAAAAAACAAATTGATTACCACCAAATTTACTATAAAAAAATATGAAAAAAAAAAGATTGAAAAAATATAGAAAGAATATAATGAATCTTTGCATAAAAATAGAAGGAAAAAAAAATGAATCTATGCATAATAGTAGGAACAAATCTATACTCACAATTAAAAAAAATATGAATCTATGCATAAAAGTATAAACATATCCCTTTTTAATTTTCAATTTTTTTTAATAAAACATATTTATACCCACAATTAATAATTTTTTCGTGGGTATAGGCCTACTATACCTACGACATATGTTGCTGACAATTTTCTTGTAGTGTGTAGTGATGCTTCTACTCGTCCACATGAACAGAATTTCCCCAATGAATTGTGCTAGCCAAATCGAGCGGAGCTTCAGAGAGAATATGATTTCGAGAGTGGTTAGGGTTTTCAAATTTTACGACTTAAAATTCTGGCGCCCTAATAATGACTCTTATTTATAGACTCGTTGACACGCATCATATCTTATGGTGCACTGCGTTTCACTTAAACGCACCATACCTTGTGGTGTACCATGTATCTATAATTTACTCATAAAACTCAAGGAAGTGAAAGATGAAATTGGAAGAAGCTGAAACTATAGCATTGACAAAGTTCAAACCCTTGCATTATCTTAACTTCTAACTTGCAAATTTTCATCTATAACCGCTACACACCATAGTACCCCTCGAATACTTGTGACAAATAATAAGGAATAACATTAGTTGTATTTATATACGAACTATACATGATTAAGCAGGAATTATCGATGGACTTTGGGCCATAATTATATTAAAATGTCAAGTCTTGAACTTTAAGTTACCAGACGAACTACCTCATATAGGAATTTGACTACTAGTTGGATTCTCAGATGGGATTCCACGTGACGATACGATGAGTAATTTTTGTGTTGTAGCCCTTGATGGAGAATTTAGCCAACTAGTTAGACTTTTAATTATTGTGTGGCACCTTTTATTATTGCTATTTATATATGAATATGAAAATACAAGTTAGATAATTAATTGATATATATATATATATAATATATATATATATATATATATATGTAGGTTCCCCGCGACTATTAACACTCTAGGTGCAGTAGAAACTTACTGAGGTTTATAGTCTCAACCCACACCCTTTATTATTTTTTTCTCAGATAAACAGGATGAACGAGGTAAAAAGGTCAATGAAGTGGTTGGAGTAGAAGATCTCTCCGTTATTGTTTACCTGTTTATTGTTTATTGTGCTTTACGACACTGATGTATAAGACTCAACTCTTACATTATGACGGTTTTGTTGGAATTTAACAAGTTATGTAAGTAGTTTATATACTGCATCGGACAAAATTCATATTGTAATTTTAATGTATCTGGATTAAGTCATGTACGTCCTTATTGATATTATAGATAAATTGATACGAGTGTTATAATTAATATCAAAGCTTGGTTTCGATGATTGTGTGTGCGTGTGTGCAGACGTTTTATAATGTCATTACATATAAATTGATCTATAATAAATAAGGTTTCTATTTCGTTTTTATAATGTCATTTATGCAGGTAGACTTAAGACATTTTATTAATAAGTCTACATGCGTTAAAAAATTATTTAATTTAAATTTAATGTTGACCATTTATTATATCAATATAAAATAAATGAGTTTAAACGACACGCATTGTCAGTGTAAATTAATTTTACACTGACAACCAATAAGAATAGTTCAACGTTTCATGTCATATCAAGAAAGTGGAGTTAAGTGGTTTGATATGACGAAAAACATGATTGTGGTTTGTATACAGTGTAAATAAGTGCATATTCCTTTTTCTCAAAATAAAATGTCAACCATTTATTATATTTACATCTGTGCATGGTCAAAGATTAACTTCTTTCATAAAACCATATTCTTTTTTATGGTACTATTTTTTTGTTGAAATATAAAAGCACATTTTTTCATATTACTGTGCATATGTACGAAATTTTTTCCGTCGTTAATGATAACTAATCTCTACTGAGAAACTTATGAGGTTCACAAAATGAATTATTCCTTCTCAACTGAATTATGAGTCAGAAATCAAACATCTATCCATCAATAGTAATACTAGTAAGTATTTTTTAGACATAAAAGAACATTATTGTCGTAAAAAAGTTTTTTAGCAATCATAACATAAATCTTGACTACTAACATTACTTATAAAAAAAAAAAGTAAAAATAAATCTTGACTACGAATTAATAATATTGATTAATGATTAATAATCAAATGACTTTATACCAAAAATAATCAAATAATCAAATGAATGTCTCCCCTTAAAAATAATCCGTATCTTTTATTCTCTAACGTCCAATTTCAATTAATTAATTTTGCCGTTATGTTTAAACTTTTTAGTTCAGTTTCCTTATAAAAAAAAATAAAACTTTTCAATTTCATTCTATACAACTTACTGTAAAATTTTGTCAAAAAAAAAAAAAACTTACTGTAAATTAACTCATCACCTTATCAATCATTTTAAAAAATAAATAAAATTGGTTTTAATATTATACCAAAAAAATCATTTTAATACTACAACACTATTTCGGTCAAATAATAATAACTCTAGGTAATAATTAAACACAAAAATCAGTACTGTACTGGAGATGTTGACCAAAATAAAACAAATCAGCTCCTAATCAGCAAAATTAAATTCATAATCACCATTAAATTAAATTAAATTCCAAATAACAAAAGTAAAAAAAGAGAAAACTTAGGAGGGAAAATATTGAATGTCATTTTCCTGTGGACCCCACCATAGAAAGGATAGCGGTGGAATTTGGACAAAAGATTTTCCCAAGAAAATTTCAATTCAAAAGCTCAAAAATTGAAACGCTTTCAAAACCAAAACTTGAAACTGTGTCAAATCCCAAATTTCACATTTCACATTCAAACTTTGCTTCACTGCAAAAAGTAATCTTCAATCCTAAACATAAAGGTATTACCTTTTTTTAATTTCATTAATAATTTATTTATGAGACTTTTATTTTCTTTTTATTTTCTATCATTATTAGTTTATTACTATTAGGATAAAAAGAAAAATCATTTTTTCTAATTTTTTTTGTACTATTGTTGTTGTTGATGTGAATGTTCTAATAGAAAAGATTACGTTTTTAGTTTAATTGAGCAATTGGGTTTTCAGGTATTGTAGTTTTTGATTTATTTATGAGGTTTTTAAGATACCCAATTGCAAGATTAGTCTCTTAATTTGTTTTAGTTAAAGACAATTATGAACTTTTTGATTAAAAATAGTTTTTTTGTGTTAAGTGTGAAATGTGAAATTTTGAACTGACCCATTTGAAAAATTTGTGGTTTTGTTGATTTTTGTTTTGAAAAGATTTGAGATTTAGGTGAAAATAGCTGAAAAATGAAATGGGTTTGTGAATTTCTGTTTTTTATAGAATTTTTTTTAATATATGAAATGAAGTTTATTTTGTGTTTGTTTGTTGATGTTTCTTTGTATTTGATTTTGTTGATGTTACTTATGGTAGTTGTTGTTTTGGTTTCAGTTCAACAATGAGCAGGAATTTGAGTCCTGTGTTGCGAAGAGAGCTTGAAAATCTCGACAAAGATGCTGATAGTCGTAAGTCTGCAATGAGAGCATTGAAATCTTATGTGAAAGATATGGACTTTAAGGCAATTCCTATCTTTCTTGCTCAAGTTTCCGAGACTAAGGAAACCGGTACTGTATCGGGAGAATTCACGATATCGCTTTATGAAGTTCTTGCTAGGGTTCATGGTGTCAAAATTGTTCCAATGATTGAGAGTATCATGCAGTCCATAATTCAGACTTTGGCTTCAAGTGCGGGGTCTTTCCCGCTTCAACAAGCTTGTTCCAAGGTTGTTCCAGCTGTAGCAAGATATGGTATCGACCCTACAATGGCGGAAGATAAGAAGAAAAAAATAATTCATTCTATTTGTAAGCCTCTTTCTGATTCGCTTACGAGTTCACAGGAGTGTTTGAGTTGTGGAGCAGCTCTTTGTTTGACGTCTCTTGTGGAGTCAGATAATTGGCGGTTTGCTTCTGATGAGATGGTTAATAGGGTTTGCCAAAATGTTGCTGTGGCGTTAGAAGGAAAGTCTACTCAGACTAATTTGCATATGGGTTTGGTTATGTCTTTAGCCAAGCGTAACTCTTTGATTGTTGAAGCTTATGCTCGGCTGCTCATACAATCTGGGCTGCGAATACTGAATGTTGGTGGAGAGATTTTGGACGGGAATTCTCAGAAGCGGTTTGCAGCTATTCAAATGGTCAACTATTTGATGAAATGTTTAGATCCGCGAAGTATTTTCTCGGAGGTTGAACAAGTAATTGAGGAGATGGAGCAGTGTCAATCTGATAAAATGGCATTCATCAAAGGTGCTGCACTTGAAGCCTTGCAAACAGCCAAGAAAGTTGCGAGCGACAAAAAAGTGAGACGTGTGAAGAGTCCTGTTTCGGTGACGGGTTCAAATTTTAGTAGGCGGGATTATATGGAAGGAGATAGTTCATCAGGTGACGGAGACCAGACACCCACGTCTAACTCACCAGAGTCACGTACACTCGACTATTTTCCTGGATATGGATCTCTTGCTGAGTCTCCCATTTCGACATATCAGTCTTCTCATAATATGAACTATTCACGGCGGAGCGTCAATCGAAAGCTTTGGAGTCGTGAAAATGGTGGTGTTGATGTGTCTCTAAAGGACGGTTTGTTCTCAAGTGCAGAGGAGAGAAATGGCTTGTTTGAGAACTCTTTGGTTCACAAGTTTTCCAATGGAGATGGAGAATTAACGGAGGAATTTGCCGGTTTCATCCAGAGAAATCCTAGTGGGCGTGTAATATCCAAAAGCACCAACACAAGTCCTCTTGTAATTCTCTCAAACATTTGTCCCTTTTCTTAGATAATTCATTTCTATTTTCTGTTTATTTTGGTTTTCTGCATTATTTTGGTTTTCTGCTTATGAATTGTTTATGCATAATAATCACTATCGTACATACGTGTTTTATTATTAATTCTCATTCTTCTGTTGCAGTACTTTTGAAATAAGCTCAATGTAAACTAGTAGTCCTTTTTGTTGCGGCAGCGCATTGAGTTAAATTAGTGTTCCTTTTTTTTAATTGAAACTTGATGATTTCCTAAGCTGATTATGTATCCTTTAATGTGCTCAGAGATCACGCACTCACTTTGACAGCATTCAAATTTTTGACACTCCAAAGAGGCTCATTCGCTCTCTTCAAGATCCAACCGATGAGAGTTCAGAATGTTCTGAAAAACCGATTAGAAGGTTCAGGAGGAGCCTATCATCAGGTCATATTGATTGGAGTCCACCAGCTTATTCCAAGTATGACCAGAACGGTATTGCAAATCATGTCAAGTATCATACCAGAGAGAACGCAAGCTCATGCGGAGACATGCAGTATCAAGACGGATCAGAGTCAGTTTCGTCAACCAATGACCTTCTCATTGATGCCAATACACAGAGGCCTTCTAAAGAGGTCCCTGAAAGTTGCAAAGATCCACAAATTTCCCGCATGGAAAAGCCGCTTCAAAAGACTAAGCGCAGATTTGTTTGTGGACTTTCTTTTGTGATTCTTGCAATGGCTACACCTTTAATCTGGATCAACAGTCAAGAAGAAGCACATTTCCTTGTACCGACATAACGTGTTTCTTCATTTTAGTGTACACAATCTGAGAATCAAGAGAATTATGGATAGGGTTTTATGAAAGTAGTAGTTGGTTAATTCCAACTAAATGTTGAAAAGTTCAGTGTAGAAGTAGAGAATCAGTAGAATTTATTACTTTCAATGTTGTTTTCTAGTTTTCTTTTAAGAGTCTGTAATAACTTTTCACAGAATTCTACCTTGTGGTTTAGTTGAAACACAAATGATGTGTTTGGAATTAGATAAATCATTTTCATTATGTTCAACTAAATTTCTATTAGGTATAGCTATATTTGTCATCTTTAATAACTTCTGCTTAGTATCTGATGTCATTCAGCTTTTTAGAGGTTTTTTGCTGGAGTGTCTGGGGTTCAAACCCTGACTCATGCATATAAGCTCACGGTGACAATTTTTTAGAGGTTTTATTTCAATGTTTACACATCTAATTTCATTATCACAAATATTTGATGAGATATAAAAACTGGTATAAAAAAGTGGTACAATGATTTATTATGATTGAATGAATGTGTAAAACTTTTTCATAATGAAGGTGTATATAAACTGAATCTAAAAGTTTATGTAACCATGAGCCTTAAGCATCATAGATTTGGATTGTGTAGATACTGTCCTCCTTTCCATACATCTTCTGGTTTCAGTACTATTGGTTGGAGGACAGCAGCTTGACCAACACAAATGTAAGCATACTTGCTGTAATCTTCAATGCCTGCTGAGCCAGGACTGTACAGGTAACTTTCATCAAATCCATTCCTTCCAACTAATATTGAGTTTCTTCTACCCTGATGTCAAAAAAGTGAAAAACAACAAATATTGATTATATAATCCTCCAATAGTACTCATCAGTGACCAAATTCAATATTCATGTCATAATATATTCTAAGGTAAGCATACATAAATGGAATTGGATCCTCTCATACACTTTGTGTTCAGCCCTCTCTCCTTTTCCTGATCCAACGGTTGTTGATTCACAAAGGAAAAAAAAATAAAGCAAAAGAGAGAAAAAGATAAATGGATGGCTGAGATAAGAGGGGGATGGAAACATGAGAGACATGGCTGGAGAGGATCCAAATCCTACATAACCTATGTGAGGTATGTGTAAAACTTTGAATCTTACCAAGGTGCTATATAATGGTGTGTGAATGGAATATGAGGAGTTAGGACTTTTTGGATTGACTTATTTGAATTTATCTACTGACATAAAAATTTGTAAGTCTATTTGACAGAGCTTATGGAAACAACTTATGACATGTTCATAAACTGTTTTCAGCTTATTTTCATAAGTTTTCTAGTATAACTTATGAAAACAACTTACAGTTTATATAAAAAGATTGACTTTATTTTATGTTTTGTTATAGAAATAATGACTTATTTATAAGCACTTACATTATAAGTGCTTAATTAAGCTCTTTATCCAAACAAGACTTAAGTGTATGTGCAAGTATCACTAAATCGATATCAAAGAGCTTTCTGGAAACAATTATGTGATATTGACAAACTGTTTCAGCTTATGAAAATAACTTATAGCTTATATAAAAATAGTGTAGCTTTATTTTATCTTTTGTTATACAAATATCTTATACATAACATAAGCACTTATATGATAAACGTTTATGTTATATAAGAACTTAATTAAGCTCTTTATCCAAACAATAGGTGCAAGTATCACTAAACCTATTGTTGAGGAAGAAGATTACATACCCTGTCGATTAGTGTATAACTTCGAGGCGCATCCGTGTATACAAGACTTATTCTCTCTTTTAACTGTTTGTAAGTATCCATTTCCTCGCCGTTCATATCTTCATCATCACCTTGGCTTCCATCTGTTTCATTGTTAGTTTCCAAACCAGGAAAAAGTTGTCTAACAGATGATTTCCATATTTTTCCAAGTCCTTTTTCTTCGCTCGAATCCGGAGGACTCAAAATAAATTTTGATTCAAAAGGCGGTCTGCTATAGTAGTTTGATCTCTCTAATCCTATTGCATAAGTTGCTTCTGGTGAGCTTACTGTTACATGAGTCAAAATAGAACCTGTCATATGAAGAGGCAAAGAGTTTGAGTTTGAGATTTCAAGCTCTGAGCCTAATCCATCTTCTTCTAAAGTCACAATGTATTTTAAGCCAATTTTGCTATCTGGTCCTTTGTTTATTAATTCTACCTGCATAAGATATCTTCAAGGCATCAAAGTATGTAATTAACAATAAAAATCCATAGAGAACAAACCACTTAATATAAGTACTTATGTATAGGTTATTTCTATAAGCTAAAAGTTTTTTTTTATAACAGATAAAAGTTGTTTTCATAAGCTATCATTGGAGAGCGTACAAAAATAAGTTGAAAACAACATTTTTTTTTGTTTTTCACCACCAGTATCCGGCCCACTGGACTGCTTAATCTGGTTCGGGGGTCAGTTCTGGCATCAAGTGATCCTAGCCCCCTCCCGATCGCAGTTGTGGGGGATCAAACCGTGGTCCTTGCTATCAAGTTCAGCGTCAATCACCACTGAACCAACTAACGATTGGTTAAGTTGAAAACAACTTTGACATGTCATAACTATCTTTTAAGCAATCCCAAATAAACTCACAGGTGTTTATGTCGATTATTAAGCTCAAATAAGTCAATCTAAACACCGATATACTTCCATACTCATGAAAGAAGAATGAACAAATAACTAATGAGGAGAAATTTCATTGGTTTGAGTTTAAGTTTAGTGGCAAGAGTTTGACTTTGTAACTGCAAAGGACAAAGTTAAAATTCCATCTGAAACAGTTGTAAAATAACTATTAATGTCACCTGAATAGATTCCTCGGCATTGCCTTTAATGTTATGCAAAACCCAATTATTTGGAGACCATGAAACTTGATCATCATCATCATGAGCTTGAATATTGAAGTTTAAAGAAACACCTCCTTGAATAACAGCATCACCAAATTCTCCTTCTGACACAGCAGTATGAAGTAACTCAACTATTCCACCATGCCACATAGGTGCTTTGTAAGAAGTAATTAACCCACTTGGTAGCAACATGGTAGCAATGCTTCCATTTTTCAACTCCATTTTGGCCTTACAATTTCCACCAACTTCTTCAAAAGTCACTCCATGACCATTGAATTCTTGTTGTAAGTAGTCAAAGTTGATTGGTTGGTAAGGTACTGAAGCTACTTTTGGAAGTTGAAACTCTCTTTTGTGTTGAATGTAACTTGAAAAAGGTGAACAAAATTGTGGTGATGTTGGTGGTGTTTTTCTAGTAGAAGTTGTTATAGTAGATTTTGGAATGAAGATATTGGAGCAAAAAAGTGAAGTTGAAGCCATTGGTTATGCTTCATGCTAAATGAGGTTTTGTTTCATGCATTAAGGAGGTGGAGAAATATTTTCTTCCTCTTGTTGGTTTTTTGGATTGAAAATATTGATTTATAAGTAGATAAGGTTTTTGATACTAGCCTTTGTTATTTCACAGTACTTTTTAGTATCTTATTATATATTTTTCAAGATATTATTGTACCTCTTGTCCTTTTCTATATAAATATTGCCATTTGTTTTTCCTTTGCAACATTTAACCAAAATGTATTTTTCCATTTGATATGAAATATAATCCAGAATTTAAATGACATTTCCAATTTTTTTGTTGGTAAAGTTAAATTCTTCAAAATAAATAGAAAATATTTAAAATATTTTAGAAGTATTTTTTTTAATTACAAAGTATTTGAAGTGATGATATAAATCTTAAATTGTTGAAAATGATATGATTAGAGCAAATAAATATTTTGAAAATTATTTTTAGGAATATGATATTTTAAAAAGAATATTAAAATCTTATTTAATTTTATAAACATTATCAAAAAATAAATTTATTTCATAAACTATACTATATAGAAGCCTGTTCTGTATGAAGATGAGATTAAATACTAAATTAAATGACAAAAATTAATTAGCTTTTGCTTACATTTTAGATCATCAAATGAAGTCTTTTGTTTATATTCCATATCAAAATAATAGTCAACTACACTACAAAATTCCCAAATATTGTGCATATATAGCACAATAAAAACTTTCTAAAAAAACCAGGGCAATGATTGTAGATCTGAACAACACTCGAAAATTTCTTAGGCTGATTTGTGGACATAAGAAAGACAAAAATCAATTAGTCTTCATCCATGCCAGGAGCAGGCTGGTCTCTTCTTGGGCCACCAGCAGGTTTTGACATAATAATCTGAAAAATATATAAAATGCAATATCCATAAATCTATGCACAAAGAAAATAAATGACAATCTTACACCCTTAACATAAGCTGTATGTATTTGCAATTATCAGAAACCATAATAGAATTTGCATTTAGGGTGATTTCGGAAGAAGTTATTTACTGCTTTTTTAGTCTTACGAAAATAACTTACAACTTATATGAAAACACAATTTAAGCACATTTTCAATTTTGATTATAGAACTAACTAGCTGATTACCTGATCGACTCGTAGTACGGTGCATGCAGCATCGGCAGCATATTTAAGAGCAAATAGCCTGAGCAGAAAAAACAATATCATGAAATTAGTATTACATATTAAGTCTAATTCAACATCGTAAAATAAACAGATTTTTTCTATTTATAGAAATATAGTTTCATGAATTAGAGACGAGACTATTTAATAGTCATCTATAGTCCAACCGTGGTCCAACCGATTGAATTGGTTGAACCATGACTGGATTACTCATCAGTCATCAGTTCGATCTCTGGTTCTACTTTGAAAACCAATACGGAAAATATCATTATTTGCTTAATCAAGGGGGTTGCAACCATATAAAAATGCATGCATTAGAAAATAGCTTACTTAGTCACATGGAGATCCCAGACCCTCATGGTTGAGACATCCTTACAAACACCTGGTTCCAAATCAATGCCAACTTTAGTATTTCCAGACGCATGTTCAGCATAAAGAGAAGATATAATCTCCATTGCATTTAGCCCAGCATTCTCGGCCAAAGTTCTCGGAATCATCTCAAAGCTTTCAGCAAATTTCGCTATAGCATACTGATCCAATCTGTAGAGCAATGAAAAATTATTATTCCATCCATTCATGTCTCAATTACATACCCAAAAATCACTAAATAAACAAAATAACCAAAAGCAGAAAAAATTCTAAGATCAAGTTTGGATTTTAGAACACGTTTATGTTATGCTGACTTTACTAACTCTGGAAAACTCTAGTGAGGAAATATATCAATACAACCAAATAAACTGCATTAAACCACAAATAAATAATCATGATAATAAATAGTGAGGTACACTATATGAAGCAGCGATACACACAGACACCAAGCACGACGCTGAATGGACATATAGACACCGTAATAATTTAAGAAAATGCAAGTGATTGGAATGTAATCACATATGACAGTGTTAAACACCAGGCATGCTTTCAATCTGAAGCGCCGATGCTAAATAGGGTATACTTTATTACATACAAATATGTAATTATGCCAATACTGCATACTGCATAAGCATATGCATATAACAATCAAACTATATTCCCCGAATAATGAATGAGAGAAGAGTGGCTGCACTCCAGCATTGCAAACATGTGCCTTTTATAGTAAAAACTCAAGGGAAATACAAAGTACCCTGTTTCCTGGAAGGAAAAGTCTTTCACCCTTTTAGCTAACTCAATTTCAGTTGCAGCAGCTCCTGGTACAATGCGGCTATCCCTGCACATAGCCTGACAAATAATTGCACAGATAAATAGATTGCTCAACATTTGAAATTACTACTAGTTCAAATTCTTGAGAAAAATGCATTCGGAACTATAACTCAAACCAATGTAATAGGAATGCTACAGTTTGTACAGGCTCAATTTCTACGAGGTTAATGGGGATTTTTTTAATGTTCAATTGTTATGAAAGCATGCAACATCAGAAATTACTCCATCCATCTCTACTTATAAGACCCCTTGACGTTATTTACACATATTAAGAAAATTAGTAGTGTAAATAAGGTATATAATTTGCATACGAAGTATCCTTTGTATATAAATGCATTCAATGTTGATTTTTCATATTCCAAGGCAAATTGATAATATTAACAAGCGATATACTCCCTCTAGTCCTATATATAAGACAAGTTTTGCTTTTTAGGTTCATTGTAAAACGGATGTATTTAGACTGTATTATAGTCTAGATACATTCATTTTACAATGAACCTAAAAAGTGAAACTTTTCTTATATATAGGACCGGAGGGAGTATTTGAAAAAAGAGTAATAAATATATCTAGAAATTTACAGAGGGTCTTATAGTAAGGGACAAATAAATGTTCCAAGAAGTTTGATGGAGCAAGTACCTTGTAAGTGTTCACTCCATCATCAACTGCTCTTTCAAGATCATCTAGGATACTATCGGTACTTCCTCGTAAAACAACAGTGGCCACAGAATTTCCATCAACTTCATTTTTCACAATGGTCACCTGCATATATCATACATAAAATAAAGAAGAGAAAATCATAGGCCACACTTAGAATGAGATAAAAAAGAAAGAAGGGACAATACATATAAAAAAAAAAAACTAAGGAAAGGACAGAACACAAAAATATCACTTTAACTTACCCTGGCACCACCAATTTCCTCGACTGAAACAGAATCAACATATCCAAGATCATCTGGTTTTGGTTGGCAAAGTTTCAGCTGTTGGAGGAAAATAAAATGGATCAGACAGAACGTGACAAAAGTCTCTATGTATTGTAACCAAAGAAGCGCAACACTAACCATTGCGACAGAACCAGTTGTTCGGCAAAATCGACGTAGTTCAAACTTTGAACTGATTTTCAGAACCATAAGCCTGCAGGAAGGAATATTGAAGTTAGAAAATAAACTATACTCATACCAAAGCTTCAAATAGCATTAGACGTTACACACTTGTAGCGTTCACAAAAATGCAAAGCCATCTCTCCTACAGCTGCACCACTGACAATCACTTTTGCACCAGAATCTGCTACTGCCTTGATGAGCTCCTCTACTTTAGCCTCTTCAGTTTTTGAATAGTTTTCTAGCTATACAAACCAAAACAAGTAGAATGAAATCAATAAATCCAACATCTAAAACCATCAAATGATTTTAAAAACAAAACATGTAAACAGTTCTTTATAAGTTATGAAAGGAAAATCTTGGTCGAGATCTTATGCGCTAGTACAGTATCAAGTAATAAATAAAGCCAGTAGAGAAATGGTTAAAAATCAATAGACAGAGTATCCTAAAACTTCTTTCCATATTGTGTAACAAGTTTAAGCTTAAATATTTGAAATACTTTTCCAAC